>JBCEWE010000453.1:9275000-9615000 GCA_039877035.1 Silurus lanzhouensis | reverse complement strand
GTGTGTCACTAAATGGACTCGGGCACTGACTGATGTTTGTGCTTCTTTAATTACAGAGCCATCACTTTCCCAGTCACGAGATGAGTCTGAAATCACACCGATGCCAAACATGGTGATGAACTCCTTTCACTTGGCATGAAATCTGTATGAGGAGTGTGTGTATATACTTGACATAGAATGGAATGAAAGACTACACCTGTAGAGCCTCTGTGGGATGAGTGTGTGTTGAGTTTGTAGGTCTGCGTAGGTGTAATATATGGAAGTGCATACATATTTATTTCAGGTGAAATGGACTAGGATTTAGATTTAGCCACACTGCCCCCTTGTGGTGTGTATCTGCATGAAATTGCATTCGTTGCAATGCATGAATTCGGAGCATTAATGAGAACAGAAAGTAGTAACTGAGTCGATGTGAAATGCTCTTGCAGAGCAAAAAAAAAAACGATTTGGACATGAAATCACTACACTAAACACTTTACTTTCAGTACAGAAACACAATTTTTTTCTGACAGTTTGTTGATGTGAAGCAGTTTAATCAGGCCACACTTCTTGCCATGTCCAACAGGTGGAGCCATGTCTCTGCTAAGTACCTACCTCTCACTCCATAATGCTATGATACCCTTTTTGGATTCTTTTTTTCTACGAGAAGCTCTACAGGTAAATCTGTGATTTGCCTGATTATATGATTTTAATTACTTTATAATACACTTATTTTCCTGAGGGGGGGGGGGGGGATTGAATTAGAGAAGTAAAGATTAGATTATTTAGTATAGAAGGGTATCTGTAAGAGTGAAAGGGAAAGTTTATAATACTGTGGTGAGACCTGCTGTATGTTGTACAGTTTAGAGACAGTCACACTTTTAAAAAAGTCAGGAGGTGGCAGAGTTGCTGTGATTTTTTTATCCGGAGGTAAGAAGATGGGCAGGATTGATGAGGTGATTAAAGGGATCGAGCGGGTAGGACGTTTCGAAGACGAGATGAAAAAGGTGTGATTGAGATGGTTTGGTCATGTGGAGGCAGCGGTGTGACAGGAAGGAGGAAAAGAGGAAGGCCAAGAGGAGGTTTGTGGAGGTGGTGAAGGAAGACATGCAGGTGGTTGGTTTTAAAGATGCAGATGAAGAGGTATGGATAAAGATTATCCACTGTGGTGACCCATAACGAGAGCAGCCGAAAGAAGAAGATAATACACTTATTTTGGATAAAGAAGCAATGAAACATATATTATATATATATATATTTTACTTCTCAAGAAATCCACATCCTTATCTTCATTATGATGCCTATCCTGTGAACTTTGAGTTAAAGAGCACATGTTAACTAACACTGACACCCAGGGTCTATATCAGGGGTGTCCAATGTTTTCCACAAAGGGCCAGCATGGGTGCAGGTTTTCCTTCTAACCAATTACGAGCCTGAATTAATATCATGAGATTTAAACAGGTAGAATTTGGTGTGGACCTGCTTGATTGGAATGAGAACCCGCACGCACAATGGCCCTTTGTGAAAAGGATTAGACACCCCGGTATATTTAGAGTCAACAATCTACCTTGCATATTCTCTCACTGTAAGAACTCCAGGAAAACCCATACAGACACAGGAAGAAACTCCACACACAGACAGTAGCCCAAGCTTCAGGATTGAACTGGAGATCCTGGAGCTTAATAAAAACCTATAAATGCCTCATGTCCAACTTTTTCACCTCATAATAATGGTAAGATTTGAATGCATGTGGATACTGGAAACCTGATCAGCACCTCTGTTTTATAACTTCAAAACACAGCACAGGTTTAATCCTGAATTTTTAACGAGGATTTATTTTAGAGCCTGTGAGGTGAACTGCAATACAACATCAAGCTAAAAGAAGCCTGAAACTGGTAAGGAAGAAAAGAGGGCTCACTTCTGCTACGTCAAAATGACACCCAGGTCAAAGTGATTCACCAAACATTGGAAAAACATTCAAAATGTCTGAAATAAGATGATTATTATACAATAATAATAATATAATCATTTTAAACAAGTGCAAAAGTGTTTTGAAATGTATCTCTAATGACAGATTAAGGTTTTTGGTTCGATATGTGATGTTTCTAGTATTTAACATTAGTGTTTGAGGGAACAAGACATTCGAAACAAAAAGAAACCTTGTGACAGCCATGGACTAAAAATACACACTGTATAAACAAGAGCAAACATTCATGATCTGGTCTGGGTCTATCACAAGATACTAAAAAAAAAAAAAAAAGATAAAAATAAAAAAAGCAGCTCACCTGACAATAAAAATTTCCTGGAAAAAGGGATTGGTAGCGCACAGGAAGACGCTAGTAATAGATTCGGGATATGACACGGCATTCATTCAAAGGAAGGAATATAAATCGGCCTGAATGGCATTTAATAATTCAACAGGAAGAAATTAAGCTCTAAAGTTAGCAGCTTTTTAGTGGCTGATTATTATTTAATTGCCTTAGACTCGTTTTTTGCCCTGATGACTGAGCTGCGGATCAAAAAATGAACTAGCGACCAGTTGAACTAAGCACGGTCATCAGGAAGAGCTCGATTTCCTCCCTGAATCGTATTTGCACTCGCCCTAGAACCACTTCATTTAAAATTCAGGCTCGGAGTTTTGCCTAGCGTTACTGTTTCTCTGCCATTCAGCACAACTGCTCCAAACAAACAGGCTTCGAGAAGAGTAAAGAGAAAAAGCAGAAAGAGAGAGAGAGAAGAGAGAGAGAAATGAGACTACAAATGTAGAAAGTGAAGGCTGTATCATCATCATCATCATCATCATCATCATCTAGTGTGTTTAAAGAAAACCTGGACATTTCTGCTGTTGAAGGGATCTCCTTTGCTCTGTGCTGTGAATAGAGAAAGAGGAAGATACAGTGTGGAGGATGAGAAGAAGCAGTGAGGAAGTGAACAGGCCGCGTTTGTTTAAACCCAATTCCAGCATCCTAATGAAACAAAGAGGGTCTAAGCAGCCATTCACTTCATCTGGGCTTTCAGGCATAGCTAATGCAGAGAAAGAGACAGAGTGTGTGTAGATTTGATAGAAAGAGAAAGTGTGTGTGTGTGTGTGAGAGAGAGAGAGAGAGAGAGAGAGAGAGAGAGGGACCGAGAGTGTGTTTGTGTGAGTGAGAGAGAGAGAGAGTGTGTGCGTGTGTGTGTGTGTGAGTTTGTGTGAGAGAGAGAGTGTGTGTGTGTGTGTGTGTGAGAGAGAATGTGTGTGTGTGTTTGTGTAAGAGAGAGAGAGAGAGAGAGAGAGAGTGTGTATGTGTGAGAGATAAACAGTATGGGTTTAACAGTAGAGAACAGATAGACTAATATAGGTGTATTATAAACAGCGTGAGTAATAGGGTTAATAGAGTAATAGAGTTGAGGTTCTTGCTGTGAAATCAATGTACAGTAATATATATATATATATATATATATATATATATATATATATATATATATATATATATATATATATAAATTTTTATTATTATTATTAATTTAATAAAAAAATTTTTTATATTTAAAACAGCTTATATCTTATGAAAATGATGGGTGGCAATTCCACAGTGAGAAATAACCTGCAAACAAAAAATATAGTAATTACTATTATTTAATATTTTATTACTATTATATAATTTTTTTATAGTTTATTTCTGTGAAACTGCCAAATGACCAGAAATAGGTACAATTTGTTTATGAACAATTTTCCCTGACACTGAAGTATGTCCCTTAGGAAAGTAGCACAGAGTTGTGATGTGGTTTGTGTAACACAGAATGTTCCTTCCTATTCAGGACAAATATTTTACAGAAGTAATGCAATATAAACGTTTATTCCAGAGCGCTGTTGATCTCTTGGTTCTGATTAGCCGTAGGGTTTCTGTTTATTATTCAATAACAGCAGCTTCTACTCAGGCTGCAGGACACAACAGGTTTCCATTAAATCTGTCCTTTTTATTTTTAGTATATGTATGTGATGTATATTGTTTATGTGATTCACTTGCTGTTTTTTGTATATATATAATTTTATGTAAGGAGTCTCCAGTTACATTTTTTTTTTTACTTTCATTTGTGCAACATGGGTATCCAGGATAGAGGGCTTATGTCTTGATAACACGATGACCTGCTTTTATTGTCTTTTTGAAAAAATACACTCCCAAGCATGCTATCGTTGAAAAATTATACATTCCTGGGTGGTAAAAGTAGTTTTTTACCACTATGCGACAGGCCAAACCGTACCACCACCATCATAATTTGTAACAGGACCCCATGTTACTATGAACAGCTATTTACTACCTACTCTGTGCATTTATTCTGGACAATGTGCACATAATGTACAGTAAAAAGGAATAAAAAGCGCAGGGAAAAAAAGACAGAGACCAGAAAAAAAGGACACACAGTACATTAGAGCAAAAGATGTCTGCTCTAACATTTATTGAACTGTATATACAGAATTGCAGAAATATGGCACAGACCAGGGTGGATCGTCATCTCAACAAAAACTGCTACAGGAAACGTGATTGGATCTCAGCATCTACAGCAAAATAGCAGGCGATTTAAAAACCTGGGATACAAGCTACAACCTGTACACAGTTAGTATTTCTTTGCCATTTAGTAAAAACTAATTCTGCACACAAATCGTATAAATTAATGTCGTCTGGGTTATATTACATAATACCATTATGATGGCGAGAGAATGTTGACTGAGTAAACATGGTTGAATTGCTTGTTGAAGGTAACAGACTGGAGATGTGTAAAGAACGGAATCTGAGATCCTGTAAGCAGGCAGAACGGAATTCAGGGAAGTGTTCACCACAGAGATTTTATCTGTGTCTGGAAATGGGTTTATGAGGAATATGTTCAGATCAAATGTATGTATTTGGTCAGGTGTCACCATCTTAAAAACACACACAGATAAAATAAGTGATAGCAGATGTTGGGAATGTTTTACAGTGAGCTGAAGGCTCGTGGCAGCCTGCAGGCTGAGTAACGGCAGTGACGTTAGCAAGTTTCTTCATCAGCGGCACAAAGTAGAGAAAAGGCCACTGAATTCTACCCTCATGCTCATATTTAATGTTTTAATATTTAAGGTTCGTTCAACCTTGTAATGACCTGAGGCATGGAAACCTCAACCATAATCTATTTTCGTATATCTTTCCCGCCAAACGCATTGGGGAAAAAGATGAAAATACACACCGGTTGCTTGTGGACGGTATTGAAGTAAATATCATTTGTTACGTTACTTAAGTAGCTTTTAAAAAAATCTGTACTGAAGAATATCCAAAGACTTTGACTGTTTTGAACTTGTGATTGTCGCTTGGTGGTATTTACTTAACACGAACATACAGTTCAACAGCAAGCAGAACATTTTCAGTGGAATAAATGACTCCTAAATCGAACTTGCCGCAACACCCTTGGCCTTAATTGTGTGATTTTTTTGAAGTTGTTAAAAAGGTTTTGGGCTCATGATAATTTGAATTGATATCAATCAGTGACTCATTAATATCATAATAATATGACTAAGAGTAACATTAGAGTCTTTTCACATAAACTGCGTTGACAAAAGTCGTGTGATAAAAATGATAATAGGAACATTAGAAGCTAAATATATCGTAGTACTTTGGATACTCAAGTACATATAAAGGCAAATACTTTTTCTCAAGTAAAAGCACTTTTACTTTTAGTGAAGTCATATTTTAGTGTATCTCTACTTTAACTCAAGTACATGGTTTGTGCACTTCGTCCATCACTGTTTGCTTGATATGAGGCTTGTGATGCAAAGACTGTATTCAAAAAAGAATATAATCACTAACCAACCTCTAGAACAGTGCTTTTCTCTGTTTCAGCGAAATGTCAGAAATTTGCAGATGAAACGTAATAATCTCTTCTCATTAGAATTCTAATGCAGCTTTCGATTCAGGAATTTACCGTTACAGTAACTCATGACGACAGCTTTTGTCCCCAGTCTGGTTCTGCACCTGTTCAGGCCTGTCATGACAATTAGGCAGGAAGCCAATATGCTATCATGGGTGTCAATTCGTATGATTTTTTTCAATCTAGCTGACAAATAAAATTCCCCAACATTAACTCTTTTATACACATCCATGATTTGTCATTGGATCCAGTCTTGTATTTCATGGTCTCATAAAGACATATAATGTCATATAAATTTTTGTTATTGACGAATATGTTTTTAAAAGTGAATAATAAGCCGAGGTTTTGAGCGGTTAATAAGAAGAAGGTGAGAGCCAGGCATAGCAATAATAAAAAAAAAAAGTCAGGAGGTGGTGCGACGTTTTTTTTTTTTTTTTCTCACCGCTTCATATTCGTTCATTTACACTTGTTCTAATTCCTTTCGGTTTTTTGCGAGGATGTGTACACTCCTAAAGAGAGCGTGATGGTTGTAGTTAACCACAATCGGACTGTTTACAATCATCTTCACTGGGCTTCCGGTAGAAGGGAAGCGACAAACAACTGTCGTGTTTGTGTGCGTCATATAGTGTGACAGCAAAACAAACAAACTGGACATACAAAACCTTTCGAACGAAGGTAATCAAAGCTTGTTGGTTAGCATATATATATATATATATATGTCTCTCTGCCAATAGTTCGGTAAAGTGCTTGTCGTGGGTGACGTATGTACAAAGGAACAGTGGCGGCTTTGATGGGATTTGGCAAAGAGGAGAACAACAGCAAGTCCACAGCACTCAATAGAACACACATGGAGATTTTCAGGAAGAACATTAGAGGAGTGTGCGAGAGGAAAAACACAGGTCACACTGGAGAGGTACCTGGCTGGGCCCAGCTGTCCTGGTAAGCATTCTCTCTGAGGAGGCGGGGTCGGTCTGGGGAGCGAGGGAGGGGCAAAGGAGACGGAGGGAGGAGCAGGCTGTTAGGGATGGCGATATCGCCTTCACCGACCAGCGTCAGGTCCGTACCATGCTCCTCTTCTTCCACTGCTTGGCCGCCGCACTGTCGCTTCCATTCTCCGTGACTGTGCGAGATGGGGGAGAGGGTGGGGCCAAACGTCGCATGCTTATTGGGAGCAGGGTTCCTATGGAGTGGTATGAAAGCTCTCCGGCTGCCTGGCCCTTCCACACCCGAATCCAAGCTCTGTGTCTGGTGGCTGGCGCTGAGAGCAGAGCCGTTCTCTCTAGAGCGGGGACGGGGCTTGCGGGGATCAGGGGCGACTCCGGGACTTGTGTCAGGGTCAAGGCGCAGGAAGTCAGGCAAGACGAGGTCAGATTTGTTCAGCAGACCCCGCTGGTCGTCAGCTCGGTTGCTCTGTGCTTTGGATATGAGCTCGAAGAATTCTGGTTTCGAAAAAACACAGCTTTTAAAACCACCGTTTGGGAAACAAATTAATGCATTGATACTTTGAGAGAGAGAGAGAGAGAGAGAGAGAGAGAGAGAGAGAGAGAGAGAGAGAGAGAGAGAGAAAGAGAGAGCTTTCTTCTGTGAAAGAACATTAGTTCTGGGTTCGCTGTGGTGTGCTAGCATTAGCTCAGACTGGTTAAGCAAAAGATGTAGCCAAGCAATATAAAGTTAATTTAAACAACCGTACAAAGAAAGGAAAGGAGGTTAGATAGAGGGCAAGGAACTTTACCTTCAGCTTCATCTATATTAAGCTTTTTCTGTTTTCGCTTTTCCACCTGGGCCCTGGTTTTGACAGTCGAAGCCTTCCCTGATGATCTGTCTTCCGCCTGAGTGGTCACAATGAGAACGGGGCACGTTAGGGATGGGTGCGTGAAGGCTGAAGTTGCTAAGGGTCTTTTTCCACTGCACAAACTACTCACTACTAAGTGCCCCGTTTACTTGCTTTGAGGTACCTGGTCAAATTGGTAGGCTGGGGGTGGTGCCACCAGAGCTGTCTGTTTCCCTGTCTAACTCGAGTCTGGTTTACCTTATGCTATACGTAACTCTTCGATTCAATAGCACCAAAGCAGCCAGAGCAACATGATAGACTTTGTAGGTAAAAAATTCGGAACAACTGGTTAATTGATAACTTCATCCTTGTTGAACTTATCCATGGAATCATCATGCAGGGGTAATGAATCAGTCGCTTCCAGTGTTATCACTGAGATCATTAAGCCGTCTCTCTAAAGATTCGGAAATAAACTAGAACTCAATGTCCTACAACAGTTGTTGTTGTTTTTTTATTATTATTATTAGGGACAGTTCTTGTTTTTTGACTGAGCAGTGGAAAAATGCCCTGTGGGAATTCTTCTTTAAGAATGGGGGAGATCTAATTCATAAGGGGGCAGTAGACTATTTCCTGAACTTGCATCCACATACACATTGAAAACTCTAGTGCCACTACAATCGCTGCACGAATTCAGATCTACTCCACCGAAGCACAGCATATTAGCCATCACCACCACCACCACGACAACCACCACCACCACCACCAAAGTTCTCGTTGTTTCGCAATCCCGCACTAGAATTTCAGGTAAATTAACCTCAAGTGTAGGCAGAGAGCACAAATGAGCTGTAGGACTGCTGGAGAAAGAGTGTGGTTAGATCATCCACAGATCCAAGAGGGTCTTGAGATACACACACAGCCTCAGGAAGACAGAGAAGAGGTGGAGGGGGTGGCCATGCACAGATTCCTCCACCACACAGGCCAAAGAGACAGACAAGTGCGACAGAAAAGTGTTTTCATACACAGTGGTTATAGAGAGCTATATAACATGTGCTTACTGTAGCAGACTGACTTCGTGCGGACAGTGGCGGCCCGTGGCTTTTGGTCAAGGTCAGTTTCTGTTTGTCTGTAGGGGAGGAGCAGAACGAAGGAAGAATGAGATCAGATAGTGGGCCTGGTGTTTACAGAGCTGAAACAGATAAGCATACAAATTTAGAAAGGAATCATGGATGATAAGATGGTGACTTTTTTTTTTTTGCTTTTCCTCACTAAACAAATGATTTACGAAGAATCTCGTACCCAGGATTAGACGCTATAAAAAAAAAAAAAATTCATATCTCCTAATTACATCATAAAACAAATTCAAGTTTTTACTATATCTCAATATATTAATTTAGGATTAGAGTTAAAGGCAGGTATAGACACAAAAAAAGGAGACAATGATAAACTTTTATCGTATATATTAGAATAAATACCAGTCATTTATTCCCATTGGTTTGTGGGTGAATTCTTTAATCCACTAATGATATATATAATTTTATATATCTTCTCAATGCGAGCATGCCCATCCAACTTATCCCATAAGTCTCTTAAACTCAGTTCTCTTTTACAATCATACACATGTTCATCTTGTTCATTCTGTATTTGCACATTACATGGTCACTGTTACTATTTTTGGTTTGTTATTGTCATACCTTATTAAATTTTATACAATTTGTACTTCCCATCTGCATATCAAAAGATATTTGCACTATTTTTACTACCACTTTATCATTTTCTAATATATTTTCTCATATTTTCTCTTATTTTACATTTACAATACACACTTAATGCACAATTATTTGTGCAGCCGATCAGGTTTACGTTTCACCACAAGTTGTATTCTGTATATAACTGTTTGACAAGTAAAAATTCTTGAATTGTGACTCTATATTTGTAGCTGTGATGACAGTTCTTATTGTTACACATTATCATTTCTTAAATTCTAATTTTGTCACATACACATTCATACAGAGTATGACATATAGTTAAATGCTTTTTTGACTGTCCGACTTGTAGAAGGAAATACAATATAAAGATAGAAATAAGCATAAAGTAACATAAAAATAAATAAAATAAAGTATAAAGGTATATGAAAATATAGTCTGACTATAGAGTATAAAGGTAAAGGATAAAAAAATATCATTTCTATATATATACACACACACACACACACACACACACACACATATATACAAAAGTTTGGACACACCTTCTCATTCAAAGAGTTTTCTTTATTTTCATGACTATGAAAATTGTAGATTCACACTGAAGGCATCAAAACTATGAATTAACACATGTGGAATTATATACATAACAAAAAAGTGTGAAACAGCTGAAAATATGTCATATTGTAGGTTCTGCAAAGTAGCCACCTTTTGCTTAGATTACTGCTTTGCACACTCTTGGCATTCTCTTGATGCCTACTTTGAAGAACCTACAAGGTGTGTCCAAACTTTTGGTCTGTACTGTATATATATATATATATATATATATATATATATATATATATATATATATATACACACACACATATACACGAATTAAATAGAAGGGATGGATGTATGATGGATATAGACAGAAGTACAGATTAAAGTGACCCGGTATGATTGTCATTAAAGTGTCCATTTGCTAGTATAAAAAAGTGAAATTGTATAAAGTAATAAACTATAAAGTGACACTGTGCTAGTCTAGTACAGAGTTAGAGTGGCTACAGAGTCAGAGTGACACAATGCCACGGCGAACGCGTGCCATAATTAAAGCTAAAGGCGGTCCAACAAAATATGTGACAGTTTTGGTGATGTTCCTTGCATGTGGTGAAATTTAGAACGATTCACAAATGCTAAAATTTTCTTGGTTGATATGTCTTACCTTTTGCAGCGCCATGCTCAGCCATCTCCAGCACCACTCTGAGTCCATCCAGGTTGGAAATGGGCAAGCCCAGGTCCAGCGGCTCCTTCTCCCCACTCTGAATACACACACAGACACAGTCTCACACACTCCTTTATAAACAGCATTAGACTGACTCTGAATCATCAACTGAGAAAAATGATGATGGAAGCAGGCAGGTACACTTTGTGTGTAATATGTCAATGGGTAAAACAACTCTTCTGAACAGAAGCCTGGTTCACCACAAGGTTAACTAAACAGACAGTTAAATACGCTTGACAATTTTATAAAAGTATTTCTATACTATTCACGTTGCTTAAATAGTCAAATTAAATATGAAACATTGTGTTTTACATCTTAACCTGTGGGTCGGTGAGTAAACTGTAACTGTTATGTGAATATTCTGGAAAGCGCCAGCAATCAAAAAACTAAAACGCACTCTCTGTACATCATTTATCATTCCATTTTGTCTATTTCAATCACTTCATCACATCTCTTTCAATGTGTGTGGGGGGGAATAGCAATATTTAGTCATTTTCTCCAAACTGTTTAATTCCTAAAATTACATACCGCAATTTCCGGACTATTAAACGCACCCAAATATAAGCCGCACCCACTGAATTTTACAAAGATTTTTATTTTGAACATAAATAAGCCGCACATGTCTATAAGCCGCAGTGCCTACACTGAAACTAATGAACTTTACACAGGCTTTAACGAAAGACAGTGTCTGTAACACGGCTTGTATCTAAACAGTAGCCTACCAAGAAAGCTGCTCAGAACACAGGTGAAGTGTGTTTTTTCATGCCCGGTTGTTTTCAGCGTGACGAATAATTCTCCTTTCCTGTAGACAGTCCGAGTGAGCGGCAGGTCAAACGTCAGAGAAACCTCATCCATATTTATGATGTGGTGCCGCCCGATTCAGTGGGAGCACATCTGATTTAATATAAAGAGTTTCATTGGTTCACCTGAACCCGCTCGCCAATTTCATTGGTCTAATGTTATGGGGCTCAGTTTTTTGGCTTAAAGCTTGTGAAACCAGGAAAAACCCAGGAAAAATCCATAAATTAGCCACTTCATTGTTTAAGCCGTGGTTCAAAGCGTGAGAAAAAAGGTAGCAGCTTATAGTCCTGAAAATACGGTAAGTGTATTCAAAACCCAATAAAGAGATTGAAGTAGTTGAGCCCAAATTAAAGTTTTTTAAAGAGTGAGGAGAAAATCACCAGCCACTTAAATGTCATGAAGCTATTTAAATTCATATTATTCATTATATTAATATCTACAAAAAAAATAATAAAAATGCTGAACAACATCAAGGGGAAACGTTGAACTACACCGACAGCAGATCAGTCAAAATGATACTCACAATCCTGGCTACCAGGTCTCCTAAGTGCAGGCCATATTTAGCCACGACTGGCCTCAGCACCTCGGTCACAGGCTTGGTGGGTTTAGCTTTCAGTCCTACAGAGCGGTTTATGGGCACCAGATCCAGCCTGAGGGAGCAGGGAAATACCCTGATTATTTACAATACATCATAAAGAACATTAATACGCCACAGGCTAAACCGTGCACTCTAACATTGCAATATAGATGAATAATCATTTCTAAAAGCGAATAAAGTCAATAGATTGAAGCGAGTGAGCTGTGTGTACCTGAATAATGTACGTTTCTCTAGTCGCAGGTCTCGGGAACACAGCGTCATGCAGTCCTGGTCTAATACTAAAGGCTTTACACACAGACAATGCACACTATTATTACACAACACAACAGCCGAGGATTGGATATCGCTTAGAATCACGCAAACACACCCGGAACACTCACACCATCACATCCACTTCGGTTTAGTACAGAATAAAAAAAATAAAAAATAATAATAATACAAATAATAATAATTGTTACATGTGCAATTACTTGTATAACTGTATCATTGACTTTTTCTGCCATCTGTTTGCTACTGATACTATTTCTGTCACTGCTGCTACACATTACATACAGTATATCTCACTAAGATTTGAAATTCATTGATTGTACAACATCTAAACCTACATATACCAATGTATATATTTTATTTTTAATTTTTTATATTTTATTGTACTTTGATTTTTACTTAATCTTCACTTTAATTTTAATGTGAGCAAATGCAACCCAACCATTTCCCTGTGAGATGAATAAAGCAGAACTGCAACAATTATTCGAAGAAAATCGTTAATAATCGATAATGAAATCCGTTGTCAACAAATGCCGTTATCAATTAGTTGGGCTGCTCAAGTTATGGTTTAGGGTGACAGTAATCTTACACAGCCGCTTTCAAAATTACAGAGTACAGGTCAACCGGCAGCAGGAAAAAGTGTGCGTCCCAAGTCATCCAAGGCATGAGAGCATTTTATATTAAGCAAGGCATGAGAGCATTTTTTATTAAACGCAACAAAGAAAACTGTACCTGGAAGTACCACAGTGATGCACACTCACGTGAAAATAAATAGCACTGGTGTCAGGAATGATGGTGAAACATCAGCATGGTAAGCAGAAACTGCATAATCCTCATTATGTGAAAATGGTGTAGTTTAATAAAGTGCTATTGTGTAAACTGTTTGTGACTTTTGGACAGTCGCACCGGATCTGTTCTATCGTGACTGGAGAGCATCAGGTTGGGCAATCAGCTCGAGAGCGACATAGTGATGGAGTCAATCAAAACGCTGTGCTTCTCCGTTACATTCTCTGTTTGTAGTATTTGTCTACTACAACAGTTAATCTGTTTTCAAACAATCTGTTTTCAAACATGATTTACTGCAGCTTTACTATGTTCAAATGTTAGTTTTCAATGTTTGTACATTTAATTTATGCATATATCATTTCATTATTATACAAAATTTAATTCATTATATATTTGAGATGCTTATATCTTCACAATGAACAAAATGTCTCTGTATTTTTTTAATAATCAAAACAATGTATTATATTTTATATTGATTTTTTTAAGTCAACTTGCCATCTGCAAAATACAATACAAATTGATTCACCGTTTCTATTTAAATGCTGTTTTTTTTTTTTCGACAAGCAGCCACTATAAGCTATATATAGTTAATATATAATATAGAACTTAATATGTGTCTTTTGCATTTTTCAAGTACAATTGTGTACAATTGTATACACTTATATACTTATTCTTCCGTTTAGTAGATCATCAAAATAATTGTTAATTCAGCCCTAGAATAAAGTATTCCGATTCTTATATCAAACACACAAAAACAGCATTGGATAAAAAAAAAAAAGCTGGTTTTCCGCTGTTACCTTCTCTCCTCCCACCAGGAACAGATCTACAGCTGCCAGGTTGATGCAGAGTTTCTCACACAGGCCCAGCAGAACCTCACGGATGGACACGCTGGGTCTTATGGGTACTGAGCAACACGACCCGTCCGGCAGGTTAATGTTACAGTAACGTACGGCGCGCTCCGATAACGACATGGAGTTACGCGACACCTCTCCCTGAACACGGAGAAAGAACGACAAGAAATTTCCAAAAAGGATCAATATGGTTTACAAGTGTTGGAATGGATTTCTAAATAATATAATAGCAGCCTTTTTGACAATGCTGGAACTGAAAGGACATGCAGATGAGTGACCAATCTTTTATTTGAAAACAGCTTGTGCTGGTATACTATAACAGCAATCCCTAACTTCTTTTGCACCAGTTTCACGTAGGACACACCTTGGCGGGGAGGGTGTCATGCATATAACTGAACGTACCAACGTTCATATTATCTTACTATGATACATATTAAATGATTTAATTATTAAATATACAGGTAGTCCCTGACTTACGATATACATCTTAAAAATACATAACATAAAAATATCGATTCAAATAAGTCGAGACATGGCCTACTCTTAAAGATGGTGATCAAAATAGGAGAGTAAACTGTAATCTGTTTATCATTGAACAAAATATAGTATTGCAAAGCAACTTGCAGTACCGTAATGTATGAACTACACAGTATATAAGCACGTGGCATGTAGCAGGCGCGTGGCAGCGTCCAGCGACAAGGATAAAAAGACAAGAGCTAAAAATTGGGCTCTGAAACACCAAAAACACAAAAAAATATGCGCTCTAACACATAGACAGCTGAACTCTATCGACCACTGGTAAGAATGAGGCATCTAACAAAGTCGAAGGTGCGTACATCCTGGTAGCGTCCCAACATACCGTATCACATATACAGCAGTGGTGGACAGTAATGAAGTAAATGTAATTCATTACTGTACTTCAGTAGCTTGTCTGCGTGTCTGTACTTTACTCAAGTATGTCCATTTGGGGACTTTGACTTCACTATATTTTAAAGTCAAATATCTTACTTTTTACTACATTTTGAGTTATCAATCGTTCCTTTTTATTTATGAGTGGATATTATTATTAACTGGTCAAACACGCAGCAGGTCACCAATCAGGGTCGAGCGTGCTCTGTTTTAAACTTGTTGTGATTGGCGCTTGTTGGTATCTACTTCACACAAATATACACTTCAGTGTCAGTTCCACAGCAATCAGAACATTTTAAAAGAAAGAAATGATGGAAGAGACTAATTTCGCTAAACCAGGCATGCCTCAACAACCATGGCCTTATTTACTTATATTACTTTTGAAGTATTTTTTTCGCTCATGATCATTTTAATAATTAGTGTTTGACTCATTAATCTTATTCTATTAATGGATTGGTGTGCTATAAGTAACAGAGTATTTTCACGTAAACTGAGTTGATTTAGTAAAGAGTCTTCTACAAAAATGATAATTAAACTTCATAGCCATAATAAATCATAGTACTACTGAAGGCAAATACTTTTTTTTGTGCTTTTACTCAAGTGAAAGTTTAATGATAGCACTTTTGCTTTTAGTGAAGCAATATTTTACCTACTGTTTCTTTACTTTACCGTCCACCACTGCATATACGCTGCTACGTTGCCTGTCATGCAAAATCTCAAATATTTGTACAATTTTGTCATATCGCTATCATCATTGTCAGATGGAAAAAACGTAAGTCGAATTATTGTAACTCGGGAACTACCTGTATATAGCTAATGAAAATGTAACTCAACTCACATAGAATCAAAGGGAGCTGTGATTAAAACAAGTACAAGAAATTAGCATAGAAATGGAAATTTTCTTAAAAAAAATTAAAATAAAATAAAAAACCCGCGTACAGTGAAAATACCAAATGATCCACTACCCGGTACCGATTGGTGGACCACTGTTTTACTGATTTTTTTTCCTTAAACTCTTTATTCTGTCACTCTCTAATATCTAGCTCTCGCATATCTAAACGCAAGCATGAGAGACATAATGTTTGCATCTCCCATGAACAAATATGGATTCTAATTATACTTGGTTTCTTTTCAGTCTGAGATCATCAGCAGGTACAAGCAGGTACCCACATTGCAAATAAAAAAAAAAGGGCAAATATTTATTGTACCCATTGAAATAATGTGTCAACACTCGAATATGTTGTATTAAAGTAGGTCAGAGGAGTTTATTTACAGTCAGAGGAGTCCATAACTGTAACACATCAAACACAAATAGGTAGTGCTTTATTCGCCCGCAGGCAGATGGTGCGTGTGGTCAGAATTAGAGCTAGTGGTTCCTCACCTCGTTCTTCCCTGAAGCCGAATTGCCGAGCTCCAGACTCGCGCCAGAAGATAAAGAACCCTGTGACTCTCTGCGCCCATCGTTGCCTGAAAAGCCTGAAGCGACAGCAAACACACAATAATCACACACACTCGTTTAGATCCACTTTTATGTACTCTATAGAGAGATTATCCTAAAAAAATTTCATAATAATCATGCTCGGAGGCAATACCATGAACACACACACACACACACACACAATAAATCAAATCCAGTAAAGAAAAAAAGAACACACACAATGTAAATACAAAATCCATCCATTCTTTTCAACTCACTGTACTCTCCCAGGTCTTTCTTTTTGTTTCCTTTCCCAAAACTTCGGTTCCGGGGCCAGGGGAATAAACTTCCTTTCTTTTTATCGCTGTGTTCATCTTTACACTCCTCGTTTAGTGCCTTCACCGATTTGCTCTTCTTCTCCTCCTGCAAAAACCGTTCATCATTTCTGGTTTTTTTTCTTTCTCCCCCTTATTTAAATCACTTTCGCAAACAGAGCATGTGATAACTGGGTGAGATTCACTTCCCAGACACTGAGAAGCCTTTTTCTCTAAACACACTGTCAGCTCTGGAATGATGAGATGTAAGGCAGAGATGGAGAAAGTCTTCTCAGGCCAAGTCTTTACAACCCTGCTTCCTGATTTGATCAAACTGATAACTCTCAAATCCCATGAAAACGTGAACATCGGGTCATTCCTAGTATCCTTCATCGTGTTAGCGTAGAGAGAAAGCACCTGCAATATATGGCACTGGAAACGAAGACCTCCGCAATTTTGTTTTCTGTGTAAAGGTGCTGCATTAATCACTCTGTGGTTAAAGTCTCTTTTGTGGCCTTATTGTTGTGTTTTGCAAAACAGCTTCCGGTTCGGATTGCGTAATTTAATACACAACGTCACTCAGCGTTCCCTCTTTATCATCATTAGCACACTCTACTTAGTGGCGGACAGTAATGAAGTAAATGTAATTCTCTACAGTACTTATGTAGCTTTTTCATCTTTTGGGAAGACTTTTACTTTAACTTCACTACATTTCAAAGTCACCACTGACTCTATTACAGGGATGTTAGGGTTTGATCGGATTTGTTGACTGTCCTTTGATAGTCATCTGGTCTAACCATATTCTTCTGAACATAATCCAACCTGTGAGCTTGAGTTCCAGCAGCTTTCCTGACATCTAATTGAATTATAGGAGAATAATAAAACACAGCAAGTGTTGTTACAGGAAAACAATTAACAGCGGGCGTGGTGGTGTGCAGCCACCAGTTGCAGTTACTGCTACCACCCTAATGGTGGTTACAGTATATTCATATAACAGCATATTCCAAAGTATTTCATTCCTCTTATGCAACATTAATTCAATTCTTAGTTACATTTAATGTAATTATGGAATCGCTGTGAAAGTCACGTTCCCAGGAAGAGAGAAAAACCACACAGAAACTGTCTGAGAAACCGCAACACATGCCTTCCGAACCAAAATAAATAAATAAATAAACTGTACCTCTGTACCTCCAGCTTAAAGGTTAAGATGTTAGACTTCTAATCAGAAGGTCGTGAGTTTAAATCCCAGCACCACTAAGCTGCCACTGCTGAGCCCTCAACTGCTCATTTGTATAAACGAGATAAATAAATCGCTCTGGATAAAAGCGTCTGCCAAATGAACGTACATACGCTATATTGCCAAAAGCTGGTATGTGCTTTTTAAGCATCTCAATCTACATTTAGTCCCGATTTGCACTTATAATTTACCCCATTCTTCTTGGAAGATGTTCCACTTGATTTTGGAATGTGCTTGTGGACATTTGTGTTCATCAGCCACAAGGGTGTTAGTAAAGTCGGGTACTGGTGTAGGTGAGGTGAGGAGGCCTGGGGTGCAGTCAGTGTTCTAATTCATTTCAAAGGTGTTCAGTAGGGTTCATGGAGCTCGTTTTCCAAGTTCAGGAGAATGCAAAATCTTATAATAACGCATCCAAAGACGTCCTGTACAATTTTTACCCTTGTTAAATAACACACAGCCATACAAGACCCAGGGTAAGATGTTACTATGGAAACGCAAAGCAAGCATATTAATGCAAACTAGTGATTCACCTTGCAGCTGCATTACTGTGAGAGCAGCTGTTATGGAAAATTGATCAACATGTTCCGACCAATCGGGTTCGAGAATTCAAATGCCGTGGCATAAATGAATAGAAACGCGTGAACAAGCTGAAACTACTTAATGAGTCTGATTTATCATTATGCTAGGGTAACCTCATCACGCCTTTTGTGCTGAGATTAGAGAGTGTGGATATTCAGAAGCAATTTAAAGACACCAGGTGTTTCCTCCCTTGCTGGGCGGCTCTTTTGGGCAGGTGTTAACGCTCTGAACTTCTTGTGCTAAGAGAAGCCCAGGACTTGAGCCCCTTGAAAACACAATTAAGCAATAGAAAGAATGGAGATTGGAACCAAATAGATATTGCGGGAAGCAGCCAGCGATGTGAACACTGTGAGTGCAAACATACTTAAAGTTGTGTAGTATAAACCCTGACACCCCCCCCCCCCCCCCCCCCCCCCCCAAAAAAAAAAAAAAAGCTTACACCAAATATTTTAGTTATTTTAAAACTGCTCTTACAAACGTAATTTTTCCGGATAGATTGTATATGATCTCTTTATTTCTTTGTATGTATTCTGTGATGTTTATTTACTTTTTTTTTTTTTTTTTTACTTTTTTTTTCTTATTACTATTATTATTATTTATTATTATTTTATGTCTTTTTTTTATTTCTGTGCTTGAAAAGCGCTTTGAAATGTTACTTTTAAAGGCGCTTTATAAAATAAAAATTATTATTAGAATTAAAAGGTATCTATTTTAGTTAGTTTTACATTAAGCTAACTAACAGGTGACAAGCTAACGCAATTATTACTCAATACCAACAACAACAACAATCATTTTGCTACTAAGGTAAAAGCAGAGCATTAATTCGCTGCATTAAAATAAATATGGTCTATGCAAGGATACTTAGTGGAAGAGTGTGTGTGTGTGTGTGTGTGTGTGTGTGTGTGTGTGTGTGTGTGTGTGTGTACCTTCTTGGGTGTGGACAGGTTGGAGCGCTCTGAGCTGGTGCTATGTTTGGACGTGGGGCTGCTTGGGATGTGGTGTGGGTCTGGTAGAGGACGTCCCTCCACCTCAGCCAGCATACACTCCTGATACAGGAAGGACTTCAGGAAGCGTGTGTAACTGTCAAACTTCATCAGGTTAAAGATCTGCAGAAATGGGGGGAAAAAAGTCAGAATGGAGTAATTGAATGTACCAAACACAATAAAACAGCTGGAGGCTTTCTGCCTTCAGGACAGAAACGATGATGGCCGACACTCGGTCTCTGAATGCGCTAATTCTGCTCGGAGATAAGAGGCTCCTTTTTCGGATAGAACAAATCTCGCATTCAGAGCAAGAGCTTGGTGAAGTTTGCAGTGCGCCATGCCAGGGTCTCGCTCCTAGGCTTCCAGAAACTTTTCTCCGTTCCATCATGTGCACTGTGAGTGTCAGCTACAGGGCTCTGAAACATGGAAGGCTATTTACACAACCTCGTGATAGCAGGGTCGGAGGGGTAAGTCTTCTTCTAATGGTGAGAAGACAAACAGCAGACTGTCTCTCCATATGCGGCTTTTTTAATGCTAACACTTATCACTTACACAAGTGTGCTGTCAACAACACCACTGCTCCGGTTCAGCGCTCGCACACATCTCCAGCTCTTCTCATCCATCATTTATTTGAACATTCATTTATCATTCAGCAGCCACAGTCAAAATATGAGGCAAGGAGGCATTGAATAATTTGTTTTCATTTATTGAATTTTATTTAAAAAACTTAATATATGCCGATTTAATCGCTTACTTAATTTAATCAATATAATAAGTATATGGCAAACTAAAGTATATCATTAATTAATTTAATTTATCCAATGTTATTTACATATATTCTATTTTGATTAAATATTATAAAATAATATTTTATATATAATTTAACCAAGCAGGCATTTTATTTAAAATTAAAAAAAAAAAAATTAAACTTTTGATATTTTATAAATTTTAACAAAAACGTTAAAAAAGTTAAAAAAAATGTAAAAAAAAAAAAAAAAACAACAAGCAATTTTACGTTTTGCATCAAACTGCACCGAACCGGGACATAAAAACCAGGGTACGGACTGAACTGTGAATTTTGTTCACCATTACACCCGTACATTAAATTATCTTACACTACTTTTTGCCTTTTGTCACAGAGTGTCAACACCTTCTGGCCAATCGGATGGAAGGATCAAGCAGTACTGTGATATTCAGAGCATTCAACAAAATGATTTTGCAAAACCTTGTGGAAATTTTTCAGACTAAAGCTGACAGCAGCAGCAGTCTAATGAGCTCTAATTACGTCTCATTTCCACTGAGTACTCAATGTTCCGTACTTCTCTCTGGTCCAGGCTTTTATTGAAATGGAATAGTGCACTTTGTGTGGACTCTTACGTACTTGTAGCTGCTGCTCCTTGAACATGTCGGGCCGTGGAGCGTTGAGGATGTCGTCGGCCAGCTGCGCCTGACTGTCGATGTTGACCGGCGTGGTGGCTTTACTGGACAGGAAGCTGTTGTAGATCTCTCTCGCCTTCTGGGATAACTAAAGGTCACAGGTCATGACGTGGTCAAAAGCGGATCGGCGTTCGCGACGGCCAGGATTTCATCTAGCTTTAATAACACTTATGACTCACGCAGTAAAAAACATTATATTATAAGTACGCGAAAGGCGCAAGAGCTTCAGAATGTTCTGTACATGAATAACTCAGGCAAGTGTTTTGTGTGGGAGTTTCACACAAGCGTTTCGCTTTGCTTCAGGTGAAGGGAAGCTGGAAAGCTGTGTACCTGCTTCTTGTCCGTTTCTGGAACATGGCTGAAAAATTCACACGCTTGCCAGAACAGGATATTCTCCTCACTGAACTCCTTCTTCAGAAACTCCTGCCGAGTCAGAAAAACAACACCCCCTTTAATCATGCAACCAGCAAAGAGACATTAGACCAGCTGCGCTCTTCTTTAGGCAAGCACTAATGGCATGTTTAGAGCAGGCCGAGTTATATTTAAATAAAAATTCCATTCTCAGTACCAGCTCGTTTCTCCAATCTCTTATAAAGCTACAGAATTTTTGTAATTATTTTTGTTAGAAACATGGCATCTGTTCACTCCTAAAGGCTGTAAGTTCAGAATTAGGGGATTCGAAGGATAAAAGATGTTGGAATTATGTTGAAACTGCGACGTACTGAGAAGTAACGGATGCCGACGGGGTCCTGCAGCAGACGCTCAAAGCAGACGGCCCATGCCGCCACGCGACGCTCTGGGTGCCGTCTGTGGCACTGCACACTGGGGAGACTGGCATTGCTGTTCAGGCTGTTGTCACTGCCGCAGCCCTTCAGATCGGCACTGTTCAGCTCTGCACACACACACACACACACACACACACACGAGTACACAATTAGTGTCGCTGCTGCACATCAACAACAATTACAACAATAACAGCTGAATCTTAAGCATTCATTAAATATTCCACAAAAGGTTTATTTTTAGCACTTCTCAGAAAGCTATAAACAAAACCCGATTCCAGACAATTCCAAGAACCAAAGTTTAAAGTCAGAGTAACAATGTACTCTGATTCAATCTCTACTTATTTACTTAGTGCGAGATGAGATATTAGATGTATTTAGTGTTTACTATTGCAAGTTTGAAACAGACTAAATCTTCTTCTTCTTCTGGCTTCTCCCATTAGCGGTCGCCACAGCGGATCATCCGTCTCCATATCCCCCCCTGTCCTCTACATCTGCCTCTTTCGAACCAACTACCCGCATGTCTTCCTTCACCACATTCATGAACCTCCTCATTGGCCTTCCTCTTTTCCTCCTTCCTGGTGGCTCCATCCTCAGCATTCTCCTACCGATATACCCCATGTCCCTCCACTACACATGTCCAAACCATCTCAATTGCGCCTCCCTCATTTTGTCCCCAAAACGTCCTACATGCGCTGTTCCTCTAATAAACTTGTTTCTAATCCTGTCCATCCTCGTCACTCCCAATAATAATCTCTTGAAACAGACTCAATAAATATTAAAAAACGTCAAGATAGTCAAGAACAAGAAATAAAAAAAATACTGCATATATAATATACATATAAATGCATTGCTGTAACCTAATAATAGGGAATACTACTATACACATTATACAAACACACAAAAACACCGAAGACATACACAGACACACCCATATACATGCACAAGACATACACACACCATACAACATACTCACACACTCACATTATACAAATAGATATACACACACCTACACTGTAGACATACACACCATACTAAGACATACACACAAGACATGCATGCGTGCGCGCACACACACACACACACACACACACACACACACACACCCCATATTAAGACATATACACACACTTACACACCATAGTCATACACAGACGCATATACACACCATACACACAATACATGCATACACACATGCACACCATACTCACACACCATACTAAGACATATACACACACTTTCACACCAAAATCATACACAGATGCACACACATCATACAAATACATATGCACACCATAGATTATATACACACACACACCCATAAACACACCTCATACAAATACATACACACAATATAAGTATATACACACGCACACACAGTGTACGCACATCCCATACACACATTGCACAAATACATACAATACGTACCGTCGGCATAAATACACACAACACACAAACCACATGCTCACACGTGCACACACACACTTAGACGCCCGGAACATTGTACTGACATCATGCTATTTATCCACATTTTATAAAAACATGCTAAACTGAAATGGATTATTACACTCAGAAAGAGTTCACACTTCGGCTGTTTGTCATTTCCTATAATACTTTGACTGGACAATGT
Source organism: Silurus lanzhouensis (assembly GCA_039877035.1). Taxonomy (NCBI): domain Eukaryota; kingdom Metazoa; phylum Chordata; class Actinopteri; order Siluriformes; family Siluridae; genus Silurus; species Silurus lanzhouensis. Next base: position 9,591,812 of record JBCEWE010000453.1, on the reverse strand, counting down.
GTGCTCAGTCTACTCACTTTAAAAAAACACCTTAAAGGAATTCAGGAAAAAATTATCGTGGTTTGATCGAATAAATATGTTCACCTGGTTCACCTGTGTGTGGCATCTCAATCACTACTGATGACATGTTACAGACGTTTTAGTGCTGAAGCCTAAAAGAGTCCCAATCTGTTTCTGTGTCACTGTTAGACCGGGTAAATCTGTATGTGAGCAACTCGTGGATCCCTATGTACCGGTAAGCAGGGATTTGTGTAAAAAAAAGCTCACAATAACTCCACATATCCAAAGCTTCTCCATAACAGGAAGCTCCCACCAGGTGCTGAGGATTTCACAAGGCAGTCAATAGCGATCTGTTTCTCATTAACCCTCATCGCCTGGCCTCTGAGGTGACAGGCGATGTGTACATCTGAGAACATTTAGATTTATGGAAGACTCACAATTATATCATTACAATACAACTAAGCAGGTGAGCGTTAAATGGTCTTGCTCAAGGGCCCATCCCAGCTTGGTGGTGCTGGAATTTTAACTCATGACTTTCTGATCAAAAGTAAAATCTGAGTCTCTGCCTCCCTTATAGCTACTGCTCCTTGTGCATCAAACCGCCCTAAAACAAACTCTAAATTCTGATATCTGGGCTTGTCAAATGTATAAGCAAATACACTACATGTATAAAAGTATTGGGGCTTTTCCAGCCATGTGTTATATTTCCCCAAAGTTTGAGGTACACAATCGTATATAAAACGTCTTTGGGTGCGATAGCATTCAAATTTCCCCTTCACTTGAACTAGGAGCCCCCAAATCTGTTCAAGCATGACAATGCCCCTGTGCACAAAGCCAGCATAATCAGTAATCTTCAGCCTGATATTGTTATTGGTATCATTAGTGAGAGTAAACACAGAAACACATGCCTAGATTGATTCCCATCCAACAGAAAGTTCCGACCAGATGCTAAAGGTTTCACAAGGCAGTCGTTAGTGCTCTGTTTCTCATTAGCCGCATAGCAGGTCCTCATTGCCCAGCCTTTGAGGAAACAAATGATGTGTACATCTGAGAACATGCATTTAGCTTTTGCTCCTTTTTGCATCCACGCCAACAAACACCAAAATATCTCAACTCTGATATCACTAGAGGTTAGAGTTGAAGATCTTCATCTTGGCCTGCTATAGAGCTCTGACCTCAACCCTATTGAAGACTTTTGGGATGTATTATAATGCTGACTGCACCCCAGACACCCTCACATCACCCTACATCAGTATCTGACTTTGCTTACACCCTTGTGGCTGAATAAACACAAATCTAAACAAGCTCACTCCAAAATCTAGTGAAACATCTACCCAGAAGAGTGGAGGTTATTATAACAGCAAATGGGAACTGTGGCTACGTCTATACTAATTCGGATGAATTCAAAATCTTGATTCAAATTTTTAGTCTTAAAATGCTCTGCGTTCACTCTTTCGTTTTGACGTGTTTCACTTCGACCTGCGTCATTTCCACCTGGGGTTTATTTAGTTTCCGGCTCTTTCAAACATCGCGCCAATGACTAAAAGATGCGATTTTACAAAGCCTCTGTTTTTACAGTCCACACTGCAATGCAAAAACGCCGTTTTCAAATTGATCAACTTTGGAAAGACTTTTCAAAACCTACGTCGTCTCAGTGTGGACTTCAGGCCAAAACCGTGAGGAAGAAAATGCATTTTTTTATGAAAACATATTAGTGTGGACATGGACTATGTGAAACCGGATGTTCTTCTGTTCAGGTGTAGACAAACCTTGTTCCATAATATGTTGGAGTGTTTTTTTTCTGTGTGGAAATTAATCAATCTCTTCCACCACTTTGTTTCAGTGCTGTTATTGGGTTTATATGGTACAGAAAACTATTCAGTGAGCACAATATATTTAGAAGCACATCTCCTAATGGCCTTTCATCATGTCCAGTGTCCAAAATGATAAAACCATGCAACAGCTCCAAATCAACATTATGTATAATGTTTTTATGAGATTACCTCCAGTTGCTACACACACACGCGCACTTCTAAACAACTATAACAACTATCACACTCTAGGTTAGCTGGGGTTGCACTGCAGGCCTGCTGGTAATGATTCAAAGCTTTTTATGGTTAAATAAAAAAGTATCTGCTTTTATATACCCAGATGGAAGCGATTCTTTTACTTGGCGAACTGAAGCGTCTGTGGATTGTCATTTCTAAAGCCTCGAGCTCAATTATACAATCTTCAGTACTTTTTTTTATTTCTCAGTTTGTTTGTTTTTTTAACTCTTTTGGTAACAAGTTAATCCTAAAGAAAAAACCTGAAGTTCATTGCATCTAGTAGTTCAATAATTGTTTACAGACACGTTGTCATTATTCTTTTTTTTGTTTTTTTTTTATGGTTCAGTTTGTTGTATGATTCCTAATTTCTGAGATTTCTACATTCGCACTTATGGCATTTGGCAGACGCTCTTATGAGTGATTTTTTGTTCATTTATACAACTGAGCCATTGAGGGTTAGGGCCTTGCTCAAGCAGTGAGGCAGCATGGTGGTACTGGGATGTAAACTTCTGACTTTCCAAGCCAACGTCTTATTATTTACATTTATGACACTCAGTAGATGACCTTATCCAGAGTGACTCCAAATGATCTAATTTCTACAACTAAGTAGAGGCCAAATAGTGATGAGCATAGGATTTGAAAAGCTTTACAATCAGAATTCTTATGTCCAGTGGTGGACAGTAATGAAGTAAATGTATTTCATTCCTGTACTTATGTATTTTTTCTGCATATCTGTACTTTACTTTCCATTAGGGGAGACTTTAACTTCACTACATTTCAAAGTCAAATATCTTACTTTTAACTCAACTACATTTTACAAATGTTTCTTTTTATTTTTGAGTGGATACAAACTTAACAGGTCTTAAAACAACAAGTCACCAATCACTTGAACTTTTGAACTTGTTTTGATTGGCGCTTGGTGGTATCTACTTAGCACGAACATACAGCAAAACATTTTGAGAAGAATAAATGATGGAAGAAACTCCTGACTCTGACTTGCCACAACACCCGTGGCCTCATTTGCGTGATTTTTTAGAAGGTGAAGAGAAGGTTTTGGGCTCATGTTAATTTGAATAGATATCAATCAGTGTTTGACTCATTTATATCATTCTTTTAATAGATTGTTGTGCTGAGAGTAGCAGAGTCTTTTCACATAAACTGAGTCGATTAGTAAGAAAGAGTCTTGTGATAAAAATGATAATAGGAACATTATAGTTATAATAAATTATAGTGCTTTGGATAAATAAATGCATTTGAAGGCAAATACGTTTGTACTTTTACTTTAAAGTTCAAAGGGACACTTTTACTTTTGCTGAAGTCATATTTGACCTACTATATCGCTACTTCAACTCAAGTACATGGTTTGTGAACTTCATCCACCACTGCTAACATCTTAACCACTGATTTCCCTCATCCCCACTTTCAGGATATTGAAATGTGTCCTAATGATTTTTTTTTTTTTTCAGGGAAAAAAAAAATCATTAATATTCTTAAATGAACATCTACCAGGTTCTGATAACTGACAAGTACACTTAATCCTGCACAATACAAATTTAGCGCTGCCATGACACAACACTCCAATGTTTAGAACCAAAACAGAATCCATAAACTTTAACACGTCACAACAAACGAAACATCACAATATTCGAAAACACTAACGATGGCATTTATTTGTTGCAACGTGACGCTTCCAAGCGAAAAGTTCGCTAAAATTCGACATGCTGCTACTGGTTATAATGCTAAAAGCAAAACTTTTGAATTTCACAGAAGATTATAAAAAGAACAGGAATTTTGCATTTGGAGTAACTGATTCATATGAATCATATGACAATACAGGATATTTATTTTTGCCAGTTTCCATTATACATGATAAGTGCTATGATATTTATTACTGCTTGCTATCACACTTAAAAAAGAAAAATAGTAGCAACAATATTAAAAACATTTAATTATAGGTTTGTTGCTAATAATATGTTTTTTTACACGCGTTGTCTATCAAGATCCTGTCTGTCCTTAAACAGCCCTGTTTCTGGAAGTCTTACCTGGATAGAGCTGGTATGAGCCTGTATGATGCCACCTAACCAGGTACTTCATGCCAGCAGGACTCCAGGCCTTTACATCCATGCCTGCCTACCATCACACAAACGTTTCCATGCGCTGGACTATTAGCCATTAAAAGCCCCCACATTAATCGTACACACACCTATTCCACATCGCACAACATAAAGCTGAAGCTGATGGTGCAGCCACGGTCGAGCAGCACGCATGAACACACACCTGCACGAAATACGGTACGTCCGGCACAAAGCCCTGTCCAATCGCACGTTGAATAATTGAACGCTGCTGGACGAGGGAAACATTAATGACGGAGGCAACATGAGCCTGCAATGTTAATGAGGAGGCTAATATAGCGCTCTAACACCATCCTAACCACTCACACATTCACACACACTTTCATTAAACACCAGGAAGTCATTATATACATTTTGAGGAATATGCAAGCAATTAAAGTGTGATTTCTTTAGAAGTGTGATCGTACGCTGACCTCTCCAGGGTTACAAGGTCATTCACAAATTCAGATCTGAAATCGGTGACATAGTCAGGAAGTTGCTATGAGAAATGGGTGAGGAAAAATGTCAGATAAATTCCCTGTGTATGCTTTACAATTACTATGAAAAAGAAACACGCTCGCAGATGGCGCTGATTAGGTAATATTGTTGTTTTTTTAGATTATTTACAATCTCAAGCTTTAGTGTTGCCATGTTAATAATATCCAGTGATTACACTGTAGAGAAATAAAATAACATGGTGGTAATAAGAGAAAATTTGCATTTAATCCAAAAATAAATCAATAAAAATAAAAACAGACCTAGCCTACATGCTACTACAGTAGCTTTAAAACAAAAGTGGTTGGATAACCCTGTAAGTTATTGCATCTATTCAATGGCAGCCAATAACATTTAATCAAATCAATTATTTTGATAATTGTGAATAAATAATAAATTGTTAACAAATGATACATTGGGCTTGTTAAATACAGAGGAACGATAGTAGTGGCCTTTTATGAATTCTTGTGTTTTCTTATAACCAACCAATTAAACACATTTGAAATTTCTCAAATAATCGGACTGGATCAAAAATATTATAAAAAAGACTAAAAAAGAAAAAAACTAAGACTATATATATATATATATATATATATATATATATATATATATATATATATATATATATATATATATATATATATATATGTCCATAAACTTTTGTCCAGCTTAATGAGCATATGTTTCATTTAGAGAAGGAGTCTCCAGTGTCAGCACTTGTAACAGCCTGGAGTAAGGGGGAGTCTTACTCACATTTGTGAGAAAAGAAATGTGTTTTCTCACACATTTGCAAAAAAAACCAAAAAAAAACTATGACATCAATGTGTGACTGCAACGTAAATCCACAAGCGAGATATAACTTCCAATCTTTAACCAATACGCCAAACTCAGACACTTGTTTTTCTCTCACCAGGATGATGACAAAGATCTCCAACAAATTCCTAAGCTCCATCACCTCCAACACTAAAACCAAATCAAACCACCATGCATCAAATACTGATGAGTTCATATCAATGTGCTTCTTCTAATAAATTAGTGTTTCTATAGTAACAGTTCATTTACACGGACTTGTGAAGCAGACACACCATATAATCTAACACTAATAATAAACAGATTTCTAAAATAAACCCCTGTAATTTCTGAGGAAATTGCAGACTGCGTTTTTTTTAAAGCAAATGAATCAGAGAGGGACACAGAGAGACAGAGAGAGAGATTTACTGTGTATTGCAGCAAGTAACAACAAGATCTAACTTGTCTCTCAGACCATCCCCAGAATTTTATTAAACTATTAATAAATAAAATGTATAATGTGGCATTCATCATAGCAATAGTTGGTGCAACTCTGCAGTGGACAGACAGACAGACAGACAGACAGACAGACAGACAGACAGACAGACAGACAGATAGATAGATAGATAGATAGATAGATAGATAGATAGATAGATAGATAGATAGATAGATAAGTGTTTATTTCTTTTGATTTTGATGATTTTGGCTCACATTTAACAAAAATCCACTAATTCACTAAAAAATTGGATACTTCATAAGACCAATCAAAAATTTTTAGTAAATTGTTGGCTTTCTGTAAGGTATTTTCATTTACTGTATATGTACTTAAATACTTGGTAGAAGCTCCTTTTGCTTTAATATATATTTATATACAGTATTTCAAAGTGAGTACACCCCTCACATTTTAGCAACCATTTTATAATATAAGGGACAATACTATAGAAAGGAAACTTGGATATATTTTAGAGTAGTCAATGTGCAGCTTCTATAGCAGACTTGTTCTAAGCACTGACAAGCGGACCTTCCGCTTCTGCAACATCTAAAGCAATGCTGCAGCACTCATGCGTCTGTTTTTTTTTTTTAAGCAGATTCTGCACCTGAAGTACAGCACGAGGTCTCAACTTCTTTGATGGACCCTTGTGAGTAGAATCCGTCTTGGAAAACTTCTGTATGACCCTGGTCACTGTACTGTACCTCGGTACAGCACAGTGTGATCTTATAGCCATATTTGTGGAGAGCAACAATTCTAATTCTCAAATCCTCAGAGAAGTATTTGCCATGAGGTGGCATGTTAAACATCCAGTGGTAAGTATGAGAGAATTGTACTCAAAGCAACAATTTCGGTACTAATTCGTGTAATCTCTGTATCCCAGTGTCAGAGTTGTGTAACAGTCAGAGGTAAAGTTATTTCTTACTCCTTTTCTCCAAAAAGCTACATTTCATGCTTCCTCTCTAGGTATTTTTTCATGATAAAAACATACACAGATATTTTTTTTTGTCTATTCAACCACACTCAATATTTTAATACACTATAAAGGTCACCACATGACCTGTACATTACTTCAATATACCTACTGATCTGCGATCAGATAGAAACACAAAAAACAGTTCGGCGTTTTCTAAACCCGATCTGTCTGTTGCTGATTTATTTCCTCTTATTGATGATCTTTAGTAGCTGCAGTAAAAAAAAAAACTTTGATATGCATAAATACAGCAGTGAAGGCTGAGCAGGTTCTAAACACTCCCTAAAATACTGATCCTATTGATAGTAAGGAGATTGAGAATGATTTACAATGTGATGGAATCTTCACCTACACAGAAATGGAGATGTTTGTTATGACTGAGACAGACACTCACACATAGGTGAATATAATTAGCAAGAAATATAACACTTGGAGGTGTTATAGAAAAAAGAAATCAGTGTAGGGGTGGTGCTTTGTATAACCCCGAAGCTATATATAAAGTGATAGAATGCCTGACATAAGTAAGCCCTGTTATCACCTAAGTTAGAGCAACTATACTGCTCTCTTTATCTCTTACAGTTCATAATAATAAGCAATGCAGCTTGTCATGTAACGGAGAAACTGGAAGTCAGCACTATAGTCCGAGCTATGGTTAGAGGAATCTTTCAAACAAACAGATATGAGAATTTAACACTGTTATAAAAAGCCTTTTCGCTCTTCACCGCTTGCCTACATGCAGTTTTGCCTTTGGATCATGGCGGATCCTGACCCGCTCCCCCGACACCTTTGTTATGCGCCAGGCTGGGGCGCACGGTTAACGATGATCACGCCGATGTTGGCACGGTGTTCACACGTGCTAATTGGGTGGTGTGAAAATGGGGCAAAGCGAAGCAGAGGAGAGCAAGGGCAAGAACGTCTCGAGCGGCCAATAACTCCTCTTAATCAGTCTCAGGAGGAACTCGGGTACTTGTCGTAACAAACAATGTGTTACATAACATGACATTAACACTTACCTCATACCTGAACACCAGACACTAAGAGGATTCAAGTGAGCAGATTTGATCGGTTGGATAAATATATATATATATATATCCAACCGATCAAACCTGCGACTCATTGGCTTGTACATGACAAAGAAAAGCAAACACCATCTAATCAAAAGCTATCAACGATTTAAATACAGCCTGAGATGAGTTCCCTTTCATCCAGGCGAGAATCTCACTATCAGCTTATCAGCTCATCTCTATCACTCTCTCTTAGCGGAGGTAAAACATCGGCATCTAATATAAGCCATTATATTTAAATCCAGTAAGTGTTGTGTAATACAGTCATAATTAATACAGAGGTTTAAGGGACAACAAGACTTCTATAATATGGCTTATAGATAGAAGTATAATAGTAATACTAATACTAATAGTATTACAGCATTCATCTAATAGGGTTATAATTTCGATAGTAATAACTACAATTCCTCACTGGCAAAGCCTCCGCATAATCAAAGGAGGTTTCTGGGCCAGAAGTGGGAGATTAGTGAGATTGGGAATTGAACTCATGACCTTCTGATCCAAAGCCCAATGCCTTAACCACTAAGCTACACCTCCTAACTATTTATTACGGCACTGATGAAAAATTATTAAAAATTAAAAAGAGAGGAAGAAATCATGCCGCTCTAGAGTGAGCGAGTTAGAAGAACTAACAAGTGACATGAGAGGAGATGTGAGAAGAATAAATTGATGGTTACTCACCGCCATCAGAGACAGCTGCTGACTGCAAGAGAACACAGAGAGACATGTGTGAGTGACTGTCCTCAGAAACACACACACTTACACTCCCAGAACGCACTCTAGAACTGGCCAGGGTGTACTCATCGTACCCACGCATCCCCCTTCCACACATACACACACACTCTCTTTCTTTCTTTCTTTCTCTCTCTCTCTCTCTCTCTCTCTCTCTCTCTCTCTCTCTCTCTCTCTCTCTCAGTCACACTCTTCCTGTTCTACTGGTAAATCCTTTAACCTGTGAGCACTCTGAATGCAAAGTGAGTGATGCATGCTTTCAGTGTTTCCTAGCCCCGCCCACAGACTCACATTTGCCCTGCCCACATTTGCCCGGACATGTTAGTCGATCAAGCGAGGAAAAGATGGCAAAACAAATTCCCACGCTGAAACAGGTTTATAAGTGCTGGAAAAAAAAATCATGGTATAATGACGTCCCGATCCAATATCACAGGATCTTCCCGAATATGTGTTTTACAGCCGTTATAGTATCTAAATGTACACAGTGAACACGTGTGTGTATGAGTACGTGTTCCATTTTATACCGAACCGTCGACATTCTTAACACGGGGGGCGACATTACAGCTTTGCTGAATTCTCGGGTTTGGATTTCTCAAGAGGTTTTGATATTTCTATAACAGCATACATCTTAATGTGTTAGGAGTTTCTATATTGACAACTATATTTCATCACTGGAAAAGCCTCAAAATAGCAATTCCAGGAAAAAATTTAACTCTTCATAAATTCTTCTTACACTACTTACATTTCAATCACATGTTTATCAGATCTACCTCATATTTATCGTACCTTGACTCTGATATGTTTTATGTGTACTCTTTATTTATGTTTGGTCAGTCTATGCACCTTGGCCTGTTAGTAATGACATTTCGTTCGTTTATATACTGTGTATGTGGAAGAATGACAATAAAGCTTGAGTTGTGTTGAATAGTTGCTAAATGTCTGTTTGAAGACATGTATTTATTTAGGAAAGGATTGGCTCTGGGGAAAAGATGTTGGACTTCTGATGAAAATGCTGTTGGGTTAAATCGAGGTCCTTAACCCTCAATTACTCAGCTGTATAAGTGAGATAACTGTAGGTCGCTCTGGATAAGGGTCTGGCATAAAATCTAAATGTAAGTCTGGAAGGAGTCTCCAGTGTCTGAGTTATAAAACAGTCTGAGAAAGAGTCTTTTCCTGTTTAGGAAGGAGGACGTTGCGGTTTGCGCTCCCTCTCTAGGTATAGCTTTATTTATTCCATGAGAAAAGTGAAAGTAAATGACTGCGTAAAGCTGCTATTAAAAGAACTGACCTGATTTTCAGGTAACGATCAACAACATTAAACGTGACTATAAACAGAAAAAAAAAATCTGCTATGTTTCATTTAGTTACAAATAAAACACTGAAGTTTTTGTCTAAATTTTAAGTTTTGTTTTGTTGTATGAAAATAGCACACTACAAATTTCTCGATTGTTTCATGTCTTATTCCCCTGTGTTTTAATTCACAAACCATTTCGTGTTTTAATCCACAAACCATTGAGTATCCGGAGTTAATTATTCGATTAATACAAGTAATAAAATTTGTGCCAGGTTCTATAATAAACACTTCCTGATTAAGAATCTGTGATCCTTTTGTGTCCACAGTGAATAATAAACCAGGTGATGAAAAAGACATTGAGCTTCATGAGACAACTGTTAAAATAAAAGAACCAGCTAAGAGATACTCGTAAACCTTTCAGTCTCTAGGATCAAAGGAAGTAAGTCAAATGTAGTAAGTTTAACGTGTAAGGTGTATCTGCATGTGTTTGTGTGTGTGTGTGTCTGTGTGTGTAGGCCTGAAACTCAATGAGTCACATCCTCTATATATGTAGGCACTGTAGTCAAACAGTGACAGATCTGTGTAGGGTGGAGACAAAAGCACTAGATAACACATGACCTTGACACAAATAGTAACCACACATCCGGAAGCTCAATGTATACACTTAAACAGTTATGACATTTCTCGAGACATTTCTGAATATTACACACGTTCTGTCACCCACCCACCTACCTCCACCCACCCAACCAACCCACACACCCACATACCCACACACAAAACAGCAGAATCGTTATCAACGCAGTCACTCTCAAAAAAACAAATCAGACATGTTCAGACATGCAGTGTGAATTTCCAGCAGGCGAACAGAACAAGACGTCCACCCACACCGGCTACGCAGCACTTCAACACCACGCACCAAGCAGCGATTAGGTCATAAAGAAAGACCGGAGTGAGACGGAGAGGAAAAAAGGGTTAGTGTGTGACCACAAAGCCCTGGTGGGCAGACAGGTGGGACTGGAGGAACACAGTGAGTGAGATGGATCACCATAGTTCAGAGAAAAAAGACATTATCCAGACTCTCTCTCACACACACACACACACACACACACACACACACACACACACGCACACACACACACACACGCGCATGTATTTATACACTATATGGACAAAAGTATTGGGACACCTGACCTTTTAGAACCTGTGGTTCTTCTCTTAAACTGTTACCACAAAGCTGGAGGCACACTATAAAATGTCTTTGGTAAAATCATGTGGTATATCAATATATGTGATATAATAAATTATATGATACAGTACAGACCAAAAGTTTGGACACACCTTCTCATTCAAAGAGTTTTCTTTATTTTCATGACTATGAAAATTGTAGATTCACACTGAAGGCATCAAAACTATGAATTAACACATGTGGAATAATATACATAACAAAAAAGTGTGAAACAACTGAAAATATGTCATATTGTTGGTTCTTCAAAGTTTATATATACATATTATATATACATATTATATATACAGTACAGACCAAAGGTTTGGACACACAAGGTGTGTCCAAACTTTTGGTCTGTACTGTATATGTGGTATAATCAAATTTGGCCTGATATAGAGCTCTGATCTCAACCCTACTGAACACCTTTGGGATGAATCCAAAATGCTGACTGCACCCAGACCTCCTCACCTCGCCCAACAAATGTCCATTAGCACAATTCAAAATCTACTGGAACATCTTCCCAGAAGAATGGAAATTATAAGAGCAAATTGGGACTAAATGTGGAATGTGATGCTCAAAGCACTTTTGTACGTACCATACTTTTGACCAGGTGTCCGCAAACATTTTATATATATATATATATATATATATATATATATATATATATATATATATATACACACAAACCCGATTCTAAAAAAGTTGGGACACTAAAAATTGGGAATAAAAACAGAATGCAATGATGTGGACGTGTCAATTTTTTTATATTTTATTCAGAATACAACATAGATGACATATCAAATGTTTAAACTCAGAAAATTTACCATTTGAAGGGAAAAATAAGTTGATTTTAAATTTCATGGCATCTCAAAAAAGTTGGGACAAGGCCATGTTTACCACTGTGTGGCATCCCCTCTTCTTTTTATAACCGTCTGCAAACGTCTGGGGACTGAGGAGACAAGTTGCTCAAGTTTCGGAATAGGAATGTTTTCCCATTCTTGTCTAATACAGGTTTCTAGTTGCTCAACTGTCTTAGGTCTTCTGTGTCACATCTTTCTCTTTATGATGCACCAAATGTTCTCTATGGGTGAAAGATCTGGACTGCGGGCTGACCATTTCAGTACCAGAATCCTTCTTCTATGCAGCCATGATGTTGTAATTGATGCAGTATGTGGTCTGGCATTGTCATGTTGGAAAATGCAAGGTCTTCCCTGAAAGAGACGACGTCTGGATGGGAGCATATGTTGTTCTAGAACTTGGATATACCTTTCAGCATTGATGGTGCCTTTCCAGATGTGTAAGCCCATGCCACACACACTCATGCAACCCCATACCATCAGAGATGCAGGCTTCTGGCAATGGCACAGTGGATTGTGTCCATCGACAATGTTTTCTGGAGGTTTTCCTGAGCCCATGTTGTGATTTCCATTACAGTAGCATCTTTGGATGATATTATGTACTGTAGATGATGATAACTTCAAACTCTTTGCAATTTTTCTCTGAGAAACTCCTTTCTGATATTGCTCCACTATTTTTCGCCACAGCAATTGCTTTGAGAATGTTGATGAAGAAGTATAGAGAAGGACAGAAGAAATTGCATTGTGTATTTGTGGATTTAGAGAAGGCGTACGACAGGGTGCCAAGAGAGGAGTTGTGGTATTGTATGAGAAAGTCAGGTGTGTCAGAGAAGTATGTGAGGGTGGTGCAGGACATGTATAAGGACAGTGTGACGGCAGTGAAGTGTGCAGTAGGAACGACAGACTGGTTCAGGGTGAAGGTTGGACTGCATCAAGGATCGGCCCTGAGCCCTTTCCTGTTTGCAGTGGTGATGGACAGGTTGACGGACGAGGTCAGACAGGAGTCTCCCTGGACTATGATGTTTGCGGATGATATTGTGATTTGTTGTGAGAGTAGGGAGCAGGTTGAGAAGAGCCTGGAGAGGTTGAGATATGCGCTGTAGAGAAGGGGAATGAAACTCAGTAGAAGTAAGACAGAATACATGTGTGTGAATGAGAGGGAGGGTAGTGGAGTTGTGCGGTTGCAGGGAGAAGAGCTGGAGAAGGTGGAGGAATTTAGGTACCTGGGGTCAACAGTGCAAAGTAATGGAGAGTGTGTTAGTGAAGTGAAGAAAAGTGTGCAGGCAGATTGGAGTGGGTGGAGAAGAGTGACAGGAATGATTTGTGATAGTAGGTTATCTGCAAGAATGAAAGGGAAAGTTTATAGGTCTGTGGTGAGACCTGCGATGTTGTATGGATTAGAGACAGTGGCATTGAGTAAAAGACAGGAGGTGGAGCTGGAGGTAGCAGAGCTGAAGATGTTGAGGTTTTTGTTGGGAGTGACGAGGATGGATAAGATTAGAAATGAGTTTATTAGAGGGACAGCGCATGTAGGATGTTTTGGTGACAAGGTGAAGGAGGCGAGATTGAGATGGTTTGGACATGTGCAGAGGAGGGACATGAATTATATAGGTAGAAGAATGCTGAGGATGGAGCCACCAGGTAGGAGGAAAAGAGGAAGGCCAAGGAGGAGGTTCATGGATGTGGTGAGGGAAGACATGCAGGTAGTTGGTGTAAAAGAGGCAGATGTAGAGGACAGGGTGGTATGGAGACAGATGATCCGCTGTGGCGACCCCTAATGGGAGCAGCCGAAAGAAGAAGATTTTTCGCCGCAGCAATGGGGGAATTGGTGATCCTCTGCCCATCTTGACTTCTGAAAGACACTGCCACTCTGAAAGGCTCTTTTTATACCCAATCATGTTGCCAATTGACCAAATAAGTTGCAACTTGGTACTCCAGCTGTTCCTTATATGTACATTTAACTTTTCTGTGTCTTATTGCTACCTGTCCCAACATTTTTGGAATGTGTAGCACTCATGAAATCCATATTGAGCCAATATTTGCAGCCAATTATTATTGAATCATTGGTCAATCATGAACAGGGACTTGGTTAAGAGTAGTAAAAAGCCTGATGTCTATATCAGTCCCTTCACAAAAAAGAAATGCATAAACACTTAAAAAAAAAAAAAAAAAAGTTCTCTTCTCTCGCAGTGGCGTGACCCATGTTAATCATGTACCACCCACTCCCTGCTAGCCCACACTCATGACATCACAGCTGCGCTGGCTGAGAGCAAATTATCCATCATCCGTTAGCCTTGGAGCGTTGGAAATGAGCAAACACAAGGTCATTTTCCATGCCAAAGCAGAAAAGCTACGCTCACCAGTGTCCCGATAACAAACCCTACCTACAAGATGGTTAATCAATAGTCAGGGACAGTGAGCTTGGGAATCCTGCAAACGCACAGACCTTCAAGCTATACAAAGATTTCTAGATCCACTCTCTAAACAGCACAGCCCCTAAGTGCAATTTAAGCAGTTTTATATGATTATGACTTTCATCCACTAAGATAAAGACGAATTTGATTATGTGCAACAACGTCTCCTCCAGTTCGGATTAAACGCTGAAGATCCTCAAATAATAGAGTTCAGATGAAAGAAAATAAGTATGTGCAACTTTCATCGTGGTTGGGGCTCGTTCCCAATGTGTGGCTGTGTAAATAGAAATGAGGGCATCATTTCCAGAATGTTAAAAGGAGAAGAAAAAGAGTATCGGCTGCTTTCTAAGGAGGACTCGGGACGTTTTAATTCATGCGCTATTCAATTCTGTCTCTTGTGCTGCCATAATTCAACAACCTGCTCCTTCTATTAAATCTCACGTCTTGTTTGTTTTGCCATCCTGCCAATTATAGACGAGTGTGAGATTTGAATCGGACTTTTCGGACACCGACGTAACTGTCTCAAGTCACAAAGGCACTATTGTTCGTTATACAGCCACTGAGCTTAACCAAATAACTCTCTTACGAGGTGTCATTTGGTCTCCACAATTATAGCGCAAAGGAGTTTCATATGCCTTCTTTTTTTTTCTCTTTTTTTTTCCCATGTCACCTGTTCTCCGACTGCATCAGCTCCGGTTGCTTAAATAGCTACTTAAGGGGTGATTCATGCTTCATGTTTTTGGTAACCGCAACAAACAAGCTCCTGAAAGCGCCGAAGATTTGAGTTTCTTTCAGAACAGGACGAGGACCTGCGTCATCAACAGGCTTTCCATTGAAGAACAAGTGCAAGCAAATGAATAGAAACCAGTAAGAGTTGAAAGCATGAGTTTTGCTGTCAGTTTGATCAAAATCTCAGTACCCGTGCTTTACAATCATAGATTGATTGAACAGCCTAAAGATCCATGAAGTTACCGAGCAGGAACCATGAGGATGGATTTGGACTGTTAATTATATAAACACTACTACAATGACTTACGACTGCAGTTTGCATGATCGGTCCTGCATTTCAGCGCCCATCACTTAACTGTACACCTCAAAAATTATGAAACTGTAATGAATGGACATTCGATGCCATCCAGATGAGGATGGGTTCCATTTGGAGTCTGAGTTCCTCTCAAGTTTGCTTCCTCATACCATCTCAGGGAGTTTTTCCTTGCCACATAACCATTGGTTTGCTCATTAGAGATACACTTATAGGGGATAAATTTAGCTGCACTAAACCTATAAATGAAAAATTTTATAATCTCTATATCTTTGTGCAGCTGTTTTGGGACATTGTCCACTGTGAAAAGCGCTATACAAATAAAACTGAAGTGAATTGAATTGAAAGAGAAATCGCTTAGAAAAATGAGTGCACATGGGCCATTTCTTCTCATATTAACTACTCAAACATGGTCATCTCTTCACATCAGTACATACCGTTCTTTCAGATTCTTACCATCCTACACACTTTACTGCTGGACAGTCACCCAGACGTCTGCTACATACGAGGTGGTATCAAAAAGTTTTTAGACTAGTTCTGTAACACACCATCAGATGGTAGCATGTACAGTCACAGGGAGCACCGACCTACATAAGCCAGAGTGCTAAAAGACATCGTCCTGTGTACATCGTAAGCTGTGCATCTGGTGCTATTCTGACCACGTATTACCGCATCTGCTTTTCTGACCACGTGCGAACCCAGTCACCAAACTCTCCTCACGCGTCAGTTTCTTGCTGGATCAACAACATGATCTCACTTCCGCACCGACGCCTACTCGACTCTACCCGAAGATGAAGATCCGACTCAAAGGTCGCCGTTTTGACACCATTGCGGAGATTCCGGGCGAATCGCTTGTCACGCGTCGGAACGAAGACTTCCATGACACATTCCAGAAGTTTGCAGGAATGCTGGGAGCTCTGTATAGCTATGCAATGGGACTATTTGAAGGTGATACTTCGTAAAAATAGATAACTTCTCCACAGCTGCATTCTGCTTACAACCAAATTATGTTTCTTAAACTCCCCATGTTGTATATCCAGCCCGTTATAATCACATGACGTGATGTGCAATTAACAATAGAAGTGTGTTTAATATCAATATAGATGGTCCCCAACTTACGATGGCTTTACATACAATTTATCGAACTTATGATGACGATAGAAATAAGAAAAATGGTACAAATATGTTACATTGCGGCAGGCAAACGTAGCACCTTATGCGCCACTCTCCACTCGCAAACCCGCACTGCTGCTCGTCCGTGTGTTTAAGATGGATATGCATTCTGATGACCCCATCATAACCTCAAAAATTGTAAGTCGAGACATGGCCTTATCTACCCAGGAGTCTTAAAGAATGGTGATCAGTATGGGGTTCTATACTGCAATTTCACTCCGCGAGTGAAAGGCGGAGCCGGACACACTTTGTTTTAATATCCGGCGACACCGAAAAAAGGAGAAAGAAAAAAGCTAAAATTGGTCTTTGAAATACCAAAAACACAGAAAAGGTATGTGCCCGCTGGTAAGAGTAAGGCATCTCAAAAGTCTGGAGATGCGTTCATCCGGGCAGCGTCCCAAAATTTACGTGCGAAAATTTTGATGCAGCACAAAAATGTGAATATTTTTTCGTATCTCTATAGTCATCGCAAGATCGAAAAATAATAAGTCGAACCTTTGTAACTCAGGACCTACCTAAACTGTATAGTTATACAGTACGGTACGGTAAATTGCTCTGTTTTGCTAAATTATGTGCTGCAATTTGTTAAATTATTCAGTATAAAACCCCCCCATACTGATCAGCCTTCTTTAAGACTCCTACTGTCTCAACTTATGTAAGTTAAGATGGTGTCACTGAAATGCATCTAAATCATAATTTGGGGACTATATGTACATTTTAGGCATTAGGTTCTTCTATTTCTTGTTTTGTCCATTATAAATGCTCCGTGTCTATGAAACAATTTTCAGTGCTCAGAAAATAAATACAAAAGGTTCACTCAATTACAACAAGATGGCTTCCAGCAAGGTTCTCTCTTATATGACAAGCTGCATTCGTTCTGGTTAATTAAAAGAACATGTTTTGAAGATGTTCTACTAAGAAAAAAAAACTGTAACTCTTCTTTCCATCTGGCTGCACCCCACCATTTTGCTGTTGCTTATTCTTCTATATCAGCATGCCTTCGAAAGTTTTGATATTCAGTACATTTTAAAGCGACGCTCAAATTTGCGCTCTCGTAGAAGAATGAGAAGCAGGACGAAAAACGTGAGAGGAAAAAATAAATATAAGCAGAAATGCAGAAGGGGTTTCCGTTTTGTTTAGGAGAAATGCAAACACGTAGTTTAGACAGACAAGGACGGGAAGATCAAAACAAATTCAAATCCAACAAAAGAGAAAATAAGGGGAAAATCTGAGCTGGTTGCTCGTTTAAAGAGAAGCAAGTTATGGGAATTTCTTTGTCAGCGTTTTTCAAGTTCAGAGTGCGTTTTTTAGCATCTCCAAGCTTCTTTATTTATGCTGTGGCTTTTTTTTTTTTTTAAACCCCCCTCCCCTTCATTCCAGTGGCTTGCCTCTGTGCTTCTGGCAGCACGGCACATGTGGCCACATACTGAAATATTACTCCGATTTTTCCAGCCTCCTCATCTCTGATGCTGCTCGTCCCTATAAAGCCGTCGCTCTCTCCTTCCTTTTCCTCTTCACCCTAACATAGACGCTTACAGGCCTGACCGAGCAGCCTGGAGCTTCTAATCAGCACTTTAGGAATCACAGTTAGAGATCAGACTGTGTAGAAATGCCTTAAAGTAGATATATGCAGTCTTGACTCAAACACAGGTGTATGATCTCAGACACACACACACACACACACACACACACACACACACACACACACACACACACACACACACTGTTCTGTAAATATCAGAATTCCTACTCTTGATGAGGCATATTCATAAAATGCATGCCAAGTCAGCAATTAAATGCAACACCCACACACACAGACACGTCTGTATCTATATGAGGACCTTCCATTGACACAATATGCATGTTTAGTTTTTTTTTTTAATGAAGACTATCAAACACGTGCAGAGGAGGGACATGGAGTATATTAGTAGGAGAATGCTGAGGATGGAGCCACCAGGAAGGAGGAAAAGAGGAAGATCAAGGAGGAGGTTTATGGATGTGGTGAGGGAAGACATGCAGGTAGTTGGTTTGAAAGAGGCAGATGTAGAGGACAGTGGGGTATGGAGACAGATGATCCGCTGTGGCGACCCCTAATGGAAGAGACCGAAAAAAGAAGAAGAAGAAGAAGAAGAAGAAGTCTACTGCTACTTTAATTAAGTATTTTTTACCACAGATTTATTACAGAAAGAAAGAAAGAAAGAAAGAAAGAAAGAAAGAAAGAAAGAAAGAAAGAAAGAAAGAAAGAAAGAAAGAAAGAAAGGGATAAATACACAGTTCACTTATTCACTTATGAGACAATGTCCATTGTGAAAGCAATATAGAAATAAACCTGAATCTTGAAACTGAAAATTACACGCAAAATTGTATATATTTGTACAATCTTGTCGTATCAATATAGTTATCGTGAGAGCCTAAAGAAAAATCTTATCTCGGGGACCATCTGTAATTGAGCCTATAGCAGTCTTCGTAGGTTATGCACTGTTTAGTGATCATAGATAATAACTATGGTTTAGTCTAATGGTGTTGAAGTTTGGTGAGTGACAATATGACATAATATCTCTCTCCCCTCTCAATCACAGTGACATTAACCAATCACAAGGCACCTGCTGGCACGTAGAAGTGGAAGATTTCCACATAGTGTATTCAAAATGAAGCTTTCTGTCTTGAATGAAGCACATGACAGACTTTTGACTTGTTAATAAGTGAGAATTGACACATTAGTGGGAAAAGAAAATTCATTAAATTATATATAAACCAAATTATTAGGACTTCAAACCTTTGCCCCTATGCACAAAGCCAGTTCCATGAAAATATGCTTAACATGAGTTGGAGTAAAAGATCTTGAATAGCCTGATGTAGAGCTCTGATCTCAACCCTACTAAACACCTTTGGGACAAATCAGAATGCTGACTGCATCTCAACAATTCTCACATCAATAATCTTCACAAACTCACTCTAAAGTGTAGTGAAACATCTTCCCAGATGAGTGGAGTTTATTCCCCCACATATGGGGACTAAATGTGGAATGGGATGTTCAAAAAGGTACATATGAACCTTGAACAAGTGTCTACAAACCTTTGTGGATACACACACAGAGAGTTATACATTTGAAGGATTTACAAGTCATGAGCAGGTGCTTGCATTTGTTTCTGCTGTCATGGTGAATAACAGGCTCCTGGAGTTGGTACAGAAACACTCTAAGGACACACACACACACACACACACACACACACACACACACACACACACACACACACACACACACACAAAAGGGAAATCATATTCTCCCACATAAGTTAGACGTCCATCGTCTGGGTGTTCAGTCGTGCAATGAAACTTCATCATCACCATTTAAGGAACACAGATTCATTCTCTGTCCCTCTCTCTTTCTTTTACACACACACACACACACACACACACACACACACACACACACACACACACACACACACACACACACACCTCAATGCACTTTCCCACATGAGCATGTTTCCAATCGCATTGTTATCCTAAAAATTTATGATTGTTTGAAGTACACGAACACACACAGGTCCAAAAATGGCAACGCTCCTTAAAAATCTTCTGCATGAACTGAAAAGGTCAGCAAATTGTGTGTGTGTGTGTGTGTCCTTAGAGCGCAGAGCAGTTTGCGAATGAATGAGTGACAGACTGTGCGGAGTCACACAAAGCTAAGCTTTTTTAACACACTAACACACGCTACACGCTGCCATAAAGGCGCTCTTGTTTGGAGCGAGGGCGAGCGAACATTCAGAGTGAAACTGCTCGACGCTAATCCTCTCCTCCAACTCGCACTGACACAATGAGAAAGGGACTAAAAGAGTTATGAAGAGAGTCCTGGGATAGAGCGAGGAAGAAAAGAGAACAGAAGGAGTAAGAAAGAGGGAGAAATGTTCAGAGAGGAGTGAAAAAGTAAAATGAAGTGAGCAGGAAGTGAAATAAGTGAGAAAAGGTTGGAAGCAGGAGTGAGAGGGAGATGAAAACAGAAAAAAAAGATTAAACGAGAATGAAAGAAAAATATATAAAAATTGGGAGAGACTAAGCAAAGGACAGAGAAAATGAGTGAAAAACATTGTATAAATTATATAACTGTCAAATAACAAACACAGAGCATTTACTATACAAGAAACGTCCACACCACACCCCTGTACTAACTAGTGCTAGAAATATAAAACACACAGTGTGGTACTACTTGCACTAGTGCTATTAAAACAGTGTGATACTAACTAGTACTAGTGCTATTAAACACAGTGTGGTACTAACTAGTAATAGTGCTATTAAACACACAGTGTGGTACTAACTAATACTAGTGCTATTAAAACAGTGTGATACTAACTAGTACTAGTGCTATTAAACCGTGTGGTACTACTAGTACTAGTGCTATTAAACACACAGTATGGTACTAACTAGTACTAGTGCTATTAAAACAGTATGATACTAACTAGTACTAGTGCTACTAAACCGTGTGGTACTACTAGTACTAGTGCTATTAAACACACAGTATGGTACTAACTAGTACTAGTGCTATTAAAACAGTGTGATACTAACTAGTACTAGTGCTACTAAACCGTGTGGTACTACTAGTACTAGTGCTATTAAACACACAGTATGGTACTAACTAGTACTAGTGCTATTAAACACACAGTGTGGTACTAACTAGCAATAGTGCTATACAACAGTGTAGTACTAACTAGTACTAGTGCTATTAAACAGTGTGGTACTCCTAGTACTAGTGCTATTAAACACACAGTGTGGTACTAACCAGTACTAGTGCTAGTAAACTTACATTATGGTACTAACTAGTACTAGTGCCAGTAAACACACAGTCTGGTATTAACTAGTACTATGTGCTATAAAACACAGTGTGGTACCAACTAGTTATATTGCAAGTAAACACACAGTGTGGTACTAACCAGTACTAGTGCTAGTAAACTCACAGCATGGTACTAACTAGTACTAGTGCTATTAAACACACAATGTGGTACCGACTAGTATTAGTGTTATAAAACAGTGTGGTACTAACTAGTATTAGTGCTATTAAACACACAGTGTGGTACTAACAATTACTAGTGCTAATTAACACACAGTGTGGTACTTACTAATACTAGTGTTATTAAACAGTGTGGTACTAACTAGTATTAGTGCTATTAAACACACAGTGTGGTACTAACAATTACTAGTGCTATTAAACACACAGTGTGGTACTAACTAGTACTAGTGTTATTAAACAGTGTGGTACTAAATAGTACTGCATGCTGTCCTAACACATTCAGTATAGTAATGACAAGTACTAGTGCTACAGTAGCACAAGCAGCATGGTGTTAACTAGTAATTATACTAGTACTATATTAATTAACTAAATGCTGTACTAACTTCTAATGCTGTACTAATCGACTCAATGAAGTCATAACTAGTTATAATGCTGTACTTTCTCTTACTATACTTAATCTTACTGGTATACTTACTAATACTTGTAGTGTATTTATGGACGTGCTATAATAAATACAGTCTAGGGAATATTAAGTAAGAATAGTTCAGTACTCACTAGTAGTACTAATACACTCAGTGGTGTACTTACTAGTGCTGCACTAAAGATCTTAATAGTGTACTAATTAGTTCTGATGCTATACTTTATATTATATAAAGTACTAGTTTTACAGATGCACTAATGTTCTTAATGTGTACTAACTAAGAATAGTGCTGTGTTAATAGTCAGTACTGAACTAACTAGTTCTTGTGCTGTACTAATACCCTCAATGCTGTACTAACTAGTTCTTGTGCTGTACTAATACCCTCAATGCTGTACTAACTAGTTCTTGTGCTGTACTAATACCCTCAATGCTGTACTAACTAGTTCTTGTGCTGTACTAATACCCTCAATGCTGTACTAACTAGTTCTTGTGCTGTACTAATACCCTCAATGCTGTACTAACTAGTTCTTGTGCTGTATTAATGCCCTCAATGCTGTTCCATCTAAAAATAATGCTGTATATACACTTATAACTAGTACTCGTGCTTGTATAACTTGTACATACACTTATAACTAGTACAAGTCAAGTCACGTGTATTTCTATAGCGCTTTTCACAACAGACAAAAGCAGCTTTACAGAATTTAACAGTTAAGGTGAATATTGTGCATTTATCCCTGATGAGAAACCTTGAGAGGAACCAGACTCAAAAAGGGAACCCATCCTCATTTGGGTGATATCAATAGTGTGATTATAGTCTTTAAACAATACAGAACACTGGAGAGTGAGAACTAACATGTGCACTGGAATGTAAGATTATGAGTAATGTTCTTTCAACAGTCTTATACAGTCATTTGAGATTATGGATCCAGGAGCTACTGTGCAACTTATAAAATAGCTCAACAAATACTAGCGCTTGTATAACTTGTACATACACTTAGAACTAGTACTAGTGCACCTGAGCAGCTATAGTAGGTTACGGGCCTTGCCCAATTCCTTAACCACTATCTACCACCTCTGCATTAGACCAAACCAAAAATAAAAAAACAGACCGGGGAAGGAGAACACAAAGAGAAAGCTCTGTTTCGGATCGAACGGAAAGTGTACTTCGAGCAACACTGAGATATTTCCAAACAAAACACATGGCACACGGCAGCTGGAGGAAGGACCGGATCGTTCTGAGCCAAGCGGCTGTGCACAAACCCCTGTTTACTTTCAAATTTCAAGTATGAATAGTACCTGCTATTGAGGGACAGTTTTCACGCTGCCAGGAAAGAGAGACAGATGGAGAGAAACAGACAGAGAGAAGGAGTGAGTGAGAAAGGAAAGAGAGAGAGAATTTTCCATGAAGGTTCCAGATCTTAAATCTAAATCAGGGAAAAGCTCATGGATGTTTCATTGATTTAATGAAGTATTGTGTCACGTGATGAAAATCATACACGCATTTCGTAAGAACAGCTGGTGCCAGCATGCAAGTTGCAAGGCAAGTCCAGGTGTGGCCATCCTCTACTGGCATATCTGAGTCAACTCTCTACAGTTGTTTCATAAATACACACACACACACACACACACACACACACACACACACACACACACACACACACACACACAAAATGTAATCCTTGGAGACTACACCAAACTAACACAAAAAGCAGCACTGAAACAAACAGGAGAAAGACAGAAAAAAGTGACAGATGAGATGAAAGATGGATTTATAAAGTGCTGAAGTGCAAACGCGCGCGCACACACACACACACACACACACACACGCACGCACGCGCAAACTCACCGCTGTAAAGTTGGAGACCCTCTTGAAAGAAAGCCTCTTCTTCAGACTCATAGTGCGCTTACGGAGGAGTGTGTCCCTCATACGGCTGAGCTTCTAACACGCGCGGACGCCGAGCCGCTAATGCCCGAGCCGTGCCGCAGGCGCACGCATGTCTGCGCAACTCACTCCTCCGCAACAAGCGCCAACACGTTCACCTCGCGCCCCTGCACCCGCACACACACACACGCGCCCAGTCAGAGAGCTGAGATCAACTTATGAGGAAGTTCCATTCGCCGCTGTCTCTATGACAACCCAAGCTCACAGCGGGAGGCAGGAGGAGGGACGAGGGGTAACGGGCTTTCGAGTTCCGTGAGCGAGGAATCCGGCGGACGAGACTGGAATTCGTTTCTGTCTCTCTTTTTCCGTCTGACAGGACACGTCATAGAAAGAAATCCGAACGGATTAACCGTCGCTTTTCTTTCTCTCTAGTCGACAGGAACGCTTGTTCAACAGTTCTCCATCTCTGGCTCAGTCTCAACCCAAATAAATCCAGCATCCCAAACCCAGAAATCCCTGAGACTACCATCAGAGAGCCTCCTTAACATGCTGGTGCACTTTCAATAAACATCTTTCTTCATCTTAAAATGGAAAGAGAAAAATATGAGCTGATATAAAAAAAAAAAAAGACCCAAAAATCTCAGCAAAAAGATGGACAGGAATGAGTGAACAGCTTGAAAAGACTAAAAAAAGTCTGGGTTTCGCTTATTATCCGAGCCGAATAAAGGGGTGGAGAAACGTCCGAGTTCGGCCGTGACGTCAACCTGGTGTCTACAAGGTGCTGGTTAAATGAGAACCGGGTTGGTGGGGGTTCTGCAGCATCAGAACGCCAAAACGAGACGTTCAGACACAAAGGCTGCGTTTGATAGGTACCACATGGGCATGGGCCGAGGCTGAAGCATGTGCATACTATGATGAGCTATTTCCTGTCCCAGACATGTGGAGAAGAAAAAAAAAACTTTAAAAACATTCAGCTGTCTCATTCCGAGCTTGAGTGCTGTGAACGATTGTTCTGATTCTCTTTGCATGACACACACCATCTTCTAGACTTCTTCCACATCTCAGTATTCCCACTCGCTTAGTATAGAACTGCCACAACTCGAATCAACTACATTTCATCTTTCGCATGTTAGAGTCAAGAAGAGACAGGGATTTTTCCAAGAGACTTGATACTGCAAATTACTGAGCGATAAAAAAAGAAATAAATGCGAGAACGTTTCTGGTTCGAGGGGGGATGACGTGTGGTTTATCTTGTCGAGACACAGCAGACGTGTTGTAAATGTCATAAGAATTTAAACCCGGTAATGACTACTGCAGCAAAACAGTTGAACCGCTGTCCAGGGTATAATTCAAACCGGGAACTAAAAATACAAGCTGAACTTTGTAGATGGGAATTTGAAACCATGGCACTGGAGAACA
Source organism: Silurus lanzhouensis (assembly GCA_039877035.1). Classification (NCBI taxonomy): domain Eukaryota; kingdom Metazoa; phylum Chordata; class Actinopteri; order Siluriformes; family Siluridae; genus Silurus; species Silurus lanzhouensis. The sequence goes on along the minus strand of JBCEWE010000453.1, from coordinate 9,566,375 downwards.
GTCACATCGGACAAAATGTGCTCAGATAAAATAAAACAATAAATATAATGCTATAGTAACAACTTGAGACTAAATTAAACAAGTTAGAACTCATTTTACAACAATAAAGGCAAAAATATGAGTGTTTTTGTAACTCTATATTTCTAAAATCTCAAAATCTAACTTTTACTGACTTCATATTTAATTCACATTTTTTTTACGAATTATGAATGAAAATTCTAAACCTAATTGCAAAACTCAAAATTGAACTCTACAAATTAAAATCTAATTAGTTCTGACTAGAATTTAATTCTAACTAGCAACTCCAACTAACTCATTCAAACTATATTTTTATCTCTAATTCTATTTCTAATCTCAATTTTAAATAGTATAGTTAGTTCTAACTGGTATATTATATTAACAATAACTAGCATAGTACTGTATATTAATAGACTAACTAGAAACTAACGAGACTAACTGCAACGTATTTTTATTCTAAAAATAAATTATATAAATTATGTCTCTAATTCTTTATTTTAATGCTAAATCCAATTCTAGTTGTTATTCGAACAAGCTACAACTGCAAATCATTTACATACAAATTAAAATTCTATACAACTATAATTCTGTCTATAATTCTAACTTCAATTCCAACTGTAATTCTAACTACCTTTCATCTACCCATAAATTCTCTCAATTTCTATTTCCAATTCTAAATAAACTTCTAACTACTATCTACAAACAGCTTCAATCTATAATATTATTCCATAATTCTATTTCTAATTGTAATTAGTAACTAAGTCTTACTCTAAGACACTTTAGTATCTCTATAAAGCTACTATGAGACAATGGCCATTTTTTAAAGTGCCAAAAAAAAAAATTTATTTAACGATAATTCTATAGCTAATTCTATTTCTAACTGTAATTCTAACTATCTCAAACTGCAACTAACTTATATTCTAATTCTATCTCTAATTCTGATTGTAATCTATTGCAAGCATCTGACCACTAAGAGCTTTCTTTTCGATTCACATTGTACACAAAATGCGTACATCCCCATCCCCATCCTCATCATCATCATCTTTACCACCACCACAACTAAGACATTTGTTTATCCATCTCCATTAATCCTCTGAATCTTGATGGGACGCCAGTCCGGGACCTTGTGTACACACATTCACACACTAATCATTCACACTCTTCTGGGCAACTGAGCATAGCCAAGCCACTTCCATACCAGTTTTTAGGAGGAAACCCATACTGACATGGGGAGAACATGCATAGAAACTCCACACTTACTGTAGTTCAGCAACATTAAGACTGTAAAGCTGTGAGAGAGCAATGCTATCCCCTTTTGCTGTTCATCTCTTACTATGCCACCAGCCTACCACATTTACCTCAGAGCTGCATGGGGGGACCTCTGGAGGGCAAGCAGAGGCACTGAAATTTCGTTAGGAGTAAAGTGATGAAATGCTTTATGAGTGGAAATCCTGGTATATGTGATGCGCAAATGAACTCTTTCATGCACTCCAACCTTCCTCAATACTGCCCTCTGCTGTGGAATTAATCTCTCATATAGTAACTAACACAAACACACACACACACACACACACACACACACACACACACACACACACACACACACACACACACACACACTTACACAACTCTATAAATCGAATTAAAGATATCAGAGCAGAAGACTGTGCTCAATATTCATGACAAAGACAAACTGTAGAAATCTGTGAGGGCATTAGTACAGAAAGACTGAGCAAACTAAGAAAGCGAAAATGTTCTTTCCATATTTATTTGGACCAAATGTCCAAATGATAATAAATCCTCAGTCATTTTCCTCCTAAAACAAAATTTTCTATCAAATTTACAGAGTGATTTTTAGGCTCATGTTTCTCTAATAAGGCACATCTAACAAAAATCGATCCCAAAGACAATTGGCTGCTAACATGCATTCAGAAACTTTTGATTTGCCACATACAGAAGTAAGCAATTCAGAATATTTTCACTTCATCTTGTTTTAAGCTTGTTCTTCCCCACAATGTTACCACACAGTTAGAGGCACACAATTGTTTAGGATGTATTTGGACTATATTACGTTTCCCCTTTACTTGTATTAGGAGACCCAAACCTGTTCCAGCATGACAATGCCCCTGTGCACAAAGCCAGATTCATGAAGATATGGTTTATATGGGTTGTAGTGGAAGACCTTAAGTGGCCTGCTATAGAGCTCAAATCTACTGAACACCTTTAGGAGTAAATGGAACACTGATTGAACCCAAGTCCTCCCTCGTGTATGTATGTATGTATATATATATATATATATATAATATATATATATATATATATATATATATATATATATATATATATTTTTTTTTTTTTTTTATTTAGTATTAATATCATATTTAAAAATATAGTCAGTGTTTAAAAAAGTCACAAATATTATCTCTTGATTTTTTTTTAATGCCTGTAACTAGCTAATCAACAAATAAAAATAATTAATAAAACAAAAACAATAAAAAAAAATGTTAATTTTATACAAATTTTTTGCATTTTTTTCCATCAGTAGATAGATACATTAAAAATAAATATAAAACATAAATAGGTAGATTTAAAAAAGTCCAAATCGCAAATGCCTTCCTATGCATGTTATTTAAAAGGGTTTACAAATAGACAAATAAACAAACTTACAAATACACAAGCGAATCGTTCAGAAAAAAATACAAAACTATTCTTATATTTTTATATTTATATTTCACTCTCTCCGGGGGAAACACGTGCTCTTATGACGCACACTTGTTAAGTCTTTTTTATTTATAACACTGAAGTTAATGTGCTCAGTGTGAGACGCCTCGTCACACATTCCTACAGAACTATTTAAATGCATATCATGAAAAATGGAAGAAAGTTCAAGAGCTCGCAGCTTCGGTAATGAAAGTGACATTTTGCGTGCGGTAATGAACTGTTTGCATTTGATGCGAGATGGGGGAAGGTGAGAGCACACCAGAGGGGTTCTATTTATTATTCATCTGCTGCTCAATCAGCCGATTTAATTGATTTTGTGTTCTACAATTATGTTTGCTCTCCGCGAGCAGGAAGAGCCAAACAGCGAGACGGCTCGAGACGGTATTTCGACATTTCTTCCTCGTTATTAAACATAGAAAGTGCACAGAACTTTACGATTGCTGTGTCTAATCACTTGTTAATCATTGGGTTTCAGAGGTTTTTTTTTTTTTTTTTTTTGATGATGTGTTTTGGCTGAACGTCACTTGAATGAGCCATAATATCATATCAGAGATGTTTCATGGTGCTCAGCGGATGTGAGATGAGCAAGATAAGCACTGAATTCGGATTCAGATTTGCAGGCTGAATCCGGACACAGAGTGCACGCTAAATGTAAAGAGAAATGGCAGCGAGTGTGTTTAAATTGGAGTGGTGATTCTGCTGCAGAAAGATCAGCGCATTCCATGGCATGACTGCACAGGCACTTGTGAGAACAGTGTTAAAAAAATCAGGAACACTTACTGATACATATTAACACACACATAGATGTCACACACTCACTAATTCTGAAATAAAAAGCTAAATATACACACACATATATACAGTATATATATATACACACACACACACACACACACACACACACACACACACACACACACACAGACGCATACACATACACACACACACACACACATATATATATATATATAAATCACTGCTTTTGAAATAGAAGCACCTTGAAAGCCTGCGATAATAATGTACAGAAGACGAATGGCAAACAGAACAAAGTGAGGACATTCGCTTAGTTAAATCGGTTTGGTAAAAGTATGTGTGTGTGTGTGTGTGTGTGTAAGTGTGTAAGGGTGTAGTGAGCTCTACAGGTACTTACTCTATCAGGGTTGATGCTCAAAGTTTGCTCCATCTACAGCAGTGTGAGGTTCAACTCTACAGCCAGACGTCACGCCACTCTGAGCTCTGTAAATACATCCATCCACCGTGTGTGCACACCTGTGTGTGTGTGTGTGTGTGTGTGTGTGTGTGTGTGTATGAGTGATAAAGTCCGTCTCCACAATCCGTCTCAGTCACCGTCGTGATCTCTGTGCTTCTTCCTCTGACTCAATCTCTCTCTCACTCTTTCATTCTCTCTCCCTCCTCCCTCTCCTTCTTTTCACCCACCCTGTAATTCCTATTCCGCCCACAGAGCCCAGGGCTCACACACAAAGATGCAGAGACACGCTCGCAACATCGAGGTGTGTGTGAGTGTGTTTGTGTGTTCAACCCTCCATAAGATGTCTAAGGGACGATGACACACTTGAAACCCTACACAGATGATATTCCCACAAAGAAAGTGCTTGATGGACGGACGTCCTCCCCCTTTCCACCCACACACACACACACACACACACACACACACACACACACACACACAAACCCCCCATGACACCATCACAGGCTTCCGTGCCGTGTTGTGTCACCTAGTTAGTATGCCTTAAGCACAGCATCTGCCTAAATACAAGGGATGAGTGTGTGAAAGAGAGGGAACGTGAGTGTGAGTGAGTGTTGTGTGTTTGTGTGTGTGTGTGTGTGTGTGTGTGTGTGTGTGTGTGTGTGTGTGTGTGTGTGTGTGTGTGTGTGTGTTTGTGTGTGTGGGCAAGCTTCTTATACTTTAGTGGGGACCAAATGTCCTTACAAGGATATCCATAATCTGTCTGTTTTAAATCATCTGGTCACACTTGCTATATATATTTACAGTAAAAAAAATCGGAGTTTCCTCACGAACAACGGACCGCAAGTGTTTTTAGTCCCTGCCTCGCAATTTTAAACGCATTTTTTAAATTATTTATAACTTCAAAACATACAAAAAAATGCCAGGGGTATAAAAAGAAACTAAAGTTAGCGCAGTGTCACTGTGGCTACGCACTCTGTACAGGAAAAATCGCCACCCTTTCCTGGTCACTGCCAACGATAACACTATGGATTATTTTGCGCTTTATGTCCAAATTCAAAAATCTTCTCTTAAAAGGAGAAAATCCTGGCAATTTCGCATATAAAGGAAGTGAATGAAAGAAGGGTGGAAGGAATGAAAACATTTGTTAAAGTATGCTGAAGTAGTTGAGTGAATAAGTAGAAGAGTTAAGTAGATCATATCTTTAGAAAGTTTTATAATAAATGTAAAAATACACACATATACACAGCTGTATTACTACCCAAATGGGGTCTAAAAATTTTAAATATTTCATAAAATGTTTTCATTTATTTAATTTATGCCAATTTACTCAATTAATCAATTTCATGAATATATTAAAAGGGTATCACATTTATTTGATTTATTCTAACTATATATATATATATATATATATATATATATATATATATATATATATATATATATATATTTTTTTTTTTTTTTTTTTTTTTTTTTTTTTACATTTATATATTATTTAATATTACTGGAATTTAACCTAGCAGGCATTTTATGTGAAATTGTTTCAAAAAATGTAAACAGTTGATGTCTTTCAACAAATGTTAATAATAATAATAATAATAATAATAATAATAATAATAAACTGTGTTAATTAAAAATAAGTTTATGTTTTGTATTTCTTTCCGTCACATCTAACCAGTATTAGCATGTCGAACAGAAGCATTATCTATCTGCTCTTACAAAAAGAGTTTTTCAAGCAGGGATCTGAAGATTGGAGCTATTTGTGATAGGAAGCCACTGACCCCCTTAACCCCACCCCCAAGAGGAAATGTGGAATTCCCTGAGCAATTTCAGGAATTCTTTCTTTTTACAACTGAATAAACCACTAAATGTCCTTTTATCAGGACCAGTTTATCATGGTACATTCTCAGCAAGACCACATTTCATGCTATTCATTTAATCTTCATGGCTTTTCTACCTCCCCCTGGCTATTTTTTTTTCTCCAATTTGGTCACCTGCCAATTCACACCCACCCACCAGCTCTCCCACACTAAACAACAGCTACCAACCAGAGAGGCTCACTCCAAACATGTGCTTCCTCTAAGTCATGTGAGATGTCAGCCAGTTACATCTTGTGTAAAGCTGCTCATGCAGTTTCACAGGACAGTGTAACATGCTTAGAGCCTTCTACCCTCTTCTACATACATGAAACGTTAATGGTTGCTGTCGTTGTGATTGACAGGAATGACAATAAATAGCCCCAGTTTGCTCATATTATTTACAAACTAATTCTTACAGTTCATACTGAACCATGTCCTGATTTTTTTCAGGGGTTCATGCCTTGGTATTGCCAAGCTGCCACTCTTGAGGCCCTTGAACGAGGCCCAGAATATGTGAAGAAATAACAACGTCCCTGTTGGATAAATAAAGTTACAGTAGGCTGAAGAAGCCATGCATTCTAATATTTTTTTCTTTCCTGTTTTCTCATGATCATGACTTAATTTTCTCACGATCTCGATTTGTGGCATGTAGACACTGCCACAAATGTTATGGTTATGTAGAGGTCACGAAAAAAAAATTAAGTTGCAATCACTACAAAACAACTCTGGATCATGAATAAAGTAGAAGAAAGAATTGTTTATATTTCATGGCCTCAGGACTTCTGTAATAATTGATTTCACAAAAAATACAATAAAAAAATCTCTTGTCCAGGTTTAACACAAAGTCTTGTTTGGGCCAATCAATGGCATGCTTTTTCAAAACCATGAAAGCAGTCATGTGTTTTACACGAGTGTGACCTAAGAGAGTGAAAAATACGAGTCAGTACACAGAGGTGAACAAGAACGATTCGTTCACTTACAATCAACCCAGAATTATTTTGCAGGAAATTTTATTAGCAATTAACTGATATTTACACAACAAGTACTAAACCCACCATCATTGACCACACACACCCCTCACACACACTCTTCACCCTCCTGCCATCAGGAAAAAGCTACCGAAGCATTTGGGTCCTCACAACCAGACTGTAACAATCTCTGCCTAAACGCAGTGATGGTTCATCCACAACACAAAGCATGTATGTACTTGAGTTAAAGTAGAGATATAGTAGGTAAAATATCACTCCAGTAAAAGTATTTCCTTAAAACTTTCACTTGAATAAAAGTACAAAAGTATTTACGTTCAAATGCACCCAAAGTACTATGATTTATTATTGCATTAATGTTCCTATTATCATTTTTGTTTAATTAACTCATTTCAATCAACTCTATCAATAGAATGATATTAATGAGTCAAACACTGATAAATCTCTATTCAAATGATCATGAGCCCAAAAACTACTTAAAAAGATCACGCAAATAAAGACACGTAAATCATGTAAATTGCAAAATCAGTCATTTTTATTTATGAGTGGATACAAACTTAACTGGTCACACACACAGCCAGTCACCAATCAGGGTCGAGCAGCAACTTGTTGTGATTGGTGCTTGGTGGAATCTGTTCGATACGAACGTACAGTTCAGCATCAGTTCAACAGCAAGCAGAACATTCAGAAAGGAATAAATGATGGAAGAATCTACTGACTTACTACAACACCAGTGGCCTTATTTGCTTGATATTTTTGAAGTAGTTGAAAAGAAGGTTTTGGGCTCATGATAATTTTAATAGATATCAATTAGTGCTTTACTAATTATTATCCTTTTTTATTAACAGTAACATTAGAGCTTTTTCACATAAACTGAGTTGATTAGGAATCTTGTGGCAAAAATGATTATAGGACAATTATGAATCATTGTACTTTGGATTGTACTTTTACTGAAGTGAAAGTTTAAAGGGAGCATATTTACTTTTACTGGAGTAATATTTTAACTACTGTATCTCTACTTTAACTGAAGCACTAAAGTACATGGTTTGTGTACTTTATCCACCACTATCAGGAACAATACTCAGACCAAGTGTGAAGCTCAAACAATCACCGATTAGCCCAAAGTGTACCAAGAAAGCATTCCCCACACCATTACAGCACCTCCACCAGCCTGAACTGTCAACACAAGGCAGGTCCGGTCTATGGATTCATGCTGTGGGTGGCAAATAGTGATGGGTCATTTGTTCATTTTGAACGAGTCTTTAATGTGACTCAGAAGAACGAGTCACAAAGCAAGAGCAAAGATTACAAAATCTCCGTAGTTTATGTACAGGAAACCAAATTGATTAGGTAATCTCATTAGTTCTTTGGTCTGAGTCATTTGTTCTTTTGTCACATGACATATATAATATGCAGTTATATACACCTATATAAAGTATTGGAATTATAGTCAAAGTTGGACATGTTGGGGATCTGCATTTACATTTACATTTTATTTTATTTCTGATTAAAGGAATGAAATGAACTAAATGATTTGAAGGAGGTTTAAAGAACCAAGTCACTTAAATGATCCAATCTTCCCATCAATGGTGCCAAATTCTGACCCTACAAGCTCTGTGTACATCAGATTCAGCTGACCAGGTCACGTTTTCCCAGTCTTCATATGTTCGGAATCGGTGATCCTATAAAGCCACAAGCTTTCGGTTCTTGGCTTACAGAAGTAAAACCCGATGTGATCTTTTCCTGTTGTAGCTCATCCGCTTCAAGGTTTACCATGTAGTGCATACTGAGATGCTTTTCTGCCCACCACAATTGTACTGACTGGTGACCTTTCTCATCATCAAGACGTTTACGCCCAATAGACTGCCACTTACTGGATGCTTTTTTCTTCATTGCCCCATGCTAAATAAACTCAAGCGAATGTCGTGTGAAAATCACAGGAGATCAGCAGCTATAGAAACACTTCAACCCCAATGCCGAGCACCAAGAATCACTTTAGATTACATTTTGCCCCATTCTGATAACCGATGTGAACATTACCCAAAACCTATGCTGGTTTATACCGGTAATATTTAATGCATTGCACTGCCTCCCCACTATAACTAGATGTATGGGTGTTCCTGATACATACACTCGCTGATTGTATTTGTTTATAATCATTTCATTTGTGTTGCTGAAACCTGACAGATGGTTGTCGAACTGCACATTATTTAATGGACATAAAAAATACATAAGCAGTTTTATGAAATTGAACAGCTGACGAGTTGCCAGAAAAAAGGATGTAATAAACAAGCAATAAATAAAGTACCAGCATTTCCATATGGTTATTCTCAGAATATCAGTTACTACATTCTGAAATTGTACAATGCTTTACATTACATTCTATGCATTTTCATGAGAAGTTGCCAATCATTTTAAAGCTTCAAACAGCACATGTTTGTGTAAGTCATCGGATAAAATGTACATTCAGCTTTTACTCACATGCAATTTTTATTGTCTGTAGGCCTCTGACTGAGTAAATGTGTGTGTGTGTGTGTGTGTGTGTGTGTGTGTGTGTGTGTGTGTGTGTGTGTGTGTGTGTGTGTGTGTGTGTATATGTGTCAGTCATCTGGCATGTGTCAGACGTGTGTGTGGAATTATGAAGCTGTACATTCTTCAGCAAGTCCCAGCATTGTGTTTTCCTCCCCACTTAACAGCACAAGGAGTAAAGTCTTTGTGTGTGTGTGTGTGTGTGTGTGTGTGTGTGTGTGTGTGTGTGTGTGTGTGTGTGTGTGTGTGTGTGTGTGTGTGTGTGTGTGTGTGTGGTATAGCTGTCAGAAAGTATTGTGCTGTTTGAATACAACAATGTCAGTAATAAGCCACTTTCTTTTTAGGTTTCAGGATCTGATCAGCCCTGATGACATTTTTTTATCAATTTTAGTAAATAATCTGCTGAGAGGAGAAACTCAGGTCTCTGTTATGCCTGAGGATGTAAGCAGATAACAAATTCAATAAACATGGACACCATCATCCAAGCACTCAGTGTAAACAGGCGTTTTTTGGAAAGGCTCCTTGCTTTGGCATTCAGGGTTTATAGCCTGTGCAGCATTCTCTTATTTCAGCTTTGTGGCTTTAGACTAGGTTCCGTTAACTTTCAACCCATTGAATACGCCTTTAAAGGGAAACACAGTTTCGGCCAATCTCATGTCAATCTTGAGTACCTATAGTATTGCCTCCTTCATATCTCGAAAGAGTCTTTAGTTTTATTAGATTTCTAAAATAAATATACAGCTTTTTGCTTCTCTCCGAAAAGAGACAAGCTCCTGAAAGCGTGCTGTGGGCGGAGCTGAAGAACGCACAGCTTTTGAATAACAATAACCCACAAACTCTAAAATTATAATAAAAATCGAATAAAAAAACAAGAACAAAAACCATGCTTGTAAAAAAACTATTCTAAAACGTATACTACCTCAATAAATAGGTTTCTGAATATATACCGTATTTTCCGGACTATAAGCCGCTACTTTTTTCCCACGTTTTGAACCCCGCGACTTAAACAATGAATCGGCTAATTTATGGATTTTTCCTGGGTTTTTCCCGGTTTCACAAACCTCAAGCCAAAAAACTGAGCCCCATAACATTAGACCAATAATATTGCCAAACGGGTTCAGGTGAACCAATGAAACTCTTTATATTAAATCAGATGCGCTCCCACTGAATCGGGCCGCACCACATCATTAATATGGATGAGATTCCTCTGACGTTTGACCTGCCGCTCACTCGGACTGTCTACAGGAAATGCGAGAAATTGTTGTGAAAGGAAGGAGGAAGACGGTGAACAATGACTTTCTTTGTAGGCTACTGTTTAGATACAAGCCGTGTAACAGACACTGTCTTTCATTAAAGCCTGTGTAAAGTTCATTAGTTTCAGTGTAGACACCTGCGGCTTATAGACATGTGCGGCGTATTTATGTTCAAAATAAAAATCTTTCAAATATTCTGTGGGTGCGGCTTATATTTGGATACGTTTAATAGTCTGGAAATTACAGTGTATATATATATATATATATATAGTGTGTGTATATATAATATAATAATATTCTTTAATAATATATAATATTCTTTGCCTGATTTTCATACTTTTTAGTTACACTACACTTTAATATACATTTATCTCCGGCTTTACCGCGGTTTGAATCTCGTGCCCACGGTTCGAATCTCGCGCCCGGTTTATCGTGGAATTGCAATTGCTACATAACTAATTTGTATGGCTGATTTTCCCGGTCTCTCACGGATAGCACGATACACCCAAAAACTTATAGAGAATTGCTTTTATGGAGTTTTATGTTCAAATAATTACATTTATTAATAAAAATATAATTATTAATTACAAAATGAAGTACTCTTATACTCTTTATAAGTACAGTAATCCACCGTTTATCATGAAGGTTTGGGAAAGATACCTCTGAGATAAACGGGGGACTACTGTACTTATACTTTATACTTATTTTACTTATTTTATCCTTATATTCTATTTTCCATGTTTACATGTGGGACAGTCATAAAAAGCATTACACTACATGTTGTACTCTGTATGAATGTGTATAAAGAGTATAATGTGTATGTGACAAATAAAATTTGAATTTGAAAATTTTTTATTCGAATTAGAAAGGACTGTATTTGAAACAGAATTACTCTGTCATACGTGCAAATATTAATTATTTTTTTTAACTCTGGCCATATTTAGCAGGATAATCCAACTCTTTAACAGTGTAATTAACTCAGAATGCATGAAATTTACATTTATGGTGTTTGGCAGACACCCTTATCCAGAGTGACTCATAGTTATATCAATTATATTGTGGAGCAATTTAGGGGTTAAGGGTCTGGTTCTAGGGCCCAGCTTGGTGGTGCTGGGATTTGAACTAATGACCCTCCAATCAGAAGTCCAACAGATTATCCACTGAGCTACTGCCAATGAAATAGCATTAGATTAATAATTAATAAACCCCCCCAATTAATAATGTTGTTTTAGTGTTTCACTGCAATATACACAAATATCCTGAGAACTTTAGGCACCCGAAATTAAATATAATCGCAATGTTTCTATCAAAGCTAGTAAATTGTATAAACCAACAGTGATGGAAACATATAGAATGTCCTTGGATGTGGTAGCATTACATTTTTCTTTCACTTCAACTAGGAGATCCAAATTCCCAGCTCCATGAAGACATGCTGTACAAGGGTTAGAGTGGAAGATCTTGAGTGGACTGCTATAGAGCGTTGACCTCAACTTTTCTGAACACCTTCGGGATGAAATGAAAGACTGACTGCACCCCTGGCCTCTTCACCTACATCCGTACCTGACTTTACTAACACCCTTGCAGGTGAATGAACACAAATCTCCACAAACTCACTCTAAAATCTTGCGGAACTTCTTCCCAGAAGGGCAAATAATAATAATAAATGTGGAATGGGATGTTTAAAAAGTGCATACGAATCTTATGGTCAGGTGATAACTTTTTCTTGACATATTTGTGTATATTTACACACACACGAGAATCTTAGAGAGAAAAAAACAGAAAAAAAAATGTAAATAGTTTCGAGTAAAACCAATAGAATTAACCTTGTTGTTCTAATACTTTTGGAGGCGACTGTACAACTAATGCCCTCGAATGATGATGCATAGCAAGCTGTCTAAAGTAAATTATTTTGTATTTATGTAACTCGCTGTGGAGATAATTCCATAAATGAGACAGGAGCTCCAAACATTTGACTTATAAATAATAACAATAATGTTTAGTGTGAGAGTGAACACAATACTTCACAATTAAACGCGAAAGCCCAAATGTTTACGAGTGTGAATTAACGACGACCTTTATCTCTCTGTATCTGCTGTAACATGCAGGAGAATCCAGTCACCTGACTGAGACCGCACAGTAAAATGTGCACACACACACACACACACACACACACACACACACAAACCTTTCCTCTCTTCACCCTCTGTGCTCAACTTTTCTTTCTCCTACTTAAAATAGGAAACAGTATTTTATGGGCTGATTGATGCCAACTCTGGGGATGGAGGGAGTTTTTGGCCTGTGAGGGAAGAACAGCTGTCTTTTAAAGCTTGTTGGATGAACTTGCATTATGGATAATTGTCCTTCGTTTAGAGGACTTTAGTAAAACGTGACTCGGCTTTATCCGACAAACAAAGACCCAGCATTGCGAGTTTTTTTGCTTATATTTAATTTAATTTGATTTTGCATTCATGCTAGTGAATTAACTAGTACCAGTGCTATCATTATACCCTGTGGACATGGCCTGTCCAGCTGTTTTAAAGTCCAAAATAATGTTTAAAGTGATTACAAATTTGAGTAACCATTATGCTCGATAATACATTATTGTATAATATGTAAATACAGTAGCTCACAAAAGTGAGTACTCACCACACATTTCAGCCACCATTATATTATTATATCTTCTCAAGGGACAATAAATAGAAATTAATCTTGTATACATAGTATACAATGTGAAGCTTGTATAGCACAATACATTTACTGTCCTCTGAAAATAACAAAAGATACAGGCAAAAAAATAAATATGTGAGTACACCCTAAGTGATAACAGTGATAACAGCTGTACACCGCTGAACCATGCAAAGCCACACGTCCTATTCATCATGTTTATGTTTTTGTCCGATTGACAAGACCATACAATTTGTGTATCTTTTATTAGAGCTGTTCAAATTTGGTACTTTGAGTACAATTCTCTCATACTGAGCACTGGAGGTTCAACAGGGCACCTCATGGCAAAGACTCTGAGGATTTAAGGGATTAGAACTGTTGCTCTCCACAAAGATAGTCGAGGTTAAAAGAAGATCTGTAAGCACCCTGAAACTGTGTTACAGTACAGTGGCCAGAGTCAAACAAAGGTTTTCCAAGAGGATACCACTCGGAACAGGCCTCGCAAGGGTCCATCAAAGAAGTTGAGTGAGGGGTACCAAGAAAATTTTGTCTTGCCCACAGTCAAGCATGGTGTAGTAGCATTATGGTCCGGGGCTGCATGAGCGCTGCTGGTACTGGGGAGCTTTGGTTCATTGAGGAATACATAGAATTCAACATGTATTGTTTTATTCTGAAGCAAAACATGATGCTGCTCCTTCAGAAACTGAGCCAAACAGCAGTTTTCAAATGTAATAATGACCCCAAACATACTGCCAAGTGACAACTGAAGGTGAAGGTGATGATTAGGCCAAGTATGTTTCTAGACCTGAACACCATTGAACACCGGTGGGGAATTCTCAAGCGGAAGGTGGAAAAGTGCCATGTGTCTAACATCCAGCAGTATGATGTCATTATGGAGGAGTGGAAGAGGATCCCTGCAACAACCTGTGCAGCTCTGGTGAATTCCATGCCCAGAAGGATTAAGGCAGTGCCGGATAACAGTGGTGCTCATACAAAATATTGACAATTTGGACACAGTTTTGACACGTTCACTAAGAGTGTAATAATTGTTGTTGCGAGTTGTTTGGACAATAATGCTGCATGTTGAGTTAAAGCTGTACTGCTATACAAGCTGCACATTGACTACTCTAAAGTATATCCAATTTCAGTTTCTATAATACTGTCCCTTGAATATTATAATATGGGTGCCGTAATGTGAGGGGTGTACTTACTTTTGTGAGATACTGTTTGTAATATAAGTACTGTAAGTATTATGTTAGTTTATCTTAAACCCAAAATACAATATATGGACAAAAGTTTGACACTTGACCATAAGATTCATATGTGCTTTTTAACATCCCATTCCACATTTAGTCCCCATTTGCTCTTCTGGGAAGATGTTCCACAAGATTTTGGAATGTGCTTGTGGAGATTTGTGCTCATTCAAGCAAAAGGGTGTTAGTAAAGCTAGGTACTGATGTAGGTGAGGCGAGGAGGCCGGTGGGTGCAGCCAGTTTTCCAATTCATCCCAAAGGTGATCAAAAGGGTTGAGGTCAGAGCTCTATAGCAGGCCAATTAACCTACTCCAAACCATTTAAGTCATATCTATATGCAGCTGGCTTTGTGCACAGGTGCATTGTCTTGCTGGAATAGCTAATAAAGATCTATTAGGGCAAGTATCATGCTGCCCCATGCTTGATCTCTAAGTGGAAGAGGAGCAGCAAACTAGGCATTTAATAAAGTAATTCATCATAATTCTATCTGCAGATAGTTGACCTGTGATGTACAGAACTATTCCTATTAAAATATATGTAAATTACAATGATTGGAAGTTTGGAAATATAAAATGTGTGTGCATTTCTTTTGTATTTTTAGCAATGGTCAGTAATATTATATATAACCTTTTCATAAACACAATTTTCTCCTTCATTGCACTATCCATGATCATTGTACTCATTGTATATAATCGCCTTTCAGTGTCCTGTTAATTTTTCTTCATATTATTCAATATTTCATATTATTTATACATCTGTTATTATTTATTTATATCCATCATATATCATAGCCTTACCAACTATATATGTATATATGTAAATATTTTACACTGCTACCAATGCACTTCTGGCTAGATGCTATCTACATTTTTGGTGCCTTGTACTGTAACTTGTGCAATAACAATAAAGTTAAAGCTAATCTAATCTAATATTAGCAGAAACAGTGGGAGATAGCTGTTACAGATAATAACGGGATCTTGTGTCAGTGCTACAGGCTTTTACAGGCTGTAGGATTCCAACAGGTTAAAATACTGTTTGAAATAATCCATGTTTTCTATGGGATGGAGACCCTTGGAGTGGATATGCAGCACAACACTGATGTTTAGAATCTGGACAACTAACTGACCACCTGCTGCTATAGATACAGAATTGAAACCTCATTGATCTTTAAGAAGTTTAAAAGTGCAAAAGTACATGTGTTTTTCGAGGTGGTATCAGAAGGTTTTGAGACTCACTCTGTTTACAATATAGTACTTTATTTATCTGCACTTACACACTATCACCTTCAAAATACGTTTGCCGGCACTCCCAGCGTTTCTGCCACCTATGGAATATTCTGGAAGTCTCCTTTTTAAAATCACGTTGGACACCTTCTGCGATTCGCGCCAGATCTCCGCAATGGTGTCAAAACAGCAACCTTTGAGCCGGACCTTCATTTTCGAGAAGAGGGGCTAAATCTAGCCAGTAGGGTGGGTGCGGAAGTGAGATCACGAGGATCGTTCCACAATGATCATCATGCACAAGTTACCGAATGTTTTCGACATTTTCGGGGGTTTGAGGTCTTCCTGATCTCAGGTCGTCTTCCAGTGATGTTCTTCCGCCCTTGAAGCGCGTGCGGCTGAAAACATCTTAAAACGACTCGTCGCAGCATCACAGTATGTCAAACTTATGTCATGTCGAACGTCTCCGTGACAGATTTGCCAAGTTTCACGCAGAATTTCACGTTTGCTCTTTGTTGTAACTTGCTGTCCATGATGAATTTGCAGACACCAGTTATTACTGTTAGTGAAAAAACTTTTTGATACCACCAATATAAAATAAAATAAAATGAAACTATAAAGTATAAAAAAGTATATGCTATAAACGATGAAGTATAAAATATAAGTTTAATAAATATCACGGAACGGAAAGTAGAATATAAAATAAAATATAGATTGTGCAAATAGTATAAAAATATAAATATAGTATATAATATAGTAAAAATGAATAAATAAATAAATAAATAAATAAATAAATAAATAAATAAATAAATAAATAAAAGTATAAATATATTATAAATGAGTATGGTCACAGCTAGCACCGCTATTTTACATACAGTGCCGCCCACAAAACTCGCAATAAAATTCTTGCAAGTACGAAATGACTAGACCCAATTCCTTCTCACAAATGAACTCTATTTGTAACCAGTTTAATAAATAAGGTCCATTGAGCAAAGATATCTTAAAGGAAAATTATTGCATCACATGTAATTTGCATAGATATTAATATTATCTCATCCTGTCGCTGTGCATGTCGCCAGCTTTCCCAGGTAACGAATGTCTGCGTGTCATTTTGTGCCAAACTATGCAAGGACAGAAATGAAGTCTGGGCTTTGTAGGATTGTCAGAGTGTTTTAGACAGAAGACAGAGTGATTACAGCGAGCAACTCAGGAGGCTGACGCGTGGGCACCGGGATGCCCTCGCTCACTGAGTAAACACTCGCCCACATCATGGCCTAGCAATCACGTTGGCTGCCTGTTCGGTTATCCTGAGAGACCCTGAGCTGTGTGTGTGTGTGTTGGAGAATCGGTGATTAGTGCTTTCCTCAATGCTGTTAGTTTGTCAGAATTTAAGCATGGTGTTTTATTAACATCTCATTTGTGTCTATGTGCTTGCACATTTCACAATGTATGGCCGTGTACTTTCTAAGAGACAGTAATTATGTGTGTGCGTGCGTGTGTGTGTGTGTGTGTGTGTGTGTGTGTGTGTGTCCAACTTGTGTATGAGAGCGAGAGAGACAGCATGAGGGTGTTTCGCTAAAGGGCAGTCATTAGAGTGTTTGTATGACTGTGTATGTGGACACATGGAGTCCTTTTGCTAACGAGAATGAACAAAATGCTGCTCAATGCTCATTAGGAGGGTGCGCAGACACACATACACACACACAATAATTACTGGGCTCCTTTTACATAAAGCAGGCTCTGTTCGCACGTCAATGTCATCATCCAGCATGTGGAACACTGAGAAGAAGTGATTAAGCAACCGGAAGGTTGCGGAGTAAAGAACAGAGGAAGTCATGTCGGAAAACGTATCGGAGCTGCGTACAACAATTTGGCTGGAACCATACGGCAAACAAACCTGTCGCTCTGAATTAACCAAGAGAAAGATAAAGCAGCAGTTCTATGCTCAAGCTGCCTTTGCTCAATTTCACAATTCTCACACATTCATGATGTGTATCTTGTCCGTGCATATTAATATTTTTGTACGTATGAGCTGCTAAACTGGTTAGAAAGAATTTGTCTGTGTTAAAACAAACGACAATGTCCTCTTCTAGATGAGCCCGAAATTAGATCAAGCGTGAAAAAAACTTTCAAAGTTGACCAATACAGTATCTTTACCATCCAAATCACCAAAGTGTGTAGTAAAGGTTAATAGCTACTATTTAGCAGGAATTCTTACCTCACGCTTATGTGTTTTTGTTGTATGAATATTACTCCAGTAAAAGTAAAAGTGTTCCCTTAAAACTTTCACTTGAGCAAAAGTACAAAGGTATTTGCCTTCAAATGTACTTAAGTATCTAAATCATCAGCATGTGGACTTTACAACAAGAGGAGTGAATACGCTGGATCTTGTTTTCACAAACATCCCAGGCACGTATCGTGCGGAGCCCCGCCCCATTTCGGCTACTCGGACCACATCTCTGTTATGCTAATTTCAGCATACAGATCGCTCGTCAGACATTCTAAACAGGTGAAAACCTGGCCAGCAGGAGCCACCTCTGCTCTTCAGGACTGTTTTGAGTGCACTGACTGGGACATGTTTAGGGAGGCTGCAACCAACGGCGATTTCATCAACTTGGAGGAGTACACATCATTGGTGACCAGCAACATCAGCAAGTGCGTTGATGACGTGACCATCCCCAAGACTATCACTACACGCTCGAACCAGAAGCCGTGGATGACTGCAAAAGTGCATGCGCTGCTGAAACAAAGAGGCTCTGCTTTTAGAGCAGGGGACAAGACGGCCTTAAGAACAGCAAGGGCCAAGCTGTCCCATGCCATCAGAGAGGCGAAGTGCGCACACGCAAAGAAAATCCACGACCACTTCCAGGACAGCGGAGATACCCGGTGCATGCGGCAGGGCATCCAGGCAATCACAAACTACAAGTCAACATCAGCAGTCAGCATAAAGAGAGGAGGTGCACCATTTAACAGCCTGGTGTGGAGCCAACAACCTGTCTCTGAACGTTGACAATAGTAGTGATAGTGAGGACAGCTGAGAAGATCATCAGAGTCTCTCTCCCCATCATCATGGACATTTACACCACACGCTGCACCTGCAAAGCCAACAGCATTGTGGACGATCCCACACACCCGTCACACACACTCTTTACCCTCCTGCCATCAGGAAAGCAGTTCCGAAGCATTCGAGCCGTCACATCCAGACTGTGCAACAGCTTTTTCCCGCAAGCCATCAGGCCCCTTAACACACAGAACTAAACTGGAACTCTCTCTCTCTCACACACACACACACACACACACACACACACAACTCACAAAACTGTACAACCTCAACTTAACACACACTCATTACTTATTTCAATCCATTCCACCACCATTAATTTATTTATACTTAACCATATTACACTGTTTACATGCTGTTTTTTGCACCTCTCGACTGCTGCTACTGCTGTTTTTGCACTGCATTATGTTTGTTTACATATACTCTTGGTTATAGTCTTTATAGTCCTCTTTGCACAGTACTGTATATTCAAAGTATATACAGTAGGTTTAATGGTCGGCACTATCTTGTATTATGTGTATTGTCTTGTGTTGTCTGTCTGTACTGTTTTTCATCTGCACTGTTTGCACTAGGTTGCACTCAATGCACCTTTTGTAGCTTTGTGTTGTGTTGTAGCTCTATGTTGTTTAGTGTAGCACCAGGGTTCTGGAGAAATGCTGTCTCGTTTTTACAGTGTACTGTGTACCACTGTGTATAGTAGAAATGACAATAAAAGCCTCTTGACTTGACTAAAGTACTATTATTTTTGTTGCAAGACTTTTGCTAAAAGACTTTGTGAAAAGACTCTAATGTTACTCTTAGCACACCAATTAATTAATGGAATGTTTATTAAGTCAAACACTGATTGATATCAATTAAAATAACTACTTTAAAAGTCAGCAAGTCAGGAGTTTCATCCATTATTTATTCCTCTCAAAAAGTTCTGCTTGCTGTTGAACTGATGCTGAACTGTACGGTTATGCTAAGTAGATACCAACAAGCGCTAATCAAAACTAGTTTAAAACAGAGTGTGCGCTCAACACTGATTGATGGCTTGCTGTGTGTTTGTCCAGTTAAGTTTGTATACATTAATAAATAAAAAACAACAACTGATTTCACAAAATGTAGTTGAGTAAAGAGTAAGATAAAGTTAAAGTTTTCCCAAATAGAAATACTTCAGAAAAGTAAAAAAAAGTTACTTAAGTACACAAACAAACTACAGTTACTTAATTACTGTCCCCTACTGTTCAGATTTAAGAAACTGAAGATATTGTACTTTTCTCTTAAGTTACATTTAGAATTGTCTGTGAGGATCGTCTCATTTTGTTCAATATATGATCAATGACGATATCACAAGTCATTAGGTAGCATGAAACCAGCATGAAGTTCTGTACTGAACTGCAGATCTGTAGTCAAGGTCAAACTAACCTCATGGCCAGGTTCTGATTCGCAAACCTGGGGCTTTGCGATGGCTTTTTTGATTGCATGCCGTGGGCTTGAGAAAAGCAGAGAGCCATTATAACTCATAAGCTCAGCCCTTCATAGAACAATCTTCGTCCAGGCCTTTGTTTGTGGCAAATGCCCAGGGGCGGAAACCATCTAGAGTTTGATGTTATCGAGCAGCACAGTCACTTACACACACACGAGAGTTGGAAACCGTATAATGTGTGGCCATATTTTTCCATATATAAATCGGTTTGTCTCTCACATCCATGCATGTGAGCAAAGACCTTGTCTTAATCGTATCATGGACTTGAAAAAATGTGCCATCATGAACAAAGAGAATTCATCAGAAGAACCAGGACTGAGAAAATCTCTCTCTCTTATTTTTTTATTAATTTTTTTTAATTAATGTATTATAAAAGTGAGAAAAAGTACAAAAACCCAGACATATGTGGATAAAAAAAGATGAATGCCACACTAAGTGCTAAAAGAAGAGCCATTGGATCAAGTATCATACTGCCCCATGTTCCTTCTCTGATGTGGAAAAGGAGCAGAAGACAAGACATTCAATACAGCAAATAGATTACAGATATACAGATAATACAGCGGATAGTGTATCTGTGATGTACAGACTGATTTCTGTTGAAAGATACATATATTGCAATGACTGGGAGAGGAAAAAAGGGGATTATGTTTTTAATAATGTACTTGCATAAAAAAATGCAAAAAGCCTTTCTTGCTAATTTTCAGATATAGTTGGGATGGAATATATATATATATATACATACACAGTGATTAAAATAAGTATTTGAACACCCTGCTATTTTGCAAGTTCTCCCACTTAGAAATCATGGAGGGGTCTGAAATTGTCATCGTAGGTGCATGTCCACTGTAAGAGACATAATCTAAAAAAAAAATCCAGAAATCACAATATATGATTTTTAAACTATTTATTTGTATGATACAGCTGCAAATAAAATATTTGAACACCTGTCTATCAGCTAGAATTCTGACCCTCAAAGACCTGTTAGTCTGCCTTTAAAATGTCCACCTCCACTACATTTATTATCCTAAATTAGATGCACCTGTTTGAGGTCGTTAGCTGCATAAAGACACCTGTCCACCCCATACAATCAGTAAGAATCCAACTACTAACATGGCCAAGACCAAAGAGCTGTCCAAAGACACTAGAGACATATATATATATATATATATACCCCTCACATTGCAGCAACCATTTTTGTATATCTTTTCAAGGGACAAAACTAATACAATCACTTAGGGTGTACTCACATATTTTTTGGCTGTATGTTTGGCTCTACTCTGAATTATATCTAAGCTTCATTTCTATAGTATTGTCCCTTGAAAAGATATACTACAATGGTTGCTGAAATGTGAGGGGGTGTCGCTTTTGTTAGATACTGTATATATTAATTATAAAAAAAAAAAAAAAAAAACCTGCAATATAGCCAGAAAATGCTTTACAGTTACATTTTCAGGCTACTGTATGAACTATAAATGACAATATCCATCCATCCATTTATCCATCTAAAGTATTAACGTTGTCCCATCAACCAAAATCTATAGTCACTAGCTGCGTTCCAAACCAAGTCATTTTCACTTGTAAACCTTAGAAACGAATAATCTTTAGCATGCAACAAGTGTTTGTGTGCGAATATAAAAAGGTAAAGAAACCCTAATGAGTAGGTTTAATTCTCTGGAGATATGTGAGTAGATATGAGCAAGACAGAGTGAGAGACAGAGATGCAGCATTAACCTATATAGATCTATATAGATCCAACTGTTGAACCTTGCTGAATTTTACCCGTCAGTGTGAACAAGTATAAATGTGTGTTGATGTCACATATATTTTAACAGCTCTCTGCCTCGATTCTGCCGTCCTGGATAAAAGTGTTTGCCAAAGAATAAACCGACACACTCCTACGCCTGGTCTCTACACGTCCATCAGCGTTCAGAAACGCGTGGAGAAACCGAGGAAAACGTGCTGCCATCGCTGTCTAAATGCATCATGCGAACATCTCCAAGCGTCTGCTCCTTCCTCTCGCCTCGGTCGCCATGGCGACCTGCCATCACCACGCTCATGCGCCTCTTCTGGAATCGCACGTGCGTACGTCACCGTGCGCGCACGCGGCAACACGCCTGGCTGCCGAGGTCTAAATTTAGACTCACGTGTGTCCGTGCGTGAACAAAAGAGGCGAATGGGGGATGGGGGGTATTTATTATTTATTGCAGATATTTATATAAGAAAATAAGACGGCGACGGTGGGAGTTAGCGTGTGCTGGATCGCTCTGAGAGGAAACAGACTCGCTCTCTGGAGTTCAGGCTTTATATAATCACCCCATCCAGGGCAAATACTATCATATCTCTACCAGACTTTAGGAAGAAAAGGATGGACAGATGAACAAATAAACACGGTATAGAAGAAGGAGTAGATGGAAAACAGAAAGACAAAAGACACAACGAGGGCACCTGCAATCACTTTGCATGTACTTTGAAGTGTGTTTATGGTGTGTGTTGTTTTTGGTGTTTTGTTGTAGTGGGTATTTTTTGTCATGTAAATATATATATCGTGGATCAGCTTTGAAAAAGGTGTTGTGGCATTTTTCATGTTGTGGTTTATATTTCTGGCGTATGCTTTGTGCGTCTGCTTTCGGTGTGTCTTGGATTTTCCTTGCGGTGTTGTGTTCTAGATTTCTATATGTTTAGCGGGTGGGCTTGTACGGTGTGTTGTATTGTGCATTTTCTTTAGTAGACGTCTCTGTGTCATATGATTGTGGTGTGTTTTACCTCGAGGTCGTCCAGCGAGTGAGAGACACTGAGGCGTTTGGAGCGCCCAAACGATCTCCTCCCAGACGAGCGTTGGGGAAATCCCATAGTGACGCCCCGGAACCTTCCGCCCTGACACACACACACAAAATAAACAAATGTCAGGATAACACAAGACAAACACATAAGTATGTTCAATGCATTTCCAAACGCATTCTTTGAATTCATAAGACAACAAACAGCAGGTTGAAAGTGTTCGGCAAAAATAAATAAATAATAATAAAACATTTTTTATATTATTTTCTGCAAAAAGATTCATGTAATGGAACATGTATAAATGACAAGATGTGTTTTTACAGGGAGATAATCCGCGGTTTCGGTGATGTGACCCGAGTTACTTCACATTTTTCCCAGAATTTCCCCAATAACAGCACATGCTGGTGCGGTTTATTCCCCTTGTACCACAATGAGGTGGCAAAAAGGTCGTCTTTTCTGATTCATTTTTCAGTTCATTTATTATAGATTTACTAATTATATTATAGTACAGTATTATACACCGACCATGCATAATATTATGGCACCGATCAGGTATGACATTATGGCCACCTGCCTAATATAGTGGTCCCTATTTGCTGTCAAAACAGTTCTGACCCATTGAGCATTAACAGCATTAACTTCTTTAGCAATTTGAGCTACAGGAGCTCGTCTGTTGGATCGGACCACAAAGACCAGCCTTCGCTACCCATGTGCATCAATCAGCCTTGGCCATGTTGCTTCAATATCGTACTCTGGCTTAAGGAAAAACTTCCCGAATTTGGAAATAAGACTTTCACATTTCTTTGCTTGTTCATAGTCGGAGGTGGGAAATCCCTAATTACCGGTTTGGGTTGAACACTGCGTGCCTGATCCTCACAGAGAGGGGACTAAAAGAAAGAAAAGAAGTTGGTTTACCGTGATACTATGTGTTTGGACAAAGAAAACAAGAAGGCAATAAGAAGGCTGCCAGCAGGACAGACACACAGCTATGAGAGCACATCTCCAGGAGCCAGTGTGGCAAGTCTGATTTGAGGAGTGTATAATCAAACAGTCTTCTGTGTTGCCTGGATACGCTGAGAGCTCTCAACTGCCTGTCTTCATACCCTGTCCCTGAGCTTCAAACACACACACATAGCGAAGACACAGAGAAGCAAACACACACTGAAGGGTTTAAGTGGTCGCCTATAATCTCTCCTCAAGTGCACATCAGCAGCATTTGGCAGCACGGTTCGGTTTACAGAGTGCTTGATTACCTCCTTCGTCTATAAATCGCTCTAAACCAGACACTGCCCACGCTAGGATGTAAAGATACCAACAAACTAGTCCATAAACGTACAAATGCGTAAGTGAACAAGGAATACGTTATAAAACTGTGCACATTGTGTTGTGTGCCTTCATACTTACTCTGTGTCTGAAGGCAGATGTTCAGACAGCTGGAAAGGTTTATATTACCCATGAAAGATTATGTATAAGTGGAACTGTATTGTATTTGCCAATAATATTGCCAGGGGTAACAGTGGCCTGGAAAATAAAAATCTCCCGAAGATAGAGGTTGTAACCCAAACGCAGCAGAGGAATTATAAATTCGTGAATCGCAAGGGGAATTTTTAAGACGAATTACCAAGAATATATTTATATTATTCTACTTTATATAAAGAGACTGTGATAATAAAAAATAATGACCAGTTTAGGACCTGGATCTGTACTTGCGAGAGCTGGGACCCTTTTTTCTCACACTGCATAGATTGTTTTTGGAACTCGTTATCAGCACTGATAATAAAATGACTGTGTTTATATTAGTTGCTACTGTGTGCTGCTAGTCATAATCTCCTCGTGCTGAATTTTCTATCAGTATCTTTAATAGAAAGTGAATTAACACTGGACTCAGTGCTCGCTGAACTGAACTGCTCTCTTGTGCAAATGCTTGTAAACAAGAATACGTTTGTGTACTTGTGCACGTAAACTAACTACACACTCTGTTGAAATACTGAAGAAAGATACCTTCTCTAGGTATTTTTCACAAAGCATAGGTTACAGTCTGTTGGGCTTCGATCAAAATAATCTTTAATCTGGAAATAATACGCATGCTTCTGGATGATCATATCCAAAAAGAAATGAGAATGTTGTACGAGTAAGTGAGCATAGTATCAACCTCAATTCCACAAAAATTGGGGAAAATTTCACTGTATATATTGAAAATAAATACCGAATGCAATGAACTGCAAATCTCATAAATCCATATTCTATTCATTAAATAAACATATAACATATCAAACGTTTAAACTGAAAACTTACATTTAAATTCCTTAATATATAATATATTATTTAATATGATAAATAATAAAAGTAATACAAATATTATAATAATCATAATCATAATATTTACGAATTTTTATTTATTTATATAACCACATTCTATTACATTTTTGTATAATAATAAATTGTATACAATAATTCATTATTATATAAAAGAGTTAGAATTTGATGGCTGCAATGCGTCTCAGAAAAGTTGGGACAGGGCCATGTTGAAAACCGTGTAACATTTGTGTCTGATACAGGACTCTGGCTGCTCAACAGTTCAAAGTGTTTTTTGTTGAGGAACATTATTTTGAAATTGTCTTTCACAAATTGGTGAAGCTCTGCCAATCTTTATCTCTGAGAGTCTCTGACTTTCTAAGATCACAAAATGTTTCTCCAAATGTTTAATTTTAATAACAGTTACTTTTTTTAGTCTTTTGTCGCCCTGTCCTAACTTTCTTGCGATGTGTTGCAGGCATCATATTCAAAATAACCTTATTTAGAGATAGAGAGAGAGAGAAATAGATAGATAGATAGATAGATAGATAGATAGATAGATAGATAGATAGATAGATAGATAGATAGATAGATAGATAGATAGATAGATAGATAGATAGATAGATAGATAGATAGATAGATAGATAGATGCTTCATACTGGATTTTTTCATTATTGGGTTTTTTTTGTTGCTTAACTGGTGAAGAGAAGGCTCCAGGATGCACTACAAAAAGATCTTGTTATTATATATCAACTCTCGTATTCGTAAATAAAAATATACCTATGTGCAGTAATGTAAATCGTGACGCATCATGATGTCGAAATGAACGAATCTTGAAAGATTCAATGATAAATAATGGTTTTTGAGGAACATAACAGTGTTTAATTCGGCCTTCAGATTCTCTCTGTGCTGGACAAACAAGTCTGATCCATGGTTGACATCTTACAAGTATTAAAGGGTCTGCTGCTAACCTATTGGTGCCAGATACCACAGCACACCTTTAGAGGGTTTGTAGAGTCAATGCCTCGGAAAACCAGCTAGCCTTCTGGCAACACAAGGGGGACAGCAATGCTGACAATGGCACTTTTCTGCCAATGAATCAAAGAACTGAAGACTGTAGGATTAGCTCCTGTGAAAGATCTGCATTGTATCATAAAATATCAGGCGACTTAGAATCACTAATAGTATTCGCCAATGTCTCATCTAGTGTAGAAACATCTGCACCGATTTCGCTCCATGCCAACGAAAAAGCAGTCATGTACCGCACGTACAAACCCAGCAGCAAACCCGTCCACAAATAGGTTCCATAAAAGGAAACGGCGCAGACCATTACATTTGAAAAACGACAGAAGACACACTGCCAAGTTCTTCTACAGCACACCGTTAAACAGCCACCACTGCTCACTGGCTGCTCATTAAAACAAAGACAAAAGTCAGATCGTGGTGCGCCTGTGTGTCTGAAAAAAGAGAGAGAAAGAGAGAGAGAGTAAACATGGCAACTCATATGATTGCTCTCAGATGATCCGTGCCTCAAGCGAAAGATCACACACGCTTATTCCTCCGACACTGAAAGAAATAAGCACGGAATTCCTCTTTAAAGTCTTGCACAACGTGTAGCACGCTGTGATTCTGTTGATATTCACATGCGGTATACAAATATATGCAATATGGCTGCATTCATTTGACCGTTCGTGTTTGCTTTTTTTTGCATGGCAATTAACAGCACAATTAATTCACACGCCCACAGGAAATGCGCTGAGACAGCTAAAACGCTTAGAAAGCACAAATTTAACTGGGGTTCGTTCGAAAAACCTTCCTTCGTTCTTTCGCATGTTTGGAGAAATCGATCATTTAAAACCAATACTGCAGGAAATAGTTTTAATATACACATTTCTAAACCAAATCAGGGATGCAAAAGAACAAATATTAATTAATTAAGTTTATTATTATTAAATGTGAGTAAACTGACCAATATTGAATTAAGCTGTAACATATATCACACTGACTGGAATGTCGGAACGCTGACTGCACCTCAGGCCTCCTCACCCTACATCAATACCAGACTTTACTAACACATTGTGGCTGAATGAGCACAAATCTCAAAATCAAGCACACTCCAAATCTAGTGGAACACCTTCCCAGAAGAGGTTATTATAGAGTGAAGGTTATTATACAGTAAAAGCAAATGGGAACTACATGTGGAATGGGATGTTCAAAAGCACAAAGACAAGATTGCTGCAAGGTACAGAACCAAAACATTGCTGCTGCACTGAAGATGCCCAAGATCAAAGTGACCTCTATAATTCTCAAATGGAAGAAGTGTGGCATAACCAGGACCAACCAAGATCTGGTCGCCCCGGCCAACTTGGGCAATCGGGGGAGAAGGGCCTTAGTAAGAGATTTGACCAAGAACCCAATGGTCACTCTGACTGAGCTCTGGAGATGGAGACGGCACAAACTTCCAGAAGGACAACCATCACTGCAGCCATCCATCGGTGAAATCCCATGAAATCCTTGTAAGGCCCCTGAATGACTTCCCAAGCAGGCTTCTGTCCACAAATATACACATACTACATATACATATATTAGAAATGGTAAGATTTACAGAATCGCATCGGTGCATCGGCATAAAAATGAAAAATGTGATGCATTGATTTAAAAAAAAGTGTGCATTGGATACAAGCTGCCATTTGTTTAGTATATGCATGCATAGTTTTTAACATATTTGCATTGGAAAATAATGATTTATTTAAATGTAATGATTAGTAGATGCGCTATCGTTTTTTATTTAGAAATTGACCAAAAATTTTTGACAATATTTTTCATGTAGATTGATTTCTCCTCGCTAAACTGTTTGTTGAATATGACGCATTACAACACTAAGGAGAGCTAAAACATCACTATTGACCATTTTAGATTTTACTTTGTCAAACACTTTTTTCAATCCAGTTTTTTTTTTTCTCAATCAATCTTACAATATGTGGAACTTCTGCCGTACAAGTCCACGTGTACAGGATTTTTCAATAGAAACAATAACCGAATCCAACAAGAAAGTTAATATAAACCTGTCGTTCATGTAACAGCTGGAACTGCCTGTGCTTTTATACTAAATAAAATATAAATCGAACCTTGTAGTACATCATTTCATGTTTCTGTTGGCGGTTAAGTAAATGGCACGTGAAATATAAAAATTCAGGTCAATTATTTTTCATGATCAATATAACGAAATATGTTGTCTAATCTTTGAATGTTTAGTAAACGGGCTTCAGTTAAGCGGAATCTCCGTTGTTGTAGCCAGAGATTTTTACCAGAGAAAACACTGGCTTTGTTATGTCTCATCCATTAACTTTACTCATCCCCTTTATTCTCATTTCCATTTTATCTACTGAAGTTATAGTCAGTACTTAGGGGAAAATAAAATCAGGCAGCAGGAAGGTGACTGGATTTTAATCTCTCTCTCCATCTCTCTCTCCCTCTTATACACACACTTTTACTATTTAATGTACTTTACCGCTATATCTGTTTGAAAAGTTGCATTGCCAAAGTAGTTAGCACTGACCCATAATCATACTATTCATAATACAATAATAAAAATACTATTAAAGCAAAGAATAAAGTCTCTCTCTTTCTCTTTCTCTCTCTCGCTCTCTCCTTCTATTATCATGTCTATTTAAGTCTCTGAAGAGCCATCTTTCCTGTTTACTCCATTCCAGAGAGGCCGACTACAAACCCCACCAAAACATCACTCGACGTGGCCGTAACTCTCCCTGCGGAATCGCAGCTCCTTTTTTTCACCCCTCACAGCCCACACGCCCCTGACGCTCTTGCCCCAGGAGGTTAATCAAAATGAACACTGTTCATCGTCAACATGTTAGACGCTTGGCATGGCCGGTTAATTGTTCAGCATAGCAAGCAGAAGGTGTCTGAGTTTAGGCAATGCTGTAATTAGCCAGAAGAGTCGGGGTGTTCCGTTGAAGGGATGCACTTCCTAGTTAATTCGGGAGCTTTGCGGCATCTCAGTGCTGGGATCTGTGTGCTTGTAAAAAAACAGAGATTTCCTTCTGTCTTCATAATACACAATGAATATGTATTAAAAAAGAAACTATTTATAATGGATATTTGTTTTCATGTAGCAAATGAAAATGTTTGACAGTGTTGCATTATTATTTTCAAGCATAGTTCCAGATACCGTGTTGTTATGATTTCTAATTAATATCTTGTTCTTTCCACTTTCCAAAGTGGTTTATAAAACAGAAAGACACCAAACATGCACATAGGTGTGGAATGTAGATCTCTGATCAATCAAACAGTCGTGACAGACTTATAGAAAGTCATTATAATGAGCTGGAGGCAGGAAAACATATCATATTAACATGCTTGTCAAGTGCAATGGAAACCACAAAAAGGTTTGGCTACATAACACCAGTGGTGGACAGTAAGGAAGTAAAGGTCATTTGTTACTATACATAAGTATCTTTTTCTTGTATCTGCACTTTTTTCTACTTTTTCTTTACTTTAACTTCACTACATTTCAAAGTCAAATATCTTACTCAACCTCATTTACTTAACACGAACACACACTTTAGTATCAATTCAATTCAAATTCAGAAATTTTTGAGGGGAATAAATGAAGGAAGAAACTCCTGCCTCTGACTTGCCACAACACCTGTGGCCTTATTTGCGCGATTTTCTTTTTTAAGTAGCTGAAAATATCAATATCAATCAGTGTTTGACTCATTAATATCATCCTATTAATAGATTGCTGTGCTAACAGTAACATTAAAGTCTTTTCACATAATTGAGTTGATTAAGCAAAAGTCTTGTGACAACAATGATAATAGGAACATTATATTCATAATAAATTATAGAACTTTGTATAACTTACGAACCTTTAAAGGCAAATACTTTCGTACGTTTAATTTTACTGGAGTTATATTTTACCTAGTATCTCTACTTTACCCCAAATACATGGTTTGTGTACTTCGTCCACAACTGCATAAAACCAAACGAAGTAAAAGAGAAAAATGTTAACTAATATTTGAAGTTGCTCTGTTGTTCTTAAATTCAGAGTCATGCAGGAGAAAACTGGAAGAACTTGGAGACCCAAACCTGTTCTAGCTTGACAACGTCCCTGTGCACAAAGCAAACACATTGGAATCTTATGGTCAAACTTTTAAAAATAACCTTTGTCCATATAATGTACATATACACAGCCAAGTGAAAATCTAAGTACACTCTCTTTGAATTCTCTGGTTTTTACATATGAGTAGATAATAACAATTATCTTGTCATTAGGAGGTCTAAAAACTTAGCACTTACCTCACATATTACAGTATAACTACATATTACAGTATTGTGGATTTTACAAAATTCAACTTGAAATGGAAAAACCATTTGTGGGGGGTAAAAAACCCTAGGTAGAACTTTACAGCTTCCATAGGATTTAAGAGGTTACGTAGCGGTCAGGTGTTGCTAATTAGAAACACTTCATTAACTGGTCATCAGCAGTGTGACGGCCTATATAAATGCCCAGGTTTTAGCAGTTTGCTGATCCAAAGCATTCAGGTGTACACAAGACAGAGGAGTAAAATACATCAACAAAGACTTAACAGAATTAACTGCTACCAGTCTAACTGAGAAGGGTTATAAGGCCATTTCCAAATGATTTCAAGCTCATCATTCCACAGTGAGGAAGATTATTCACCCCAAAGACAGATGTTTAGAGAAATTGCAGAAAACCCAAGGGTTTTCCTCTCAGACTCGACAGGCCTCAGTTAGCAGTTTAAATGTTGATGTTCATGACAGTAAGAAAGGCTCTTCTATCAAAAAAGTGCCTGGCACAATGGCTTTAGTTTGCAAAGTTGAATCTGAACAAATCACAAGACTTCTGAAACAATGTCTGCTGCAGAGATGAGATTAAACTAGAGATGTTCTCTATAATGTACAACACCACATGTGAAGAAAAAAAAAGACAGCATATCAGCACAAACCCCTTCATACCAACTGTCAAACATGGTGGTGAAGGAGGTTGTTTTGGAGCACCTTGCAGTCATTGAGTTGGCCATGATCCTCTCTGTATCCCAAAGTATTATAGAGTGAAATGTTGTAATCAGTCTGACAGCTGAAGCTTGGCTGAAATTGGCCCATGAAACAGGACAATGATCTCAGAACAGAATAGCTTAAACAAGAACAGAGTCAAGGTGTTGCAAAGTCCCATTTAAGATGCAGACCTCAACCTGACCAAAATGCTGTGGCAGGATTTTAAAAAGCTGTGCATAAAAAAACCTTGCAAACTTCAATGAACTGAAGCAAGATTGTGAAGAAAAGTGAGCCAAAATTCCTTTACAGTGATGTGAGAGACTGATAAAGTTACTTCAATCCACTCACATTTTGTAAAAAAAAAAAAATAATGGCACTGTGTAATGTCATGTATTGTTCATCTAAAGTTGTTTATCTGAATTATATATATATAAGGGATGTCAAAATTATGAAAGTGCATTGCATTTACACAGGGGATCTCTTAATTATGACTTAATATCCTATTACTATTAGTTTATATGACTGTCCACTTGATAAAACTAACTCTTATCTAATGGACAGTGAACAGTATATATATAATAATAATAATAACAATAATAAAAAAAAATAATAATAATAATAATAGTTAATGCCCCGCATCTATTAACTGAAGCAAGACATACTGTAACTAAATTAATTAGCAGGAGGGGCAGGTCAGCAAAGAAATCTCCAGCAGCTAATTAAACTAATATACAGTCATCAAGCTAAACCATATGATAGCTGCTACATCTCCATGGTTGCGCAATGAGGCCCTTCCGAGCAAAGAATGCAGTAATGTCAAATTCGATGTCATGCGCTAAAATGCTCCTCTGCCACAGACTGCCCCAACTTATCTCATAATTATGAGATACATATCTCGTTATCGATAACAGTATGATAAGATTGTAAAAACTCTAAGTTTCACACTGTATGTATATATTATTTGTATAATTTTATATAGAAATACAATAACTCAGGTCAACAAAGTGTATTTAAAAAATAAAAATAAAAAAAGGGATGAAATCTTTTCTGTTCCAGTGCTCAAGATGATATTCAAACAATGAAACACTGACACCAGGTGGTGGCTAGAAATCATGCACGATGAGCAAACTAAACCACAACACACACACACACACACACACACACACACTCCCTGGACACAACACATTTTCGGAAGACTAAAGACTATCTTGCTTACGCACTTCAAAACCCATCGGTTTTGCCGATCAGTCGGCAAAATGAAATCCAATTATGAGCTGCTGCTGTGTGCAAGTTAACTGTGAACTCCTAAAACTCGTACTTGCGTGATACCTTCGTGCAGCCTATAAAACACGACACTTGTGTGTATGTGACAAGCTTCAGTAATCCAAATAAAGAGACTAGAGTGAGAGTCTGTGCTTAAGAATGCTTAGGTTTCTGAGTAATTGAGTACTGCATCAGGGTTATGAATCAAGGTGATGAATCAAACAGCATCAAAGCCGAAGACACAGGAATGATCATGCTCTGTTTGCTCTGATGCTATCTGGGGTTTCCATCATGATATCATGCCGTGTGCGAGTGCCAGTGCCAGTGCCAAAGACAGACAATGGGTGGTTTGTCTGTCAGCATTAAAGATGCAGGATGTGATATTGCAGCTTAATCCCTTTGATCTACATTTAAATAAATTGGTCTCGCTATCCAGGTGTGAAAGGTTTAGCTAGCTGTTCGTTTTTTGGATTAGGATTTGTTTGCTTAGGACGTTCGTTTATAAGCTTAACATGAAAAAGTTTCCTTCAAAATTCCCTTATGTTCTTCAAAATACCATTTTTTATTTATTCAGCTCTAGAAGCCACTTATTGACAATGTACGAATACACCACAAAGTTAAGGTCGAACGATATAGATTGTACCAATACCGATAGCTATGTTGGACTGTATTTGCCGATAAACGATTAATTATCCGATAATGGATACTGGATTAAAAAAAACAACAAACATAAAGACGCAACCCTCCCCATAACATTCCATGTAAAATATTACTGAACTTTACAAAAAGAAAAAAAAAGTACTGAATAATGAAAATGTGGTCAAGGAAATAAATATGACTCTTTTAACGAATAAATATAATTGTATAATTAATCAATTATAAATAATTATTATAATATAGCGCACTCTGTGCAGCGCACACTCTCCATGTAAAAACAAACAGTATGTGGTGTCAGTGATTCGCCTCTAGAGGCTGCTCTTGTAAGGACAGCTGACCGGAAGCCGGAAAAACTATCAGTGTGTATTTTAAGGCGATAATTCCAGCAATCAGCTATGGGTGATCATGTCTAGGGGCAATTTTGCTGGCACATGCTGTCTGATGTCTCATATTTGCACCCTAAACCCCCAACGCCATTTAAGTAACATTGAATGTAACTAATGTAATGTGTGAAAGGATTTTTTTAAGCATTGTTCGCTGATATAAAAGCTCCGCCCCCACAATCTATAGTGGCTGATAGAGTTATCGTTAGTACGGAGTTGAAAGTGAAGTTATAACCCTACAACCATCGCTGAGAGCATGTGCTGTTCTCTCTCATGACCTGAGATTAAGCTCTGGTATTAGCATTGTTGGAATCACAGGGGTTTGCTTGCATTACAGACATTTCTGTGATGGTGGTTCTTCCAACACATGGCCATACAAATATGAACACAATTATACACTCTGGTCCAAAAACACCCTTTTCTTACCAGGGTTTTACAGCCACATGATCCACTTCTGCTGAGGCTATAACTTACACAAGTCTTAGACTTTCTATTTCATGCTAATTGTACAAGTAAGACATCAATAAAATGAAATTCACCGCACCTTTGACACACATTTAACGCAATATTTCACACACAACTGCCTGTGCGTACAGTACACACGCTACACAAACAAGGCATCAGCAGGGATTATGATTCCCAAGTCCTCAGCTCAACATCACTTTGAGTAAGTACTTCTTTTTATTGACAGTTTTTTCATTGACATGGCATCCAGACCTGCACAAAGTTATTTTTGTTTTATGGTGTCAGAATAGAAGAATTAGTCGAGCATACGATGAGTTCAAACTGCTGGATGATGATCAGAGGTCTGAGCTCAGTCGCAGATTTCTCGTCTCATAGTCAGCTTTGACACACACCCTCCAAGTACAGAGAGACAAGGCGGAAACTCCCAGCACACACGTACACTGCTCTGATACTGTCGGACATTATTACGTAAAAGCAGTTCTTCGTAGTGAACTTGTTTATGGGCTCTGTGCGTTAACCATTAAAGCTTCAACAACTCATAGCATTAATATTATTAGGATTTATGCAGTTTCAAATACACTCTTCAGTATGCACTCCCTCCCCACAAAAAAAAGCTAATTGAGGAAATTAAGTAATGATAAAAACAATTGTTCATTATTTTTTTTTGCTAAAAACATATTTTATACAATAAATTGTTTGCAGTTGTTAGCATAGATGTATTTTTCTAGTTAAATTTCTTTTTTTATTTACTTAATCCAAGCAATTTGTTTTGGGCTGTTTATTTATTTTCTTACATATAAGTCAGTTATTTATTAATTTGCTTTCATGAAACTGAAAGTTTATATATCTATTTATTTGCATAATTTATTTATTTGCTTCACTTCACAAAATTGATTGCTTCATTATTTTTAATTGCTTTTGATTAATATGTTGATTAAATTAAATTGATTAATTTAATTATTTGATTGCTCCAATTTTATTTATTTTTTTAATAATGATTTATTTATCTGTTTGCTTGTTTAAATATGTTTGTCATTAATTAATTCACTTTTGTTAAAAGGATTTATTTATTTATTTGCATAATTTATTTATTTGCTTTAAGAAAATGATTAATTTACTTGTTTTTTATTATTATTAATTTATTTCTTTGTATATATGTCTGCCATTTATTAATTTACTTACATAAAATGTATTTATTTATTTGAATAATTTAATTATTTGCTTGTTTATATGTAACAACTGTCTATTTTCTTACATGTCTAATCGGTATATTTGTGTCTCTGTGTCTGTCTGTCCATTTTAGACAGATGGAGACACGGACAGATTTTTTTATATATATATATATATATATATATATATATATATATATATATATATAGATATATTATAACAATAAGATCTAAGAAACAGATCTACAGACAGACGAACAGACAGATAAATCTAATGCAGCAGTTATAACTGCTTTCTAACTATAAATCAATACTACAGTTTATTGTTTCATTATTTAAAAAAACAAAGATCAACTGTGCAGTGCTGAAAAAATTCACTGCACTTCAGAATGCCCTCTGGACTCTGCTCGTGTTTTGGTAAAGAAGTGCAATTTATAAACATATAAAGACATAAAAAAAAAATAATTCATTCATTTATTAAAAAGTAATGAGAATAACACATCTCCAACCTTTTTCTCAGAGTCTTTTGCCCTCTTGCCGTTGTGCTGCTGCAAAAGCTGCTCGCAGAAGTGTTTCTCCGTCCCGAACAGCTTGTTGGCCCACTCTTCCTTTTGGGCATGGAGCCGATGGGGCTGGGAGGCGATGTCTCGTGCTGCTCGGTACCGATCAGCCGGGATCTTACTCATGGGAGGAGGCAGCGTGCTGCAGTTAGCACTGGACCAGCCGTCAGTGGACTCGCTGTAGGACTCCTGATCGCTGCTGCGGCCCTGGTGCCACTCTCTCAAGACGTGGACGGGGAGCCAGCGCTGGCCCCCTGCACCCTTCTTCGAGTGGGCGGGCAGATGATGGCGAGTGGGAAGTCCGGAGACATCCAGCCGGGACGAGGCGCTCAGGTGTCTGCTGGACAGAGGGGGCGGGTCTGTGTGGGAGTGTGGGTGTGGCTCGGAGAACTCGTGCCTGTAGCCGTTGCGATGAGATATAGAGGAAGGGGGTGGAGGAGGAGGAGGTGGAGGAGGAGGAGGGAGACCAGCCTGAGCACTCGGGTTCCTACCGCCCTGGGCGCTTTCCCATAATCCCGTGGGCACGTGGCGAGCAGGATTGGCACCGAGGTCAACCAGGAGGACGCGGTTACTTTTTTCTTCGGGCAGGAAGTTACCGATTCCGCTGTCGCTGTTGCTGCTGGTGGTGCTGTTGTTCTGCTGAGCGTCCAGGTCGCCGTCTAGGAACGCTCGCGCTCGCACACCCTCAATGGACTCGCCCATGTCACGGTAAAGCACTGATACGAACTGCAGCAGCGGCTGAGATGTTGGGGGGAATTCCAAACAACCACCAGTGTCCGGGTCTGGAGTGCAGCTGAAACCGAAACGCCAAGAGATACCTTGATGTACCTAAATAAAAAATAAAAAAATGTAAATAAATATTAATAATAAGTACTTTATAAACACAGTATTAATAACTAATTATTAGGGTTGTAACGGTACACGTAACATAGTTAAAATCTGAGGTCCCCATACAAACGTATTCATTGGCGGACATTTAGCCTATTAATAGTCTTTGCCTTGCACTTTGAGCACAGTCATATATTTTTTTTTTTTATTATTAAACTATATTACATATAGTTTATAACATAACTATGAAACAGACACAAAAATGGCATAAAAAAAAGAAACGAGAGTCAGTGCAGTGTCACCGTGGTTAAATAAAAAAATTAAAATTACACCCTTACAAAGAAATTAACACTAGAAATGTTATGGTTTATTTTAACAGAAAGAGACAAAATATTTTTATTTCAAGAAAAAAATCAAGAAAAAAAAAAATTATTATATTTAAATTAATTTGTATTTGATTGAGTGAAATAAGCATTTGCTCCCCTACCAACCAGCAAGAGTTCTGACTTCCACAGACCCAAATTAGTCCTGTACCTTTAAAAAAGAACTCCTAATATCAACTCATTATGTTTATGTTCACTTTATGTGGCGAGGACACTTACTAGTCTTTAGCTCTGTGTATTCTGTTATGTAGCTTTATGTTGTAAATGTAGCACCAGGGTTCCTAGAGGAACGCTGTTTCATTTCACTGTGTACTGCGTCAGCTATAAATGGTTAAAATGACAATAAAAGCGTCTTGACTTGACATAAAAGTCACCAGTCACAAAATCAACCTCTTCAATTCAAACCTCTCCACCACAATAGGCAAAGCCAATTAGCCGTCAAAGGACGTCAGGGACAAGATTGTAGACCTGCACAAGGCTGGAATGGGCTACAAGACCATCAGCAAGAAGCTTGGTGAGAAAGAGACCACTTTTTCCCTTGCTCTGGAGCTCCATGCAAAATCTCCCCTCATGATTCTGAGAAAAGGGAGGGATCAGCCCAGAATTACATGGAAAAATAATGTTAATGATCCCAAGGGAGCTGGGATCATTAACATTAACACAGCCACCAAGAGAACC
Organism: Silurus lanzhouensis; assembly: GCA_039877035.1. NCBI lineage: Eukaryota > Metazoa > Chordata > Actinopteri > Siluriformes > Siluridae > Silurus > Silurus lanzhouensis. Next base: position 9,528,638 of record JBCEWE010000453.1, on the reverse strand, counting down.
ATTGGTTACACACCAAGTTATCTCTGCTCAAGAATGCACATAAATAGACCCATCTGAAGTTTGCCAATAAACACCTTAATGATTCAGAGAAGGTTTGGGAGAATGTGATGTGGTCAGATGAGACTCACCGTGTTTGGAGGTCGAGAAATGCTGAATATGACCCCAAGAACACCATCTCCACTGTCAAACATGGAGAAGGAAACATTCTGCTTTGGGGCTGTTTCTCTGCTAAAGGTACAGGAAGACTTCACCACATGAACACATGAGAACCCTCTGGCTTCTGCCAGAAGAAGGGTCATGGACGGGTTTTCCAGCATGACATTGACCCAAAAAACCTACCGCCAAGGCAACAATCTGATGGTCTTGTAGCTCATTCCAGCCTTGTGCAGGTCTACAGTCTTGTCCCGGATGTCCTTTGACAGCTCTTTAGTTTGCCCATGGTGGTGGAGAGGTTTGAATGGAAGAGGTTGATTCTGTGACTGGTGTCTTTTATACACATAACGAGTTGACATTAGGAGATCTTTCTTAAAGGGACAGGACTAATTTGAGTCTGTGGGAGTCAGATCTCTTGCTGATTTGGTGTGCGTTCAAATACTTATTTCACTCAATTAAATACAAATTAATGTTTGTATAATATTAATTTATTATTTTTTCTTTCTGTTAAAATAAACCTACCATAAAAATTCTGATAAAAAAAAAATTCCATAAAAAAATAGACTGTTCAATTATTTGCAAAAATCAGCAGGGGATCAAATAATTATTTCCCCCAATGTACTTAAAACTGTTTACAAATTTTTTAATTTTGATGCTTACAAATGTTAATAATAATAAACTGCGTGATAAAAAACGACCAAATTTTATGTTTTGCATTTCTTCCCCTCAAACCGTATGGAAATTGACCCGAACCGTGACTTAAAATCTGAGGTACGTACCGAACCGTGAATTTTGTGTCCCCTTACACCCCTACTAATTATGCATATGCATTTTAGACGGCACAAACATTTTACAATTTGTGTAAAATAAAACATCAAACATGTATATCCACAAGTATTTAAACATTAAAAAAGCAGTTTGTCCATTTTTACAGACTCCTGCTGTTAGCAAGGAAATTTGAAATTGCAAAAGCAACACTGACTAGCTTTCTTTTTCAGCAGACAAACTAAACCTGATCTGTTCAAACTACATATGTCTCGTATGCTGAGACTGATCCAGCTGGAACCGAGCTCATTTCAGTGCTAGAAACAAATATAAGGAAAAACCTAACCAAACTAAATTGCAGATTGTTTTTTCTAAGGCACTTTTAAAATAATATGACTATTCCATAGACATTAATTTAAACATAAACTGTATCTTGAATAAAAAAAAAAAAAAGGAATGACCTTGTGGTGACAGAGCTCAGGATCAACGAGGAACACGTGGCAGGAAGTTCTCGAGCCCTGGTTTTCATCGGCAAGTGCATTCATGACGCCGTCCTCGGCAGCCTGCATAGTGACCAGGCCAAAGAAGCGTCGGTCGTCTGGACACACGGCGCTGAACGCCAGCTTCTCGGCCGGGTATGCAGCCAGGACGGCTCTGCGTTCGTTGCGTAGGAGCACACAGTCGTGAAGCACCTCAAGCAGCACCAGCGAGTGCACCTTGTGCTCGGCTCGCAGGCGGCGCATGCAGCCGCGGATCGCCTGCACGCTGTCGTTTTCGAGATTGGCGCCACTCGAGGCCAGCTCGATGGAGCCCAAGTAGCCCACAATCATGCCAACATTGAGGATGCCTCCCGATTCGGCTTCCTGACGCTCAGGTTCGAACACGTCCACAAACACGTAGTCGTCACGGAGCACTCGGGCCATTTCCTGTTCTGAGAGAAGGTTTACGTCGCTCCTGTGGGCCTCGACGTCTCCGCACCGCAAGTCCAGCTCAGAGACCGGCCTCTGTTTTGCAGCGGCTTTCTCTGAGCTGCTAGAGGAGTGGCTGGAGGAGTTCTCGAAGATCATGTTAAAGATCCCTCCGGACTGCATCTCAGCCACCACTCGCTCAGCACGGTTTATTCCCAAAGTCTTAGAGTCCATTTTTGGTCGGAGCCAGTGGCTTTTGTGCTCGTGGAATCCGAGCTCTTCGTCGCTGGAGCACGAGTCCAGCTGTCCGCCCTCAGCGATGAGCAGGTGTAGAACACCCGAGCAGCGCCCGATTAGCTTGACCACGTCCTCATGAGACGCCTTCGCCACATTGATGTCGTTCACTGCGAGGATCTGGTCTCCGGCGCGTAAACCCACGTAGTCGGCTGGACTGCCTTTCAGAACACAGCTCAGCACGCAGGGCGAGTGTCCAGAGAGGGTGAAACCGTAACCTGTTCTACCACGAGCTACCTCCACCCCTCTGACACGGCCCAGTGCCTGACCATTAGCACGCCGTCTGCTTGCCTCAGATGATCTGAACATTTTCAGGATTCACACGCAGCTCTCAAGGGCTTCACGAATACAAAGCTAAATGCAGTACTCAGGTGAGATCATTCTCTCGATTGTCATCGCTTTCAGGAGGGAAACATCCTGATGCACAGGTGGGTCATGAAACACCTCCTGCAAAATGTGGGGATGCCAGAAAGGTCAAATAAATGTCAATCAATGTTCTACACATAGGAAGGGAGGAAGAAGAAGGAAAAGAAGAAGGAGAAAAAGCAGACAAAGTGGGAGAAGAAGAAAAAGAAGAAGAAAGAGAAAGAGATAAAGATCAATAAAAGAGAGAAGAAGATAAAGAAAAAGTAGAAGAAGGAGAGGAAGGAGAAAGAGAGAAGAACAAGATAAAGAAAAAGTAGAAGAAGGAGAGGAAAGAGAAGGAAAAGAAGAAGGAGAAGGAAAAGGAGAAGAAGACGAACAAGAAGTAAAACAATAACAATTCCTACGTATGTAATGTATTTTTGAATGCATATTAAATACCTACAGTAACTGTTGGACTGTTTGGACACACCTTCTACTGTTTTTCTGTATTTATATTATTATCAACATCATACATTGATACTGAAAACATCCAAACTTTGAAAGAACACGTATTTATTTAGTAAACAAGAATGTGTAACTCAACCCCGAAAATGTTTTATATTTTAGATTTAGAAAGTAGCGCTATTTAGCTTTGATGGCTCATGGTTTTCTCTTAGCAGCTTCACGAGGTAGTCACCTAGAATAGTTTTCAATTCACAGGGGCGCCTTGTCGAAAATTCATTCGTGATATTTCTTGCCTTCCTAATGTCCTTTAGACCATCAGTTGCCCTGAGCAGAGGAAAGGGTGAGTATAACTGCTTCTCGGAGGTCAAATGGCAGACAGATTTCAACATCCAATGTTCTGAGTAGACTGTGTGGGTCAGGACTTCATGGATGCCTTGCGGCAAAGAAACTACAACTACTTTGAAAGAACAAGAAGCAGAAGAGCCCGGGCCATGAAACACATGGAATGGACATTGGATCAGTGGAGGTCCTCTATTCGGATGAGTTCAAATTCCAGATTTTTGGTTCTAACCGGCACGTCTTTGTTCAATGGGGGAACAGTGGGGGAAATGGACGGTTTGTGAAAGTGTGATTTTCACTGTGAAGAACATAAAAGGCGGTGGGATGGTGGTTGGGGGGGGGGGGGGGGGGGGGTTATTGCTGGAGACACTGTAGGTGATTTTGTTAAAATCATGGGCAAATTAACCAGCATGGCTCCCACAGCATTTAGCAGCAACATGGGGTTTGCACTTAGTGGGACCATAATGTTTCCCAATGGGAAAATGATCCCGAACACACTTCTAGGTTATGGGAAAGCTATTTGTTTAAGAAGGAGAGTAAAGGAGTGCTGCATCAGATGACTTGCCTCCACACTCATCCAATCTAAATCCAACTGAGATGGTTTGGAATGAATTGGACAAGAACTACTTCGAAAAATCGAAAATTATAAAACATACTCTGGGATATTCAACACGTGTTTTGTTTACTGTTTAACTCTGTTTGGATATCTTAAGTATCATGTACAGTGTTGAGAACAACAATAAAAAGAAAGATTCAACACTTAAAGTGAAGGTGTGTCCAAACTTTTTTTCTCGTTACTGTATCTACAATCACTTCCAACATGCGACTCAAACCCTCCCGACATAACTCAAATCTTTAGGGCCCTCCTACAAACTTTTTACATTTCTTTTTTATTTCTTTTCTTGAACTCTAAACGCTTTGCACCACCTCCCAGCTGATTCTCACACACACTTTAAAACCAGCCTGAACTCTTCTTTAGGGTTTGTCGCCGTTTTTTTGCGACCAACAACTCATTCACTCTTGCTACCTGGTGCCCGCGCCCACCCGCGCGTTCCGATTGGCTGACATCACCACGTCGTCCTGGGTTGCCATGACGACTGATTCAGCAACTGAGAATATCTTAAAGCCTATTGGCCGCCTGCCTTGTCAATCACCCAGTTTCGGAGCTCCAGCTTGCTAAAGACGAGCAGGTCGGCTGTAAATCCAAACTATTTTACAGGTGTCGAAAAGTTCGCGTTAGTGTTTATATAAACATTAAACAACAATTGAATGTTATTATGCAACGCATTTTTTAAATCTTATTTCCCTGATAATACTACTACTAATAATTACATGATGCTTTCTTTTAGCTGGTGGGTTTTAGGAACAGCTGGCTTATGGGAGGAACATAACGGTGTTGAATTGTGTCTCAGGGGTAAAGTAATTAATTATTAAAGATTCATTAATTATACAGAAGACTATTAACTCGGACACGCGGTGCTACATGGGTCTAAAATCGCTTCCAAACTAATCCGAAACCACTCAAGAAGCACAGAATAGCTATAAAACCCTATAATAAACACGAACTTACCGGATTCTCCAGGTATCCCCGAACTCCTGTTATTTATTCTAGGTGCTTTTGGTTGTAAAACACAGACACTATAACACTGTTATTCTGGTTTGCTGTAACAAAAGGACGTGATCCAGCTGCTGCTGAGGAGGAGCGGACCTCCTGGGTCACGTGACTTTGGGATTTCTGTAAAGGGGGGCGGGGGGACCCCCGACTCTTCACTCCTTCAGACTGGGACAAGCGCTAAATAATATAATCTCCAGATCATAACATTTAAATATAAAACCATAAAAGTGAACGATTCTTAACTGGAATCGGTTTTTAGAAAGTTTTGTGAACTAAAGATATAAACACTAGTGTTCTAAATGATATTCACTGTTTTGAGTGTATTTACAGCCTAATCAAACCATAGTGACAAAGATATCTAATACATAATCACACACACACACACACATACACATTATATATATATATATATATATATATATATATATATATATATATATATACATACATATATATACACACACACACACACACACACACACACACACAGTGCCTTGCGAAAGGCCCCCTTGAACTTTGCGACCTTTTGCCACATTTCAGACTTCAAACATAAAGATATAAAACTGTAATTTTTTTGTGAAGAATCAACAAGTGGGACACAATCATGAAGTGGAACGAAATTTATTGGATATTTCAAACTTTTTTAACAAATAAAAAACTGAAAAATTGGGCGTGCAAAATTATTCAGGCCCCTTAAGTTAATACTTTGTAGCGCCACCTTTTGGTGCGATTACAGCTGTAAGTCGCTTGGGGTATGTCTCTATCAGTTTTGCACATCGGGAGACTGAAATTTTTGCCCATTCCTCCTTGCAAAACAGCTCGAGCTCAGTGAGGTTGGATGGAGAGCATTTGTAAACAGCAGTTTTCAGTTCTTTCCACAGATTATTGATTGGATTCAGGTCTGGACTTTGACTTGGCCATTCTAACACCTGGATATGTTTATTTGTGAACCATTCCATTGTAGATTTTGCTTTATGTTTTGGATAATTGTCCTGTTGGAAGACAAATCTCCATCCCAGTCTCGGGTCTTTTGCAGACTCCATCAGGTTTTCTTCCAGAATGGTCCTGTATTTGGCTCCATCCATCTTCCCATCAATTTTAACCATCTTCCCTGTCCCCGCTGAAGATAAGCAGGCCCAAACCATGATGCTGCCACCACCATCTTTGACAGTGGGGATGGTGTGTTCAGGGTGTTGAGCTGTGTTGCTGTTACGCCAAACATAACGTTTTGCATTGTTGCCAAAAAGTTCGATTTTGGTTTCATCTGACCAGAGCACCTTCTTCCACATGTTTGCTGTGTCTCCCAGGTGGCTTGTGGCAAACCTTAAACGACACTTTTTATGGATATCTTTAAGAAATGGCTTTCTTCTTGCCACTCTTCCATAAAGGCCAGATTTGTGCAGTATACGACTGATTGTTGTCCTATGGACAGAATCTCCCACCTCAGCTGTAGATCTCTGCAGTTCATCCAGAGTGATCATGGGCCTCTTGGCTGCATCTCTGATTAGTCTTCTCCTTGTATGAGCTGAAAGTTTAGAGGGACGGCCAGGTCTTGGTAGATTTGCAGTGGTCTGATACTCCTTCCATTTCAATATTATCGCTTGCACAGTGCTCCTTGGGATGTTTAAAGCTTGGGAAATCTTTTTGTATCCAAATCCGGCTTTAAACTTCTCCACAACAGTATCTCGGACCTGCCTGGTGTGTTCCCTGCTCTTCATGATGCCCTCTGCGCTTTAAACGGACCTCTGAGACTATCACAGTGCAGGTGCATTTATACGGAGACTTGATTACACACAGGTGGATTCTATTTATCATCATTAGTCATTTAGGTCAGTATTGGATCATTCAGAGATCCTCTCTGAACTTCTAGAGAGAGTTTGCTGCACTGAAAGTAAAGGGGCTGAATAATTTTGCACGCCCAATTTTTCAGTTTTTTATTTGTTAAAAAAGTTTGAAATATCCAATACATTTCGTTCCACTTCATGATTGTGTCTCACTTGTTGTTGATAATACTTTCGCAAGGCACTGTATACACACACACACGAGTGTATATATATATATATATATATATATATATATATATATATATATATATATATATATATATATATATATATATATATAAAACCAGCTTTGCAAAAATATATAGACTACAAATATAAATTTTGTCCCTATATGTTAATCCCTAATGAGCAAGTTAGTACTCACAGTCGCAAGGAGAAACTCCCTTAGAAACCTTGATAGGAACCCATTCTCAGCTGGGTGGCACCGAATGTTCATTTATTATAGTTCTATCATTGTTAACGGGGAGGTGGTTAAAATGCTGTACTTATTATCAGAAGGTTGAGAGTTCAAATCCAAGCACCACTAAGCTGCCACTGCTGGGCCCTTTAACAAAGCCCTTAACCCCCACCTGCTCAGGTGTATACATGAGATAACTGTAAGCCATTCTGGATAAGCCTCTACAGTACCTTTTAGACTTTTGTAAAAAGGCGGTTCATGCTCGAAAACCCTCCAATGTGGCTGAATTACAACAATTCTGCATAGATGGGTGGACCAAAATTCCTCCAAACTTCCTCGCGGTAACAGAGTCAATGCAAGTTATCGCAAACGCTTGATTGCAGTTGTTGCTGCTAAGGGTGGTCCAACCAGATATTAGGTTTAGGGGGCAAACACTTTTTCACACAGGGCCATGTAGTTTTGGATTTTTTCCCCTCAATAATAAAAATTGTGTGTATGTATATATATATATACACATATACATACACACATAAAATATATATACACACATATATAAAATGTATGTATATGCTCAGAAAGTAGCTAGAAGTTGCCAAACTATGTAATTATGCAATTATCATTATTTGCTAATTAAAAAGGTGTACAAGTTAAGAATTATTTCTGGACAAGTAGAAAACTGAATTAAAATAGAATACATTTTATTTTAGTAATCGAGCATTCTACCGATTGATCCAACAATTAATCGAGTGATCGGATAAGTACTTTTTTTTTTTTTAGCAAAAAGCAATACTATATGTACAAGAGTCTCTTAAAATTACCAAGTAATTTGCTGAAATTGCATAAAAGAATATCTGTGCTTCAAAATATGTGAATTTGACCACCATTACAATTGCATGTGCATGCACACTTTAAGGTGCAGGTACGGTGTTCTTGCAAAACTCAACGCACAGATAATTATCAAAGAAATGGCACACAGAATATTAAAATTAAATTTGGCATAGGTGATTTTTTAATTTGCTGACCTCTATACTATTTTCCATGCTAACTGATCTCGCCTCCTTCTTGCCCAGCCGGAGATCTCATTTAATCCCCCTGTCTCCTCTGTACTGAGTGCTAAATGCTCGAGGATTATCAGAACCGTCACTAGACATGGTCCAAACCAGCTGTCTAAAGCAATTAAAAAAACTCTTCGAAATGAATGTGGACAGATATGTGGAGAGTGGATGCAAATGAAAAGTGAAAAGAAAAAAAAGAAAAAAAACAACACATTTTAAACATTTTATTACTACATCATAATCTTTCCAGGAATTTGATATTAAAATATGCCATTACAGTAAATACGACATCGTCTTCATTACACCAGCTTGCGGATGCGAGTGTGGAATATTTAACACGTGGATGTAGGTTTCTTCAGGAAGCTCCGGTGCTCGACTATCACAGCCTTCCGTTCTGACCAGGACTGTAGACGAGCGAGTAGACGGTCTCGTAATCTTCCCTCGCTCATCTACAGTCAGCTTCCACACACTGATTGATTTGAGCCTTAAGTAATAATAGAAATCAACAATGAAGCATTCGAGCAGAAGCGTACTTGGGCGGATTGTGGGGGTGGGGGTGTTGTTTGGGTATAGGTTGTGCGAGTGGAAGGTACGAGGAGATTTTGAAGGAATCGAACCAGCAAAGTTCGTGCTAATTCAAATCGGCATATAGTTGTTGTTTTTTTCCTTCTTCACATTCGATTCCCTTTTGGGATTTACAGGCTTGGGTCGAGAGTGTTTTTAGTTTATTGAGGAGATCTTTGAGCAGGTGCTGAAGCTGAAATCTGCGCGTGCAGCATGACGGAACACTGACTGGAGCGTGTCTATAAAAGTGCACACTTCCACTTGGGGGGGGAAAAAACGAAAAGGATCCACATCAAACTACGCAGCACTGGATACAAAGCCCGGGGTGTAAGAATTACAGAGTCGAATTTATTCCGTATGGGTCACAATGTAGTACTTCAGGTGCTGCATCTTCCTTCCCTCTGGGTTTTAACATCACATGAAAACTCGATATTACAAGCGGCATGCTGCAGACTGACTTTACAAGATGCTGCCAGGCTTCTATTTACAGAAAAGGGACACCTCGGCTGTGTGGACACTTCCGATCGGATCCGATTGTGTCTCTCCACACCTTCGGACAGTGAAGGCAGTCAGTTTCGCGTTTTACACACATACACTGTTTTCATGTCAAGTGGTTTGCAAACATTCAGTAAATGTATAGTCTCTTTAGGCCATCTGTCATTTGATGGATATTCTCATGCAGCGGGAGGTTTAGTAGTATAACACATAATTCTTCTCTTACATACAATTATTTTACATGATCCCCAACCAGAGACCCACCCAGACACCCACCCACAAACAACATTAAAAAATAGACTTCCGATCGTCACACTAGTTTAAGAATCGCATTACATCCTGAGCATTAAAAAAAAAAAAAAAGAAAAAAAATGGAAAGAAAGAAATCAGATCAGAGAATCGGATTACATCGATTCAGTTTAAGTGCGTACGCCAGTTTACCTTTGCGTTCTCATTTTTTTGCCATCCTAAAAACACCCCGAGTGGGAAGCCTGTTGCAGAAAGGGGCGCACAAGCCCCTCGGCATCCGGCTTCCCTTTTTCCCGACTGCAGCTCAAGTGCCAACTTGAATTAAAAAAAAAAAATTCTCCAAAATAAAAACTAAAAGAAAGAGAAAGAAAGCGACACTACTGGTGTTGTTAGATAAGAGTGCACACATCGTGCCAGTTGATTCTAGCATCTTGCAGCTCTAAAAAATATCGACCGAGCACATTTCACGCTTTAAATACACAGAAACGTCATCTTTCAACATGGCTTATGCAAGTTCTCCTCAGACCAAGGAGGATCATCAATTCAGTTTCCAGTTCTACTCTTTCTACACACACCCGCCCCCCCAACCCCGAGGTCACATGGGCAAACTTTCGGGACAAAGGAATGAACGAAGGGAATTCATCTGCTAAAAAAGTTTTACTCTTTTATGCAGATATTAGGTTTGATCGAGCGTTAACTCGGACGGATCTTGGACAGATTTGGAAAGGCCTGGAAAAAAGTATTTGTACCATGATCTGCCAATGTCAGCTAGGAGTGTTTAAAGAAGTAGATTTTGCTCTTATGTCTACATTGGCCTTCTTGGGTATTGCCTTGTTCCTGACATGTTTCGCAATTAATAACTCGTACGTTAGGTGACGTGATGTGGTCGCTCTTTTGGGAAGCTGGTTAGTAGTGTGTACTATTGTGGCCTATAGGGAAAAGTAAACTGGCTACACCCACTAGAATACTATGTCCTGCATGATGAGCAGTGTATTACAGCCAGTCTAATGGCTTAAAGTGTGTGTGTCTTATAGTGACGTGTCCTGGTGAATACTCTGCAGACAGCACAGCAGCTGGTAGTAAGGGCTACCCGGGGATGCCACCATCTCAAAAACAGACTGGAAGGATCTGCGGTCCAGCTCCTCATCGATCTGGTGCCGGTAGAAGTCCATGGCTACCAGACAGAACAGGCTAACGTCCACTGCGTCGGCTTTGGCCATGCGACTGATCACGTGAGGCAAGCTGGAAGAGGTGAAAGGAGTTAAAGATAAAAACTGTTGGAGAAGATGTAGTTTCTTAAACAGACCTGCTGATCAGTGTTTTTCTTTCATCAAATGGTCATTGAGTCCCAGCTATAATGAAATCCACTGGTTTTTGTGACTTCTCTGGGCCGAAATTAGACACGAGGAGCTCCCCAGGCCTGCCAAAATCAATTCTATAACAAACTTTTGGCAGTGATGAATCAAGTAAATGGATGGCAAAGGATCCAAAATATACCTAAAGAAGCTCCAAAAACAATAGTGAGATCACTTTGAGGGATCTGTGTACGTGTGCCCATTTCTGGTTGCACTTACAGCGCTCATAAAAAAGTGCTTTTGCGATCGGCAAGGTCCTGGAGCGCTTCGGTTCTTATAGGTTCAAATGTGTTTGGACCCTGTGGAAAGCCTGTGTGAAATGCACGTGAACTCTTGTGATCACAGCTCAGGCCAGATAATAAAAAGCAACATTGCAGATACAAAGCGACAATGATTGGGGAAAATACATGTTATGGACTGCAATGAATTTGCAAAATTGTCAAATGTGATTTTGAAGTTTTTGTTTTGGCAAAGATTAAACAGAATCTGTTCATGCTGAGTTTGTAATAAAAGCATCCCCTTCAACATTTCTTTTTTTTTTTAACCAATACCTATGATCTAAAGCAGGGGTGCCGAACTCAAATTCACAGTGAGCCAAAATTCAAAACGGGGACGATGTCTCTCTCTATCTGTAGACTTTCGAGTTCCTTTTTAATGTAAATCTTTTTTCACAGGCCAACAACAATACAAACAAAAATAATAATTTCTTTCATTAAAAACAGGCAATCCTTCAACTATTAACAGTTCATGCCTTAAAGTAAAAAAAGTGCATAAAGACAACATTCATTCAAGCTCAGTTTGCTACACTCTGATTTACTCTGATGCACATTGGGTCAAGCCAGATATCTGGCATCTCACATGCAAGTGCATCAATGTATGGGGTTTAGGCTCTGAGCTGAGGAAATCCTTTTGAGTGAAGGTGTTCATCAGTGAGACTCCTGAGTGGTGTTTTGTTCATCTTCATGAAAGAGAACAGTTGTTCACAAAGATATGTGCTGCCGAACATAGACAGCATATGAGCAGCTTGGGCACGGAGTTGGGGCAGTGTGTCAGGGCGGAAACATCGAAACTATGCAGCACACACAGGGTCGTACTTTGACTCGAGCGTGTCACTACACTGGAGTTCAATCAGCTCCATTTGGAGGTTGGTTGCTGCGCTTTCCACGTCAACCACAAACGGATTACCGAGCAGTTCAAATCTGCGTTTCTGCGCTTCAAAGCCGGCAAATCGATGGGTAAATTCAGCGCTGAGTTTTTCAGCGGCGTCGACTGACACGCCGACGCACTAACAAAGCATTCTGGGATTTGTAGTATTAGCAGTGTATGCGATACATACTGGCGAGCCAGCTCTAATACACATTTGATATGATCACCCCTGATCTAAAGGCTACATTTTGTTGGAAGGCGATGCAGCTAAACATCATCTCTACAAGTAGAAAATAATATCCCGGAGTAAGTGTGTGTGCACGAGTACGTATGAGAAACCGTGTTTAAGGATACAGGGCAGAAATCCACTGGCTGGTGGAGGCGCTGACGAAAAAACAGGAAAGGCTCCACATCGCCATGGCAACAGGTGTTCTCTGCGTGAAGTTGGAAAGCGAGAGCAGCACCCAGTCTCGCACCATGGAGGACTGACCAGTGGCGTGAAGTGTCTGAAACACCTGGAACAAAACGCACAGATTATAATACACAAGCTAACTGGTATTGCTGCTAATGCTATAAAGCCGGGGTCCCCAAACCACGGCCCGTCCCCAAATTTAGAACGAAACTTTTGAAAACAAAAATGTAACTATGTATTTTACTCATATTACAGTGTTACTTGTTTATAATAGTTGGCTTTAGAACTAAAATTTACCTTAAGTTATTAACGTAGCCTAATTATTTATTAACCACCAACCTACAGCATAACATAAATGTTTTGATTTCAATAGCAATGATTATGAAGAAAAAAAAAAAGGTTATGCTGATTTGTCTGTACAGTGCATAACAAAAACTAATCTAGCATTAGGAGGCCTAATCAATACATTTAAATTCATAAAATCTCCACGATAATAGTGCTAGTCACTCCGGCCCATGTCATTTTCTGTTACAGACAGACTCGGCCCCCCAATAAAAAAAGGAAAAATGATGTGGCCCTCACAGAAAACAGTTCGGGGACCCCTGTTCTAAAGGGTGGTGGCTGTTACAGAAATAAAAAAAAAAACTCACATTATAAGCTTCATTATCTTTGGCTTATAGCTAGTGTTTTAAAGGGGGAGAGGTATAACGAAAACATCAGTTCTAGGTCATATTTAGAAAAAAGGAAAAAATTGGGCATTCTGCCATATTCGGACATTCGGTGCCACCCAGATGAGAATGGGTTCTCTTTTAAGTCTCTTAAGGTTTCTTCTTCATTCCATCTCAGGGAGATTTTCCTCGCCACAGTCACCACTGGCTCAGGGACAAACTTGTAAGTAACAAACCTGTATGCACTAAACCCAATCTATTCCAACTTTATAACCACTTTATCAGTGTAAAGCTGCTTTGGGACGAGGTCGATTGTTAACAGCGCTAAACAAATACATCCAGTGGTGTACAGTAAGTAAGTAAATATAATTCGTTACTGTTCTCAAGTAGCTTTTTTCACGTATCTGTACTTTACTGAAGTATTTCCCTTTCGAAAGACTTTTAATTTAAATTCGTAAAAAAATTAAATCAAATAAAAAAACACGCAGCAAGCCACCAATCAGTGTAGAGCGCATGCTCCGTTTTGAACTAGTCAGTTCAACAGCAAGCAGAATATTTTGAGAGGAATAAATGATGGAAAAACTCCTGACTTGCCACAGCACCCGTGGCCTCATTTGCATGATTTTTCTTTGAAGTCATTCATAAGAAGGTTTTGGGCTCATGATAATTTTAATAGATATCAGTGTTTTATGCATTAATATCGTTCTATTGATAGATTGCTGTGACTGAGAGTAACATTAGTCTTTTCACATAAACTGAGTTGATTAAGTAAAAAGCCCTAATAATTCATAGTAGTTTGGATACTTAAGTAAATTTGAGGGTAAATACTTTTGTACTTTTACTGAAGTGAAAGTCCAAAGGGACACTTTTACTGGCGTCATATTGTACTATCTCCACTTTAACTCAAATACATGGTTTCTGTACTTTGTCCATCACTGAATGCAATTGAATTGCAATTGGTCTGCTGCAAAGAAATGTCTACAGGACCATGCACATAAAATACTAATTAACTCATTATCAGTTTCATTATTGCATTAGAAATAACATGAAGGGAGGAAGTCAAACAAAAATTCTAAGCAATATGAACCCCACCTTATAAACCACAGTGGCCATAAACTGTGGGTAAGGTTGCTGATTGGACAGAAACTCTCCAATGACTTTGTTCATGACGTCCTGCGGCGGAAAAAAGTCGTCTAGGAACTGGGGCAGTATCCGTGCCACCACACGGGCTTCACACGGGAAACCTTTACGGATCCTGAATTCAGACACATGACATAAAACTGAAACGAAACATTCCCCTGGAACATGAATATTCAAAAGCTATTTTTGCATACGGCATACCGGTATCTTTTGATAAACAGATGCATCATTTATACCTGTCAAAAAGAACCGAGACACGCTCCATGGCAACGATAACAGACTCGCTGTCGGGAGCTGTGGGGTCGCTGTCGACTGGCCGACCGGGACTCCCTCTCTCCTTCCCTGTGGAGGAAAAAGAAGAAAGGTTGCCAGTCAGCTTAACAAACACCATCTCTTATTCATAGTGCCTCATTTCTCTTTGAACTATTCTGAACTGTGCTATTTTCTCTTCAACACACAAAAGCGTTTCAAATGTAAATTCATTACATCCATCAAAAAAACATTTCATTGACCAATCAGAATAAAGGAGGTCTTTGTTCTAGTCTTAGCTGAGAAAACTATACGAAGGGACAGTGTGTAGGTGAGCTGTGTGTTAGTAAGGTGTGTTAGTATGGGGGTAGGGGGGCTTTTTTGTTCGATTGCAGGATGTTTTGTTAGTAGGTGGGTCAATGGGGGGGGTAAAAGTGAGCTGAAATGTGTCCTGCCTTCCTCTCCAGGCACACCTGTGTACATGCAGGTGAGCATGAGACCCAGGGCGGCCATGGCGCGATGCGGACTCGGCATGTTCACGCGATCCACGCTGAGCTTCACCAGCGTTTCCGCGTCCATGCGTGACAGCTGCTCAGACAGAAGCAATCGCTCCAGGCCTCGCAGTGCACAGTGGTAGATTACAGATGGAGTGTTCTCCTCGCTGGCTGAGAGCATTATGCCACACACCTAGAAAGGGGAAAAATATGAGATTTGAAAGTAAAGTTTATGTTTATTATAAGCAAAAAGCCTGAAGACTGTTCTATATGTAGTGGGTAAAGCGGCGTACTCCGCATACAGATATCGTTTTCATACTTATCAAACCATTCAATAAGGAACAGTGCACTGTGGACAGGGACAGAGACATCCCAAAATAGTCAGATTCCATCAGGATAGTGTTAGAGGTCGAATGATATGGGTTTTTCTCTGGCTGGTGCAAATATTTTGAAAACACAGCGGCTAATGGCTGATTTACGATGCTGATTTTTCTTTTTGGTCGATATGTTTGGCCATCTTTCTCCCCCCCGACCCCTCTTTCAACTCATAACATTAGTTAATTAATAAGACGTGATACAAAAAATTGCTTAAATTCAACATTAATTTAACACAAGCCTCTCCAATCAGCGCACTTGTTACCAGGTTTTGTTATCAGTGCCTACCTGTATACTAATCTATAGTTGAAGACTTGCTAACAATACAGTTTCAAAAACTAGCAAAACTAGCATCATAGTTAACCGAAGAAATATATAATGATAAGAACTTAAATCCTGTTGGCATCGTTGGCTCTAGTCAGACGGCTGTTTGTCAGCCGTTTCTGCATGTCGAATTGTAGGTGGAGCTCATGGCGAGCAGGAGAACTCAGATTGGCTATTCATCTTAGCAAATGAGCACACGGGAAAAAAGTCAAATGTTAATCCTGATCTTGTCTTTGCAATTTAGCAAACTGAAACACAAACCCGTTAGTAAAGATCACAGCAGGTTTAAAATGCTGCTTGCTTTATTCACAGTTCGAGTTTTTCCGGGTTTCCCTGTTTGGATGCTGAATAGACTACTGCCACCTGCTGGTTATGTTCTCTCAAGCGAGTGCTTTTCTGCTCACCATGAATATCAAGAGTGGTTATGTAAAGTTATATAGCCTCCTTATCAGCTTGAACTAATGCGGTAATTGTCCTTAGACCGCTCCAATTTTCATTTCTCCCTTGTCTCTATTGTGTCAATTTAAAATGTAAACAAATTCAACACTGTATGGCGAAATGTATGTCGACACCTGATCATTGCATCCTAATCCAGGCTTAATCCCATTTTCCTTTTATAATAACCTTCGTTCTTTAGGAACTAGATTTTGGAGCATTGTAGCTGTGGGGATCTCGCTCTGGTTGGGAACGGATGTACTGTGAGAACAGACAGCATTCTATTTTAAAGAGGCTGAGAGGTCAGGGTTTTGTGCAGGTCACTCGATTTCTTCCAAGAACTACATACAAGTGAGATGGTCAGGTGTCGAAACATACAATACAAGCGTTCATGTTCTTACCTGGACGACCCCTGCGTTAAATTCTGGCCCGACATCCAGCGGGTAGTTTTCCATCATGTAGAAGGCCACAGCACACATTACCAGCACGTGCTGCTGATTATGCAGGTTCAAGCAGCTGAAAAGAACAACTCATTTAGTAAGCATCAATGAATTCAAAATCTAAAGTGCCTATAGTACATGATACTACAGCGAATAAGGTGCTAACAATCGTTATGCATATATCTCGTATATCATTTAGACGCTCAGCGTCGTACGCAGCGGGACACAGGCTCTGCCATTAGCTTTAACCCCAGGAGTCCAAGCCTCAAGAGATCCATGGTCAGCATGAGGTCTTTTATCTCGAGTGAGAACTAGCTGCCGACTGACTCGCTTCTCATCTCGTATTCCCTCATATGAGACAAACATGTCTAATGATCAAGCTGAGTGACTGCAAATGTGCTTTTCAATCTCATCATGTAAATTAGTTGCACGATACCCTGTTTAAAAATAAAAAAGGTTCCTCTTTTTATCAGTACCAGTACTTTAAGAGTGGCAACTGTAGTTCCAAGTGTTCAACAACAGGGGGCAGTATGCGAGCAGTGCACCGCTTTTATGGCGCATTGAGATTTTTTCCCTCTAAGATGCACTTTGACATTCAAACTAATGAAGAAGTAAATAATAATAAATTAAATAAGTTCTATAATCCAATGACCTTTTTTTGCCATAGTATCGATTTGGTATTAGTATCACGATATTGAAAATTGGTATTGTATCAAAATGTTAGTATCATGACGACACTACTGTGAAAACTGCTGGATGGGATTGAACCCAGCGTTCAGGATCGGCTCCTGTTCAGTCAGAATGTACGTTCTATGATTAAAGTGTGTGTGGTCACTCACTGGGCGATGACCCGGAGATTAGACAGTACATATTCGCTGACTATGGGTATGAGCTGGCGTGCTGTGTCGTCCAGTAGATCACACTCGAGCACGTACAGCACTCCGTGCAGCGCGCCAATACGACTGGGCAGATGAGTGCTCCTCAGTGAAGACTCCAACAGCCGACACACAGGCTCTGCGGTCATCTTATCCTGACACACACACACATTACACCACGAGTAAACAAACAACGCTTTTACCAAATCAATCCCACATCGCCACCTTTCCGATACACACACTCTCACGCACTCACCATGCCTAACACGGCAGCTGCTTTGCAGATAGCAGGGACGAGATACTGGTTGAGGATCTCGTCCTCAGGAGGGTGAACCTTTTGCAGCTCCATCAGAGTGGAAAACATCATATCAAACTGAGTCCTTTCCGTGAACAGATCGGACACCGCCAACAGCTTGAGAGAAACAGCAAGGTAGACAAAACTTAGAGACGTGAAACTCTCAATTAGGTAATTCACCCCAAATTGGTTTCCTCATCAAAAGGTTTTCAGTTTCATGAGTTTAATTTGAAGTATATAAAATAAAAATTTGCCATTTATGACCATCGTGTTCATGAAATTCTGACCGATCAGCTTGAAGAATTCAAATCCCTGTGCTATAATGATACTTATCAGAAAAAGACAGCCAATAACATCATTCTAATTAGGCATTTTTTTAAACATTTTTAAAAATGTGTTTATGGTGGAATCCATGCTATACAAATATAAAACTAAACAAGATGTTTAATCTATTTTTTTCTAAGGCTAAAAAAAAATCAAGATCAAGATTACTTCATGTAATTTTTTGTTTGATCACTGATCCAATTCTGATTGCCATTTATTTTTGGTGTATGCATTTAATGTTGTTCTCAAATCTGTGAAATGTATAGATCTTTTTACTGCAACTGCATATAATTAGGCTACACAAATGACACGAAAGATGGCTACCCAATTAAAGCTAGTATCACATAGTATTGTAACAGTATTATACATGCATCTGGTAATGTATTGAAATACAAAGACATAGAAAAGGCTAAAAGAGGCTTTACTTGTCACATATACATTACAGCCCAGTGAAATTTTCTTTTTGCATATTCCAGCAATATTAGGAAGCTGGAGTCAGAGCGCAGGGTCGGTCATTATACAGTGCATTTGGAAAGAATTTACAGCCTTTACTTTTTCCACATTTTATCTTACAGCCTTATTCCAAAATGGATTAAATCTATTATATTTCTAATAATTCTACAAAGAAGAAAGGGAGAAACGGTCTAAGAATAGGAGTGCCAGGCTTGTAGAATCATACTCAAAAAGACTTCAGGCTGCAAAGGTGCTTCAACAAAGTATTGAGCACCAGCTGTTCTGGTGACTTAAAAAAAAATAAGATTTTGCAAACAAACTTTCATGTTGCCATTATGGGATATTGTTTGTAGAATTTTGAGGAAAAATTAAAAATTTTATCTATTATGGAATGAGGCTGCAACATAAAATGCGGAAAAAGTGAAGCGCTGTCAATAGATTCCGGACAGTGTACAGTGTCCCAGGAGCACAGAGGGTTAAGGGTCTTGCTCAAGGGCCCAAACTTGCCAGCTACCCCTTCTAATGGTGAGTTAACGTCTGTGACGAAATGCGTTAACATTTAAATAAGTGGAATGCAACTAATCTAGCTTAAATTAAAAATAAAAAATGTTTTATTGCATGATTAACTAATTCCAATGTAAACAACCAGAGAAAAGAAAGAAAATGAGAGAAACGAACAAGAACTAAATTCCACTTTCCACAATTAGAACGTGAACACACTCACCGATCTCACCACCTCACTGATAAGCACAACTGGAGTTTTTCTGCTGCTGGGGCTGCCGGGGAGGATCCACTGGCTGTAGAGTTCCAGGAGGAACTGGGAGCAGGAGTGAATGTCAACTCCAGCTCTGTGCTTTCTGAATGGAAGAGGGAACAGGCAGCATGAGCATCAGTATAATAATAATAATATAATAATAACTTTATTTTTATATAGCGCCTTTAAAGTAGCTTCTCAAGGCACTTTACATACAGGCAAACAAGAAAACAACACACACAAAAATAGAGCAAATAATACACATATACTTATAATTACACACAAAATCAAAATGTTAAAAAAAAAGCCACCATAAAAAAATGTGTTTTTAAAAGGGATTTAAAAGTAATGAAGTTCTGTGCGTCTCTGATGTGAGGAGGGAGTGAATTCCAAAGTCTTGGTGCGTACGAAGAAAAAGCCCTATCCCCTACTGAACGCAGCCGTGTCTGTGGAACTACCAATAGTCCTGCTTGTGAAGAGCGTAAGATACGCTTGGGTGTGTATACAGTTAAAAGTGCAGACAGATACTGGGGTGCGAGACCATGCAGTGCCTTGTATGTAAGCATTAAAACTTTGAAATCTACTCGGAACCTGACCGGAAGCCAATGCAAGGACTTGAGAATTGGTGAAATGTGCTCATTTTGCCTGGCTCCAGTCAGGATCCTAGCAGCTGAATTTTGTACACATTGCAGTTTATTAAGAGTAGTTTTAGGAACCCCAGCCAGTAGAGCATTGCAATAATCAATGCGGGAAAACACAAAAGTATTAATAATACTTGAGAAATTCCATGCACAGCTGATGAGTGATATGAAACTGTAGGTTGTAATTTGCCCCAGGCTCTCAAAACCATTTAATAAATCCTTAGAGTCAAAAGTGTAGGTGTGCTGAAGGTGCAGTTTCTGCTTCTGGGTGTCCATGGTCCAGTGTTTGTTTAGTACTCATAAAAAATGCACTAATTTGTTTGAAAATCAGCAGCTTGATTAGATTTTCATGTTGCTGCCAGGCTTCATGGTTTTGTGCTTTTGTTTAAAAACGCAGATAATTCTCTACACACTTTGGCTTTCCTTTCACACCGAGACGGCAATTCCAGTTCACGGAAACGTAGGTGTATATATTATATATATATATATATATATATATATATATATATATAAAAAAAAAAAATTTTTTCAATACTCAATATTTACATTTTTTTCCATATTAATCCAGACCTGGATATCACCCAGATCAAATGTCAATAATTTAAAAAATGCGTAGTAAAATGAATACAGTAATCCCCCGTTTATTCCAGTGGTTACGTTCCAAAACCGCCCGCGATAAACGGACGCCACCCCAAAAACGCTATTTTATGTATACAGTACTGTATAACCATTTTCCATCATTTTATAATCAATAATTATAATTTTATTAATACAATTTATTATTTAAACATAAAACCCCATAAAAACAATTCCCTATAAGTTTTTTGGTCTATCATCAAATTAGTTATGTGGCAAATGCAATTTCATACATACACACGTGTGTGTGTGTGTGTGTGTGTGTGTGTGTGTGTGTGTGTGTATGTATATATATATATATATATATATATATATATATATATATATATATATATATATATATATATATATATATACACATACACACACACACACACACACACACACACACGACACGTCGCGGGAAATGTAAAACGAGTTTTTTAAATCATTTTGTGTGTGTCAGTATTTTAACTCACCTGGAATTAATAGGAGATATCGGTGGTGAGGCGGTCGCAGGAGCATCAGTTTCATCTTCCTCATCATCACCCCACTCTTCCTCCCTCAGAGGAGTGATATTATTCCCCAACCACATAGAGTGAATAGACACCTACAGCAATCAGCATACAGGTTACACATGATCAGAGCGCCTTTAACAGATGGACCAGCTTTATAGTATCATTACTAGTTTGTCCTGCTTTCTCTAACCTGGCCCAGTTTATAATCCATGTTGCCCAGTTCTCTCTCGGTGTTGATCTGCAGGAGGAGTTTCTCGTGACTGATTAAAGTGCCTGTGCAAAACAGAACAAAACAAAGCAAAGTTTGGAAACATGCTCATATAAAGATCTGCACACTTGGCTGTACAGGGCCGATTTTTACCTGCTGACGACGAGGACAGCGATGGCACCGGGTCCCAGGCTTGGTAAGGAAAGTGTGTGGCTATATTGTCTCGCTTGGACACCATGGCCTGAATCTCTTTCTCCACTACACCTCGGATTACACTCAGTTTACGGCCAAATCTGGAGGGGAAAAAAGAGAGGGAGAGAGATTTCAGTCCTTTGCTGAACTTATTTATGTAATACTATTCTCATTTACATAAAAAAGGTTGACTGATAACGATTAGTGAATTTTACCGATACCGATAGCTAGTATCATGCATGGCGATAACTGATTAAACACATGATTTTTCAAATGGATACTGTATTAAAAAAACAACAAAAAAACAAACCAAACATAACAACACTCAATGTACAATAATACTGAACTTAATTACAAAAATAAGTACTGAATCGTGAAAATGTGCTAAATGAAATAAAAAAATTATATATTAATAAATACTGAAGAAAATAAAAGACGTGTTCAAATCAAAACAAAAAGTAATATTTCAAATAAATAAAAAGTTACCTGCAAAATGAATCAAAAAAATAAAAATTAAAACACAATTTCAAATAAACAGCACGTTCTAGTACTGTATAAAGCAACCCGGAAAAACTACCAAAGTGGATTTTTGTGCCGATCAATCTGCAAAACAGATGACCTCTAATAATAATATTAATATAAGGGGTGATATTAAATGAACAAAAATTAATTAACTGATAATTAGGATTAAGATTAATAATTAATGAATATTATTTATTAATTACAAATGAATAATAATTGAACTTCCTTATTACCAATAAAATACTGACTGTACTGGAGGGTCTAGCTTTATTATTATGAATAAAGTACTCTCTATCTCTATATATCTAGGTGGGAACATCACTAGCACAGGGGAAAAGCAGATTTTGCATCTGGGCTTTCAATTTGCTTTTTTTGCGATTTGTACGTTTAAACATAAGCTTTGATGCAACTCAATGTTGGAAAATAAAGATCACATCAGTGGAGGTACAGTTTTTTATTAGATGGTTTCTTTACTGTGCATGCATAACTGGTGATCTTTTCAGAACCAGGAACACACGGCTATGTGAAAACCCTAACAAATAAGTGTGACTTGTAGCTCAGTGCTGTCATGTAATACTTCTGCTTACACAGTAATCTCAGATTTAAATAAATCAACAGAGACTAGTCGGAATTGAATACCATATTTTATATTTGCTGCAATATGGAAAAAGCAGCAAAGGGTAGAAATGCTAAGCAATGACTTAGCTGCCAACATGCAGCCCAACAGTTACACTATATTTTGAATTTATGTTATTGCAATAAAGAAGCTAACTATGTAACTCTTACTTTTAGGGTTGTTCCAAAATCACACTAAAGGCAGCACATACGAGGGCGTATCAAAAAGTTGAGACTAATGGTGATAACTGGTGCTATTCTGACCACGCCATGGACAACAAGTTGGAACAAAGAGCAAACATGAAATTCTGTGTGAAACTGCTTCAAGAGCGGAAGAACATCACTGGAAGACGACGAGAGATCCGGAAGACATCAAACCCTTAAAATGCAGAAACCATTCAGCAACTTGTGCATGATGATCGTTGGAGAACAATCCGCATGATCTCACTTCTGCCCCCACCTCACTCGCCAGACTTGGCCCCTCTCCCCAAATTAAGGTTCCGGGTCAAAGGTCGCCGTTTTGAGACCATTGCACTTTGGAGATCCAGCGCGAATCACAGAAGGTGCTTGACGCGCTTAGAAAAGAAGACACATTCCAGAAGTGGCAGGAATGCTGGGAGCACCGTATTTCTGTGTGAGGGGACTATTTTGGTGATGGTGTGCAAACTTAAATAAATAAAAGACTGAAAAACTTTGATACCACCTGCAGGTCAATAACTGAGCAAATTCCCCCCTGCTGTCCAGATCTTTTGTTCAATACTTTGTAAGTTTAACCTCAACCCTTGCAAATGGAAACGCACCTGGTGTCTAAAGCTTTGAGGCTCTTGTTGCGCGGCTGCTGCTCCAGGCAGCTGACTGCAGGGTTCCCGGCTGTGGGCAGAGTCATGGCGCTCAGCACCAGAGAGGTGATGGCCTGCACTGCCAACACGTTAATCTGCGTCCGCTCCAGATCCTCCTAACACACGTAATACATTTGTCAATATAAAGGTTGGCCGGATCGCAATGGAATCAGGTGAAATAGCAAATAGTTGAAATGCTCTGACCTCTTGCTGAGTCTCCTCTTCTTGATCGATCGTGATTGGCTGGGTGACCAGCACCCCTAACAGTGTGGCCCAAGTCTCCTCAAACTGGGTCCTACTGCTCCAGCCTGTTCGAGGGATAAAAAAACATGGCGATTATAACATGAAATAAGTGTTTGGTACCATGAGTGTGTGATCAGAGCTGTCGTTTTTGTACCGAGAACGTTTATGCGGTAGAGGAACTCTCTGAAGACGTCTTTCTCTTGTAGAAACTCGACAGGAATCTCAGGCAGTGCTGTGCCAAAATCCCCACCACGTCTGGGGGACCAGCCCAGCTTCCAGACCTACAACACACAAAAAAAAATACTGATCAAATCTGATTACTAACATACTACACACTAGCAGTGAGAGTGACACTACTGACTTTGGGACACCTGACTTTTCCAGCCATGTGTGGTTCTACCTCAAACTTCACACAAAACAGTTGAAGACACAATTCGCTTGAATTAAGAGACGCAAACCTGTTCCAGCATTACAATGTCCCTGTGCACAAAGCCAGCTCCATGAAGATATGGTTTTCAGTGGATCTCCCGTTGGAGAGCTCTGACCTCAACCCTATTGAACACTTTTGGGATGAATCAGAACGCTGACTGCACCCCCAAGGCCTCCTCACCTCACATACATCGGTACCTGACTAAAGCTCTTGTGGCTGAATGAGCACAAATCTCTTCAAGCACACTCCAAAATCTAGTGCTTGAAATGTTACTCGACTTCATAGTTGCTCTAGTTGACGATGCATTTGTTACATTTGGAAATAAATGGTTTTAATGGTGTTTTATGAGATTTAAGGTTTAGAGCAAAGGTGTAAACAAAACAAATGTAGCTACACCGATCAGGCATAACATTATGACCCCCCTGCCTAATGTTGTTTTGGTTCCCTTTTGCTGCCAAAACAGTCCTGAGCCATTGAGCATTAACAGCATTAACTTATTCAGCAGTTTAAGATACAGAAGCTCTTCTGTTGGATCTGATCACATGGACCAGCCTTCGCATCAATGATCCTCGGACGCCCGTGACCCTGTCGCCGGTTCACCATTGTTCCTTCTTTGAACCACTTTTGATAGATACTGACCATGGCAGACCAGGAACATCCCACAAGAGCTGCAGTTTTGGAGATGCTCTGATCCAGTTGTCTAGACGTCACAATTTGTCAAACTCTCAAATCCTTACGCTCACCCATTTTTCCTGATTTTACAACATCCACGTTGAGGACAAAATGTTTACTTGCTGCCTGATATATCACTCCCACTAACAGGTGCAATAATAAAGAAATAATTGTGTCATTCACTTCATCTGTCATAACGTTATGCCTGATCGGTGTAAAAGCTGCCAAACATTTCACTCACTAGTGGTGGGATGCGTGTGTAGCTGTTCACAAGGGGCAGTCTGGCCAGACTGATAATGACGTTTCTAAGGGTTGGAGTAAGGAATGCTGGGATATTGCTGTTTCTGTTGTGCCCAAGAGCCAAAACACTCTGCAGGCTTTCCACTAACTCGGCCATGATCTCGCAACACTGCTGCTCACACAGGTCTGAAAAACACACACACACAAAAATGATGATTTAATGCATGCACCAAAAGTATAGAAATACTGAATTATCCAATCGTAGGTGATGTAGAAACTCACTGCCTTTTCCCGAATCCACCTCGTCCTCTTCAGAGTCCCGGTTGGCATGCGTCTTTCTCTCAGGTTGTACCAGTTGGTCGCCTGGATAAACTGTGACTACAAGAAAACAGATACAAATCAATCCGTTCACTTATATACAAGTAGTAACGTACATGTGTGAGGTTTTCCACTTTTCGACTCCAACATACCGGCGTAAATAATCAGGTGGATGCAGTGGATAATAGAGCAGGTGTGTGTGAGGTAGGTTTTAGAGGTAAAGTCCGTCCACACTGAAGGCTGCTGCAGAGCCAAACACAGGCAGGACACGCTCATCTGCACATCTACACTGAGACTGAACTGGTCCTGTAGCAAACGCCATGTCACCAGCTACAGACAGAAAGACAGTGTGTGTCAGGATGTCCAGTAATGTATTATTAAAGGGACTAATACTAACTTTGAGTATTAACAATATAAACAGAACTGTAGGTCATAAATAGAGGTCGACCGTTATGGGTTTTTCTCTGGATATTTAGAAATCAGGGCAGCCGATGGCTTCTCATAAAAGCCATCGATAGATTCTCATAAAATCTAACAGTTAATTAATAAGAAGTGATACAGAAAATTGCTTAAACATTTATTAACCAACACAAGTCACAGGCAGCTTTCCTCAGAGCTAGCGCTTTGGTGTGGGTTCGGCGAGTCCCTACATTACCGTTTTCCTGGGAAGCTACCAGGTAGTTCCTCTCCAAAAAGTTAGCAGGAAAAGGGTGACATCACAACCGCTCGCAGATGTGCTTGCATATTATTCGGCCTAATTTGCAGCACGTTCGGCTGAAGGCGATTAATAAAATGCCCAAAATTTGTCCGGTGAATCGGTCGACCTCTAGATGTGATGATCGTCATTACACTTTCTGTTTATTCAGTTATCGATCTTAGAACATAACTACAAACTGAGTATCTACTAAAACACAAGTAGTGTATCACAGTTAAAAATAGGGCTGTATCTACAGACACAACAAACACTATGTTGTTTTCTTACTATTATTTTGGGAAAGTTGAAATAATTTTTTATTATATTATTCAGAACTTTGGCAGCCCGTTAATTGGACACGCTTTTTGTGTGTATGTGTACCTCTATGACCAGGGTGTTGAAGGAGGTGATCAGATGCTCGGTGGCGGGAGGGATCTGTAGAGCCGAGGGCAGTTTGGGCAGCGAAAGGAGGTACCTGCTCAATGCATTGCACACGCTCATCACTTTCTGAAAAAAGCCCACCTCACCTGCAGCACATAGAGAGACACATTTAATAGTAGTAAAATGCAATATATTAAATGCTGCTGTTGTTTTCGCAGTGGGCATTGAAGACATTTTCCAAAGTTTACATAAAATTAGCATAATGTATAATAAAAAAAAAACTGAGAAGCACATGCCAATTTCAGAGCACACATTAGTATAGAGCAGTGGTGGACAGTAAGGAAGTAAATTAAGAACTTTACTTAAGCAGGTTTGTTTTGGCGTATCTGTACTTTACTGAAGTATTTCTATTTGGGGAGATCTGTACTACATTTCAAATATCTTACTTTTTACTACATTTTGGGAAATCAGCTGTTTTCCTTTATTTATGAGTGGATAAAAACTGGTCAAACACGCAGCAGGTCACCAATCAGGGTCGAGCGCATGAGCTTGATTGGCGCTTGGTGTTATCTACTTAGCATGAACATACAGTTCAGCATCAGTTCAACAGCAAACAGAATATTTTGAGAGGAATAAATGAGGGGAAAATACTTCTGACCCGGTCTTACCACAGCATTCGTGGCCTTTTTTGCGGAATTTTTGTTTTTTGAAGTAGTTGAAAAGAAGGTTTTGGGTTAATGATAATTTGAATTTATATCAGCGTTTGACTCATTAATATAATTCTATTAATAGATTGTTGTGCTAAGAGTAGCAGAGTATTTTCATATAAATTGAGTTGATTAAACAAAAGTCTTGACAAAAATAACAATAGGAACATTACACCGTTATTGCTGACGCACCACTGGAGCGCTCTGGGGTCTAAACTGGGCTAGAAACGTACACGCCGCTTTCCATACAAAAGGTTGTGAGCGCAATATGTGTTACCAAATCCACTTCTCGCCTCCTCAGAGTTTACTTACAGGTGCGCACTTTCTCCTGTCAAGTTTGTTTGTTTATAAATCACAACGTGGCGTGGGCACGTTTTCATGCCACGTTTATAAATGAGACCCCTAGACAGGTTTAATACAGAAAATGCTGCAGAATGAAAAATGGAGAAACGGAGAGAAAACAGCGAGAGGTGAAGAGAAGATTCAGGCCAAAGAACGTAAAGTTTGTGATCATTTCAAACTAAAAGAAAGAAAACACCGTACAGTGCGTTTAACTTTTCTTTTTTTTTTTTTTTTTTTTTTTTTTTAAGTAATTTCAAGTCGTTGATTTTTATATTTTCATTTATGATTTTTTTTTACTTGTATATTTGCATTTTTGTACTTAAATGGCTTTAGTTTTCAGAGACCCGTCTTATTTTCTCTTGTATATTTAGTGTTTCTCTTTAATGAAAAAAATTTACTTCTTATCCGATTACTCGAATAATCGATAGACTAATCGGTAGAATACACGATTACTAAAATAATCGATAGCTGCAGCCCTACTTCAATACATAAGTACATTTGAAGGCAAATACTTCTGTTCTGTGCTTTTACTCAATGACATGATTTGTGCAATTCATTCACTGTCATATATAATGACCCTTTGAACATTTGAAACTAAGACCACATAGAAACAGGGCCGTTTAAAAGCTAGAACACTCACCATACACACTGCTGAGTGCGTTCCAGTACGAGGAGTCATTGTTGGGTTGTGATGAGAGGAGAAGTGGCTGATGAGGGGATGGAAGCAGTGCTGTGATGCTTGCCAACTGCTCAAAAATCACCTGGAGGGTGGTCTCAAAAAGAACCGCCCCCTGATCTCTGCACAGCCTCTGGAGGCCAACACTCAAACATGGAGCCAGCAGGCGTAGGTTAAAATCCTGCAACAGATAGAAGGATTGAAAGGGGCCTGGAACCAGTAATGAGGCACCAGAGATACTAGAGTACTCTATAATTGTACTGTTTTTTTTTAATCAAGCTTTCAAATTGTTCTTGGTCCTGTATGGTCAAGTTGAAACATGAGCTTCATCAACGTATTTCTTATGCAGGTTTATGATGAGTACCTTGGAGGACATGATGGCGATTAAGTCTGATTGGGGTAGTTTGGTGAGCAGGTCAGTCGTCTCATATAGAGAGCCGTCACCTTTAACACAGCACTGAGATTTCACCAGAGAAACATACCATTCCTGTAACACAGAAGCCATACACACACACATATATACACACGTGATATTGGAATTACACATGAAACACTTGGGACAAGCAGAAAGCCCAGATACACTTTGTTTCTCTATAGGGATGGGAACATTTCTGGGAAACTTTCCAATAGAACTTCATCTAGGGAATTTGGGAAATATTGGGGTTGGAAACTCCAATTCATGTGAACTTAAGGAAATTCATTAGAAATTTTTGGAAATGTATCATTTTTCGCTTTGATTTAATCGTTAGTATAATGTTGCACAATCGCTTACGCATTGCACAAGGAAGTTTGAAACATAAATGCAGGTAATATTTATGTAATTTACATGAATACTCCCCAAAAGTGGAAGTTCTTTTTTTACATTATTTTCTGTGCAGGACTCAAGAAACTGTGTGTGTTATATGTAGGGGTGTAACGGTACACAAAATTCACGGTTTGGTACGTATCCCGGTCTTTCAGTCACGGTTCGAGAGGAAGAAATGCAAAACATAAAACTGTTTGTCTTTTTTATTAACGCGGTTTTCATTATTAATATTTGTGATCAACATTTGAACAGTTTACATTTTTAAAACAATTTTAAATAGAATGCCTGCTTGGTTAATATTTCAAATAATATTTTATAAAAATAAATAAATAAATAAATAAATTGAGTAATAAATTCAATTGGCACAAATTAAAGTGTTGAAATTAAATAAATAGAACGTATGAAAGTGAGTGTGTGTGTGTGTGTGTGTGTGTGTGTGTGTGTGTGTGTTTTACATTTAATATTTAATTTTCTAAAGATATGATCTATTTTATTGTTCTACTTATTTCATACTTTAACAAATGTCTTCATTCCTTTTATTCTTCATTTATTCACTCCCTTGATATGTGGAATTGTCAGGATTTTCAGATTATAAGAGAAATTTTTGAAGCTGGACATAAAACGCTAAAGTATCAATAGCGCTAGCATTAGCTGCCAATCAGGAAGTGGCTAATGCTAGCACTATGGATTCAAGATTTAAGAATCCACAGCAATTGAGGATTTTTTTTTCATTTCACTATAAGTTGTATAGTGCATATAAGTATGTTTGTGACATAAAAATCATGAATCTTGAATCCATAGCGATAGCGTTAGCTGCTAACCACGTTCTGATTAGCGGCTAACGCTATGGGTTCTTGATCGTTTTAATGCATGCGAAAAACAAATGCTATTTCCGGTATGGAGTGAGTAGCCACAGTGACACTGCAATAACTCGTGATACCACTGGCATTGTTGTGTATGTTTTCAAGTATATATATATATATATATATATATATATATATATATATATATATATATATATATATATATATATATATATATATATATATATATTGGGTTTTTTTTGTTTTTTTGTGCTGTGTGCATGTGATTGATTAATGTGCAGGGAAGAAATTCTAATGAAACTGCATTTTTACCCAAAACATTTTCTCAACTACAATTTCTGTAATAGGCTGACCTGCAATTTTGAAAATTCCCAATTTATTCCCATATTTTCCCATTTAAAGTTCTGCAACCCTATTCTTCTCAAAGCTATTTGTCAAATATTTTTTTCCCACTTTGCTAATAAACTAAATATACAGTATTTTTTTTCCACAACATTAAATAGTTTTCTCTCAAATATTAGAGGAAATTTGCTCCTGTATTCCTTTGCAGTATAATCGACATAACCAGTAAGCAGTGCTCTGTCCTGAACACACTCTGATGGTGCAAAACCTACTGACTGTTACACTTCACTGACAAGTAACTGACACTTCAGTCTATAAATGTTAAATAAACCTCTCCTTGAAGAAAGCTTCACCATGTTAACAGGTTTATGTTTTTGTAAGATAATACATATTTGTTAGATTGGAAAGTCCACCCCTCATGTCCAGTTGTTGTTATAGAAACAAAATTGTATTACAACGAATGCATTTACACCATTAAAAACCCATATATAAAGCAAGTTTAAATAATGGGATATAGTATTGCTGCTGGTTTAGAAAATGTATAAACAATAAGACCTAATATCAGATCAGTGTTATGAACCTTGTGAGGAATCTCACCTTACTGGCCGTGACGCTCTCTGGGGCAGGTGGTGGATTCCCGTCCAGTGGGTGTAATGTAACAGGAGGGGAAGGGCTTGTGGTTTCCTCTGCAACTGTAGCTCTAAACCTGTCCAACAGGGAGTAAAACCTCTGATGTCTGCATTGAGGGAAGAAAGAAAGAAGCCACCGGTTTGATACATTTTATAAGGGATGAACTTATAAACACTAAGCTATAAATTCAGATTTTATAACCTATTTATTTCTGTAAACAATATCCGTCGTTAAAAGCGCTACACAAATACAACTGAATTGAATTTTCACCTCTGTCTATATCACACTCGTACCAAATCTATAATTAAGTGCTCATGTGGGTTTGAGCAAACAGCACAAGCAATCACAAAACGTAGAATTACCGCTGAGCTAGGCCACTGGTCTGGAGGTACTGCTGGATCCTGTCCAGCTCCTCCACTGGCAGCTGAGCGATGCTATTCTACAGAGGGGGGAAAAAATGCAAGAAATTGTTTTCACACAAATAAATACGAATCATATGTTAGAGCTCATAAACCCATTATTAGTAAACATTAGTCAATAATGCAGAACATTTACCACTTCGTTCAGACTGCAAGCCTACATTCTCAATTCCAAAACGAGAACAAAATCAGCTTCATTTGGAAATTCATGACATTATTGTTAACACTGTTGGGCTACAACCTAAAATTATACTAAATCGTGAAAAACTTTAGTGTGATTCACTTCCATAGAGGCAGAGTATAGAGATAAGGAGGTGAGCCAGCTGGTCTGACTGAAAAATTTAAGTGCTGCTGCATCACTGTTTTTAAGTTTGGGGTGGATTTTAGTAAAAGATTTCGTATCCAATGACATTCTGAGATCGCATTTAGATCAGGTACTTTTCAATCTTCAGAAAGTGAAAAAAAATAGTTTATTGAACTGGAAAAAAAAAGACAGCAAAATCTAGCCGGAGTGTGGCGCTTGGTGCTCAAGTAACAAAAATGCAATGAGTAAAAGTGAATGCACAAAAATATTATGAGACTTTATGAGAAATTGGGTCGCAGCCTGTTCAGACTGAGGTTACCTTGCCATCTGTACAGGATCTGTACATATGGACCCGTACCCTCATTTAACATATTGCTATTTTAGTAAATAGGCCACTTATGCACTTCTGGTTAGATGCTTACTGCATTTCATTGGCTCTGTACATGTACATTGCACAATGTCAAAGTTGAATCTAATCTATTATAACCTAATCTAATCTAATCTCAGTACCACACTGACATCAAAGTGAATCAATTTTTCAAATGAGGAAGGGGTAGCTCAGTGGTTAAGATGTTGGACTTCCAATCAGAAGATTGAGAGTTCAAATCCCACCACCACTAAGCTGCCACATCTGTGCCATTAAACAAGGCCCTCAACCCTCAACTGCTCACTTGTATTAGATAATTGCTCTGTCGCTCTGAATAAAGGCAATCAACCAAATGCCATAAATGTCAGATTTAAAGTAACTTTTTTGTGTTGATACTCGGAAAAATGTCAAACGTACATCACGTGCCGATTACGGAACAAATGTTTGCATCAAAAAGCAGAATATGACAAATGAAATTCTTGATCAATATAATCCTAAACTTGCTTCCCAACAAATTGCTTTGACTATTCCAAATTATGAACGAATAATTTCCAATCTTGTGTATGATTTCAGGTGTATGACCTGTAAAGTCTCGGCAAGCAGCATTTCCACTCGTCTGCAGGCGAGCGTGTCCACCATGCGGGCCAGCACACGGAAGGGTGTGTTTAACAACTTGTCGACATAAAGCATGAGCAGAGCTCCAGACTGACTCAGGTGAATTCCCTCCAGACACTGCAGAGTCTTCTTCAGCATCACCGGCTACATAGAAAGATTAGAGAGAGAGAGAGAGAGAGAGAGAGAGAGAGAGAGAGAGAGAGAGAGAGAGAGAGAGAGAATGTGAAAGAGAGAGACAGAAAGACAAAAGGACAAACGGAGAAAGCCCATTAGTGAGGATGTTTTGGAGCACAGAAGAAAACTTACTACCACAGTGAACAGATGAGGATTGGACTAACTAAGTCACTGGTTGTGAGGTGTGTGTGTGTGTGTGTGTGAGAGAGAGAGAGAGACGTACAGTAGAAAGATTGTCGCAGCGAGACTGGATGGCCTGAATAAAGAGGCCGCTGGCTGCAGAATTGCGATGCACTGCACTGATGAAGTCCTGCACGGGTGGTTCATGCGACAGACTGATCAAATCCCTCACATGGTTCACCGTCAGCCATGTCAGATGCTCTGAATCATGCAGGTTCTGACACTGAGATACACCAGAAAAGGTAACATGTGGGTTAGATTCCAATACTGTAAGTGAGACAATTACAATTATTGACTACTCCAAAATATATCAAATTTATCCGGCTGATTGATGGAACTATCGACAAGATTTCAAGGAAATGTGGAAATGTGTGGAAGCATCCTTAGGTCATGTCCACACTAATAGATTTTCATTTATAAACACTTCTTTTTCTCTCTGTTTTGGCCTTCAGTCCACACTGCTTTCTGAAAACGCTCTTCAAAGTGTGGACTGAGAAAACGAAGGCTTTGCCACAAAAGAACTGCAAAGTAAATAATTGGCAGACAGAAATGACGCAGGTCGAAGTGTCAAATGGACCCGGATTAGTGATGACGTGGTTTTAAACTGCTTTAGGGTGGAAGCCTCAAGTCAAATCATTCTTACCACATAGTCGCAGAAGAGAATGAGCGCTCCTCTGCGAACAATCTCTCTGTTACACATGGCTTGATTTCCCTCAGGCTTCTGGTCCTCGTCCTCTCCAGACGAGTGAGGGCTTAGCAACTTAGTGCTGGATAAACTGTGCCTCCTAAAGACAAACAAGGAAAAGCTATGGTTGGGAAAACCATTGAAAAGCTATGGTTAACTCAAGGATAATTTTGACTTTGGACCCATACTTGAACAAACCTTGTTAATTTTTTTTGCCTCACATTAATCTTAACATTAGAAATTAATCCAAATTATTATTCTGAACTGAATTGGAATTGAAATGAACTGGATGTGAAAGATCATCGTACCTGGGGGTTTGGTGCACTTCGGACCACCAGGTGTAGTTAGTATAGTTGACGATAAGGAGCACCTGGCACCAGAGCAGCACCAGTGAGGGGTGTGTCGTGATAAGCTGCACCACCAAACTGTTAACCCCTTCCAGAGTGTAGAAATTTCCCCCCTCTACCCCCTCCACCTTAAGCAGCCGGCTGCCTGCAGCCGTGATGCGCCGGAACATTCCTGTAGGATGCAGCACGAGATGAAAGCGACAAATCTTGCAACTCAAATACAAAAAGAGAAATTGAAAAAAAGATTAAGACTTGTTATGAACTGGTTATAAACCTGATTTAAAGATGTGGATGAGACACATGAGGAGCGTGCCCAGCTGCTGGCAGTAGAAAGTGTGTTGCTGTTCAGTCATATCCACTTTCACCTGCTTACTGGAGATTTCATCCAACAACACACCTACTAACTGCAGAAGGAATCTGAGCGAGGCGCAGAAAAAAAAGAGATAAAGAAATTTTATTTTTAAACAAGCTACAAAATAAAGCTTTTTGTTAAAATAAACTCACCTAACGAATGTCTCTTCAGGCAGGAATTGCGGAGTCTCCCCATTGGTCTCTAAATCTGCATCCGGCAGGTCAACTGGAGACGGAGAATCATTGTCGTGGAGACGGCAGATGGCAGAACAAGACAGAAGATACGGAGACAGAGACAGCTCTTGGACGCGACACAGAATGATGTCCTCTGTTGACTGGGAGATCAAGACACGCAATATGGCCAGAATCCCAGACACCCAGAGTTGCACAGTGCCAACTGATACCTACAGCAAAGGGCAAAAGATTGTCATGAATACGGACAGAGCTCAGCTCAGCTCAGGTAATGACGAGTGAAATAAGGGTAAAAGAGTAACAATGAACTTGGCCATAAAATCTATAGATGACAATCAATCAGTCAGTCAAAAAATCATTCATTCAGTTAATCAGTCACAAAATCATTCAGTCAGTCAAAAAATCAATCAATCAGTCAGTCAGTCAATCAAAAAATCTAATCAGTCAGTCAATCAAATCAAATCAGTCAGTCAGTCAGTCAATCAAATCAAATCAATCAGTCAGTCAAAAAATCAATCAACCAGTCAGTCAGTCAAAAAATCAGTCAGTCAGTCAATCAAATCAAATTAAGTCAGTCAGTCAAAAAATCAATCAACCAGTCAGTCAATCAAATCAAATCAAATCAATCAAATCAATCAATCAGTCAGTCAAAAAAATCAATCAGTCAGTCAGTCAATCAAATTAAATCAAATCTTATTTGTCACATGCACATACATACAGGGTACGACATGCAGTGAAATGCTTATATCGTTCAGTCAATCATTCATTCAGTCAGTCAGTCAATCGTTCAGTCAGTCAATAAATCAATCAATTCAACAGTCAAATCTATCTATCTATCTATCTATCTATCTATCTATCTATCTATCTATCTATCTATCTATCTATCTATCTATCTATCTATCTATCTATCTATCTATCTATCTATCTATCTATCTATCTATCAAGTCAGTCAAATCCTATCTATCCATCAGAGAGAATATGGTTATTTGTTATTTGTAGCACTCTGACCATTGTAGAAGGCGTGACGAACATGCTCTTCAGCAGCATGTCCACTGGTCTCAATGAAGATGGTGCCACGGTCTCAAAGAGAGTGTTCAGCACTCCCAGTGCTTCAGGGGAATCCAGGTGCATCTGTGACAAACCCACAAACACATCCACTCTTCACAGATGTGTCACTGGAAAATAATTACTGGACACAAGTGCACTGTCTGGCATCAATCTCTTACCTGCTGTTTACCAATCATGGGCAGGATTACGTCAGCAATCTGCCGAGAAAGCCGTTTCCATTTATCTTCATTCTCCTTATGACACTGCTGCAGGACCAGGATAAACATCTCCAAAACCTACACACACAATTCTTTCATCAAAAGAGTTCAGTGCCTCCCAGTAGTACATAAAGCAGACACTGGAGATTGAAGTGCTACCTGGTGGTGCTGTATAAGGCGCAGCAGCATGGACACCACCACCTCTTTCTGAGTCTCCAGCTCTTTGCCGGCATCAGCCTTATTGGAGCCTCGCAGCACGAAAAGATCGTGCACTATAGGCTGTAGAGCAGGGACCGCTGAAAAAGCGAAGAGTTCAAATCAACTTCAGCATCCTGAATTCCGTTCATTAATAATATAGCGCTGTGGGTCACGTGGTGTGGTGTGTTTCAAGACAGGCATCGCATACCGTGAGTGACCGCTTTTCTGCCACTAGCCATGATGCCGTCACACAGCTGAATAATCTTTGGAATGCTGATGATCTGCTTGGAGTGATAACGCTCATAGGAAAGGAGCACCAGAAAGAAGAATATATTGGGAATGATTGCCTCAGAATCCCTGTAACAAAGAGAGAGAGAGAGGGAGGGAGAGAAAGAAAGAAATGAGGTACCAGAGTAACTAACTGTTATACCAGGAATAACATTATGACATTATAACATTAGGACTGGTGAAGTGAATGACACTGATTATCTTCATCAGGGCACCTGTTAGTGGGAGTGATATTATCAGGCAGCAAGTGAACATTTTGTCCTCAAAGTTGACGAGTTAAAAGCAAGGAAAAATGGGCGAGCGTAAGGATGTGAGGAAGTTGGACCATGGCCAAATTCTGATGATGATAGGTGTACATTTCAGCATTTTGTCACCAGCACAACTTACCTGAACTGCCCCACCTCAATATATTCAAACTGCTTGAGCACAAAACCAATGAAAACCTGAAACACACAATTCGGCACATGTTAAATTTATTTTCTTTATTTCTGACCCTAATAGTCTTTATGTTTGAAAAATGATTGGTGCTTCTTTTATTATTGTACTTGAGACTAATATTACTATTATTTGGCACACGCTCTGCCTAAATTAAAGCCGGCCACTATGAAAACATGGTCTGCAAAACAGGGAGGTGGTGGATAAGTGGTTAAGGCATTGGATTTTGGATCTGAAGATCAAAAGTTTAAATCCCAGCCACAACAAGCTGCCACACTCCTGGTCACATAGCTGTATACATAAGATAGACACAAGTCGCTCTGAATAAATGATCTAAAGGTAAAGGTAGTGAATGGATTGTTAAAAAGCAACACAAAACCAATAATAAACTCACTCCTTTTGTTTATAATCACCTGATTGTGTTATACAACATTATATAATTGCGTGATATTTTCTTGTTTTTTATAAGTTAATAAATGTCATTTGAGTCAACGGCGAATATATTTGGGGAATATAAGTGAAAAAACTGTGTATACCAAGTTCATTAACACACTAGTAGATCTAAAACTGTGATCTAAAAGAAATGCTTCAGCTCGATGATAAAGCTGTGTCTCACCTGGTCAGAATCGAGCAGACAGTAGTTGACTCGAAGCTGCACTAGCTGAGCGAGCAGGTCCAGCACTTGCCTCTGCAGCGCCACGCACGTGCTGGTGGTGTACTGCTTCAGTGCTTTGATCACCAGCGGCTCGAAAAGACGGATGTGATTGTGGATGGCATTCTAAAACACATGATGTTTATACAACATACAAATACAACAGTACTTACACCCTGATCACTCTGTACAGTGTCTTCAACTTTCAAATAACAATAAAGATACTTAATAACCGTGATTTCTCTATCTCTCTCTCTTTCTTTTTTTCCCTCTCCTTCTCTCTCGCTCTCTGTCGAATTAAACATGCTCCTGTTTGTTGAAGTATCTTTTTTATTCATTTTTGTTTCAGTTTGAATCCTCAATATTTATTCCTATAATTTATATATTGATCATTTCAATAAGCGCATTTTCTTGATTCAGTAGTTTTTATTTTTTGCTATAAAGTTACACACTATTTTACATGGAATGTTATGTTTGTTAAATCCAGTATTCATTTATTAACTATCGCTTGATTAAACGGTTATCGGCAAGTACGATATTGGTAAAAATCTCCCTCTCATTTATTAAATTCTTTTTTGCAATTTGTTGCCACATGATAAAGCTGATTAAATAGCAGCATGTATTATATTGTATATATGCAGTGTGTGTGTATGTACAAGCTTTAAGAGAATCCCCCAGAAACTGATCAAAATTAAACAACACTGAAAGCTGAAAACCGAGGTACTTTTACAATCTTTGAGCTTCTTTACCTTGTCTCCTCGATGTCGTGTTACGTTTGTGATGCTTGACCTCTGCTGATTGGACACTTTCTGCATTACATCAAACCACCTGCAGGAGTGCAAAACCAATGATCTTACCTAAAGTGCTGCGAATGCGATTGAAATCCTAACATGTATGTGTCTCAACTCACCCCGATGCGTCTTGCTCGTTTTCGGCTTGTACCATGTTCCTTAAACTAGCATCTGCGAGGGCCTGGGTGAAATGTGTATACGGTGCCATGAAGCAATAATGATAGAGGCCTGGTCGCAGACTGGACGAGCCCAGACGGAGAGCCTTCCCCTGGGAGCGGCACGGGTATGAGGAGGTCCCATCGTACTGGGAGGCTAGGTTCGTCCCAAACAAAGTTTTAAGCAGCTAAAGAAGAAACATAAAAAAATAATAATACATCAGCCGACAACTACAGTGCTATTATATGTTACAGATGTATGTATAAGTGTGACAGTGTGAGCACTTAACACACCTGTTGGACACACACTGTAGCCAGAGTGGGTTCCCGTGAGAAACAGGACTTTAGATAACCCAGGATTTCCTCCACACACTGAATACAAAACACAGATGTTAAACTTGCATTCTTTATATCCATATTAACACGTTACACTTCACAAAAATTATCACCATAAACAAATATTCAACCAGCAGTTGGAATGAACCACAGTTACTGGTAACATTCCTTAATATCAACATGTTAAAGTGTTTAATTACGCTTTTACCACAGCAATTTGCCAACTTAACTGATTTATTTATCAAATTACATTTTATCCATTTACAGTTACATCTAACGTTGTCCAAGTTCTTGCAAACACTGATGTAATAACAGCTCAGACATTCCTCGTATTATTTTTTAGAAACCAATAAGACCAAGATGTAACTAGAAACCAAGATTTAGCTTGTCATGTGACCTGTAAAAGCAATTCCACAAACTTTCCAAAATCAAGCTTCATATTATGGCACACTGACGATGGAGCCTCGTTCTATTTATGTATGTTCTAACAAAAATAAAAAATCCAAATTCCAACAAGTAATTACAAAAGCATCACACATTCGGTCATACTTTGCCAATGTCATGCAGGGTAGCCAGCTCCAACAGCTGGGACAGAACGTCCAGCGCAGACCGCAGAAAGCCGCCAAATTTCTCACTGTTGTTGTGAAGGTCGAGTGTTACCTTGAAAAGACCCACAAAGTCAGGCATTACAGACTACCCGTTACAAAGATCTTTTCTTTCTTTCTTTACAATGACGTCCTTTTGAGGTCATATAACCTTCAGATGAATTAATTGGACACCATACACTAAGCTGTCTCACTTTATAGTTGGCGTGAGTGGCCTTGAGCACGTCGTAAAGCTTCAGATAAGGAGGCAAGTGATAAAAGCTGCCCACAGAAGTGGACTTGCTCGCTGGAGCTGCTCCTGTGCTGTCCGCCGTTCTGCCTGTGGAAAAACAGTGGAGAAACCAAACGCTTAAAACAAGACTTTCCTTATATTTCTGACATGTTAAAGACGTTTGCAAATTAGAAAATCATATTAACGGTTTTTAGAATGTCAACATATTCCAGAACACTACAACATAACAGCATATGATTGATCCTTCCCATTGAGGTTGGAACTGTACACAAATCTCATGGTTGGGCAACTCCTCTTAGCCATACATAGTCTCTACCAAGCCCTCTTTCCTCAAGCTGTTGATCTTTACCAACTAAATCAAGCTTCACAGTGAATGGAGACAGCAGGTCCCTTTTTTGTTAAGGCTTTCTTTCAACTATTAACAAAATAGCCTGGCAAAGAAAATGCAATGGGACCGACACAATAACCTGTTTAGAAAGGAGTAGGACATGTCAAGTGTCATCTCATCTTACCTGCATTGGAGTCTCCTCCTTTCTTTGGGCTCATGGGAGTGTTGCTGGGTTCAGTTGTGTCCTTCTCTTTGCCCTTTCGCCTGATTGGGCTCAGGGACGGAGTATTGGCCAGTGATGGCAATGTGGCCTGGGTTTAAAAAAAAAAAGTGAAAAAAGTGATTTTTAAACACAATCATACAGCAATTTATAACATGCTGAAACACTGTAACAAATACAGACCTAAAGTCTATACAAATCAACAACTGTAGTGTGTGCTAGGAACCATTTAAATACAGCATTACCTTCACAGCAGGGCCTGGGGAAGTGTCCTCTAGCACATGTGCACAGATGTTAAGGACCTTTAGCAGGTGTGAAAACAACTGTTCTGCCATAGCAACAAGGGACCGGTCGCTCAGGGCAGGCCACGCCTCTTCCTGTTTGGAGGGAGCCGAGCCGGACTCTTCCTCACCACCCCATGGGCTTTTCATGCACTTTGGCGCAGCAGCTTGAGTTTCAGAATGAAAGAAAGGCACAGATATTAAGCCCACAAGAACAAATTATAAATTTAATAGCACTTTTGTCACATTTCGGCTCCTTTTATCTACCAACTAAAGGGTTAATGGTACACATATTCAATCCTTTTTACATGCGGAGCATAATAAAAATCTTAGGTCCGTAAGCAACGTATTAGGTGGCAGACTGCAAATTTGTTTAGTCTCTGCCTTGCAATTTGAGTGCATTTTTTTATTATTATTAAACTTGAAAACATACACAACAATGCTAAAGGTGTATAAAAGAAAACTAGAGTTCTTTTTCTAATTGCGCTTAGTGTTTCACTATGGGAATCGCTTTGGGCGTGACCAACTATGGAAGCTCCTATGACACCCCAACTGTCTTGACAGACAGGTCGACCTGAGATCAGGCTCCGCCCCACCTTTATTACTCAGGTTTATTACTCAGGTCGACCCCTTACAATATCATTCGCGCTTTCTTCCAGTGAGGGACTACATCAAGCTCTTTAAGCATATCCAGTTTCCTGCTGGTTTTTGCTAAACTGTTCGTTGTGTTATTTCCTTTTTATTAAATTACACCAATTTAATAGGCGACTTGATGGAGGCCAAATTGGTGGTCATGCCACCTCTGATCGATAACCTCCTCGTGGAGGAGGAGGAAAGATTGTGCGACGAGGACGCAGAGGGCGATGCTAACTCTGACCCCCTCGACTTGGATATGGAGGACGAGGATGAGGACGACAGTGGTCCCAGCCCGGCCCAAGAGTCGAGAGCACGG
Organism: Silurus lanzhouensis; assembly: GCA_039877035.1. Taxonomy (NCBI): domain Eukaryota; kingdom Metazoa; phylum Chordata; class Actinopteri; order Siluriformes; family Siluridae; genus Silurus; species Silurus lanzhouensis. The sequence continues at coordinate 9,487,585 of JBCEWE010000453.1, read as the reverse complement.
GCGACTAGGCCAAGCAGGTGGATGGTAACCTGCACGAGGTATGCAAGTGAGCCCCGGCTAAGCTTGGCCTGCAGTATTTATTTGTAAAAAATGTTCTAGAAAATAATTGTTGTAAAAATAGTGATGTAGAAAGATTTCAATAAACTGCAATCAAAAAATGACTAGCAATTTTATGGTTTGCAATTGAACCGAACTGTGAAGAGGTACAAACCAAGCTGTGAATTTTGTGTACCGTTAAACCCCTACTACTGACCGATTTAAATTTAAAAGCAACATAAATTAGAAAATATCCATCAGTCTATCGTGTTAATTTGTCCTCTTATAGTATAATATAAGACTCTGACTTTCTCACCATTTTTTGATCACACTGTTCTCTCTCACTCATTCTAATGGTGTTTAACATATCTAATCAGATGCATTGCTAAAACTGTTTAAATGTGCTACAAGCACTTGTGCAGTATTTTTGGGCTTCCATTTACGGCCAAACCAAAATTGTTAGGGAGAGGCAGGTGCGCACCAGCAAGCAGGTTTCCAGCCAGAATCAAGGCATCCTGATGGGCAGAGAGGTCCAGTGGGAACCAGGCGGAGGAGAGCAGGGACAGTACCATGCTGGCCACGCCTACAATCAGTGACCTGCGGCTGTCTTCACTGCTGCCACTCTGACTCTGAGATAGACTAGAAAGAGAGCATATTATTGAAAGCTTTGGATTGGATATTATTGAAAGCCTGAACCTTTCCAAGTGTTAACAAGATATGAGTTTGAAATAGGTACAGTTTCCTAGACTTTCAGCATTGGTTTGTCTCTCTAGCAGGTACTGCAACACAATAGACATGTTGAAATGTTAACTAGGAAGTACCAGTTGTAATAAGTAATATTGTATTATTTTTATAATATACATTACTTGTTATATAATATATAATGTATATTACTTGCTCCCACTAAGCCCATATTTTTCTATTACTAATAATATATTTTATGCAATACTTATTTTACATATATAATGTATATAACTTTTATCCCGTTAAGCACACAACTTATGAGTTCTATATCTTACACTGTGAAACATGTATCTTACAGTACACACTCTGCGCTCACCTGTAGGAGCGTGCTTGGCCGCGGTTTAGGCTGGTTCGGCCGTAATGGAACACCGGAGAGCTGACGAAGCCGCAGTGCCACCCTGTGCTCCAGGTGCACACTGGGAAAGTGAAGGAGAGCAGACATAATGCCTCACAGCAGCCGAACTGAAACAAACAGAGAACGGAAAGCAGTAAGTATACAAATTCATGTTTTTTTGCACATCTGAAGAAGTATTAATGCGGTCAGCCTTCTTAAACTTACAGTCAGGGCTCTAGAGGTGGAAGAACTAAATGCATGGGAGATGGCAGTGATGACTCGAGAAAGGTTGTTCTCCATTGTAACGTCAGACACGCCCGGCGACAGACTGTAGCCTCGATATGTCCTATTAAAAAGCGCACGTGTTGAATTTGTCACAAATATCTCACATGATGTCACGTAATAACATTAATAGTGTTGTTTTCTTTACCGTGTAATAGTGCTGACAGTAAACTGAGACGGAGGCTGGGTCTCATGCATTAGAAGCTGCAAGTAAACACTGCTCTGATCACGTGCAATGGCCACCACTGGATCAGCCTGAGCCTGGTCACAATCGTAGAACAACCTAGACACTAGCCTTAAAAGGGGCAGACACACACAATGTTTATTTAATAAACTGTAAAGTAAAAAAATATATATAGGATGTTCACGGTGTACAGAGACTGTTAAAATAAACACTATTGCCAAACTAGATGTGGAAATTAAAGACTATTAACAGACTATAGTCAGGAGAAATCCCTCGTTTTTGGATTTGTTAGGTTTTTCTATTGCTCACAATAATTGCAAAGTGCTGTAAATGAACATATGACTGGTCACTGGCCTGTCCCTGTCTCTTTATTCTCTTGTACGTGTGGACAGAGGCTTATAGCTGTTTACCTGGTAACAATAGAAGCCGCAACATGTCTCACACGTGGATCGTCGTCACCAAGAAGGTAAAGCACTACGTCCTTAATTACTCTGTCCTGCAGACGCAACAACTGGCAGAAATAGAACGAACACGGAAAACAAATTTGAAACAGTGATTTCAAATAAAACCAAATAAATTGTATATTGCATATGATTGCACTGAACTCTAGAGCAGCAATTACATTTTTTTTTTCCATCACAGACCATTTCCACTGCATCACAGGGCAATAAATAAACGTGCATATTATATTACGATGATACATATTAAATAATATGATTTTATTAATAATTTAAGTATGCATAAAAACATTTACCACAATGCAGAATCAATGGGAAATTACTTAATGGACAAATTGAAAAACTTGGACACTGAACAGGAGGTGAGAGGAAAAAAAAGAATAGTAGCTAAACGATCACCTTCGCTGAAGAAAAACTCTCGCCCACTGAATAAAAACCATTTAGTCTCTGAGCAGCTCCTTCAGTGACAGACTGTTACATCTGAAGTGTCTGAAGGAGCGATTACCGAATGGTCTTTTCTCTATGCTGCTAATGGACTGTACAAACAGAGCTGCTCCCAGTGAACCGGTCACCATAATACATACTGTTATTACTGTGTTTAACTGTGCAATAACACCATTTTAAACTGAGCAATAGTACCTATGTGCAAGTTGTTTGAAAGTGTAACTACAGTATTGTTTGTCTCTTTTTCATTTGCATTTATACACTGTGATGTATATATTTGTATTATGTCTCTACTTTATATATTTGCATATTTCTTTTCTTTGCTGCTGTAACATAGAAATTTCCCAAATTTCTAATTTGCGGGAAATTAGCACAGGCAGAAGTGGCCTTTATATTTTATTTAATAAAACACCTTGCAGATCATGAAAGTCAACAAAATAGAAAAAAATTATACTTTATCCTTTCTGTGCAGCCCAGTACCAAATGATCCATGGATTTACATTGTACATACATTCATAAAACAGAGCAGCTATGATGTTTAAGGCCTTGCTTTTGAGCCCAAGAGAAGCAGCTTGGTGTGACCTTAAGATCGAACGGCTAATGTCTTATTCAAGTGCCTTAAGTCCAACGCGTTAATCACTAAGCTACCATGGCCCGCTAATTGGGGACTCCTGTTCTGGAGGATTAAAAAATTTTTTTTTATAAATAAATAAAAATAAATAAATAAATAAATAAATAAAATGATACCACTGGTATACCAAAGGAATGAACAGGGACACTACAGCATAAGATTGACACTGTTGCATTAAACAGACTTCTTTATATAATTGGGCAGGATAGAATAAAATGTACGATTAGCAGTGAGAGTGAGTTGTGTGTAGCCTTACGCCAGTGTAGTGATGCTCTCCTCTGTGCAACTTCTCCGTTTTCCTCTCAAGAAAGCACACTAACCTGCAATCAGGTGTAGCCATGTTAGTCATTAGCACTGCTTCAACAATGTACTGACTAGAGGTCGACTTATAGAGGATTTTACAGATGGCTAAGTTGGATTGTACTTGCCGATAACCGATTAATCAAACGATATTTAAAAAAAAAAATGGATTCTGGATAAAAAGCAAAATTAAAAAAAACATTTCATGTAAAATAGTACTGTTATTTTATTACATAAACATGAAAATGTGCTAAATGAAATATTTGAATAAAATTCTAAATAATAAATAGAATATAGCGCTTTCCGTGCAGCATGCAGTCTCGCGCGTAAAAGAAAAAAACAGCACATGGAGTCAGTGATTCACCTCTAGAGGCCGCTCTAGCAGTGATTTTTTTTTTTTGCAGATAGTGATTTTTTTTTGCTAGTAGTGACGACAAAGAAAGCAACCTATAATTCCAATTCATCTTACCGAAAGTCCACTTCTGCCAGGGTTTCCAGCAGCTCGTTACGGACCAGCCAATAAGAACAATCCCTCAGGGTCAGGAGGTTAATTAAGAGCTGCAAACCCAGCTCGCTATAATTGCTGCTGCATAGAGCCATGATACAGTGCTGAAACGAGAAACACACCACCATACACGCATTTGAGAATTCTTTTGTTTTTTGCGTTTCATATCGACGAGCTGGTCGACTGCTTTGCCATGGCATGTACAGTACAGGTTCTTACCCTTACAGCCGAACAGGCCATCTTACACGTCACTGAGGACTCGTCCTTCAGACTGCGCTGTAGTAAGGGTACAATATCTTCCAAAGACACTTTGTTTCCTGAGACAGTAAGGGAGGATTGAAATGTGAGAAATGCAGAAAATACCAACACAAAAATACTGAAATTAGGTTCAGAAATGAAATCAGTTGAAACATTCAGGCTGGAATTTCCCCTCACCCCTGTACAATTCCCCCTAATGAACAGCAAATTCTCTTGTCTATATTTATCCTTCTCCTACTTAGCACATGGTTTCTCTGCAATTCTTACCAGTGGTGCTGTGGAGGCGTGCAAGCCACGAGTCCATGCTGAAGCGAGTCTTGAGCAGGATGGCTTGAATCAAAGCTCCACACAGTATAGCTGTAGCTCCCCTAATCTGAGGGTCCCCGTGCTCAATGTACTGCAGGATGTCACTGATGTACTGCTGTTCTGTTAAACAAAGACCCCAGAACATCTTAGAGTTTGTCACCATAATAGGAGCAAATTTAGCTTAGCATTTTGGAAGACAATAAAGAACAAAAAAAAAAAAAAAAAGAGAACTGTCAATCTGTTTTAGAGCCACATTCCGCTGGCAGACAAAAGATAAAAAATGTGTAGGTTAATTTGTATTGTAGGTCCAAAACTGCACAGCAATTTTTAACTTTCAAAAAGTTATTCTTATTCTTTGTCCAAATGTAGTCATATTTAACCAAGGAAATATATAAGGCTAGATTAAGACAACTGATAAGAACTTTAATCCCGAGACACACCAAGCTATAATTTGTATAATTCGTGTTGAGCAACGGCGGAGCCAAAAAACCAAAAATTCCAATAAGTCTATTTTAAAAAAGCATATTTATTTAACCAAACCTTCAGTCAGGTAGGTAAAGCATCATGTATATAGAGTGTTTCGGTGAACTGGGATATTTGGATGCTGTCGTACCCCCATTCCTACTCATTCACTCAGATTTGTTGATGATGTTGTGGCGGGTCGTCTCTTATCCTAGAGATTCCTTGTGTAGGTGTTACCTTCTGGCTCTGGCTTTTTGTTATGCTGCCATAGTTAGGCTTACCCGAGTCTTTACTTACACCCTGATCACAGTGTAGAGTCCAAGGTTTATGCAAAAATAAGGAGACTTAATAATTCATCTCTCTCTCTCTCTCTCTGTCATCCTTCTACTCTCCAATTGTCTCTCTGCTCCCGAGCTAATCACTGCTCCTGACCCTTTCTTCTGCCACTAGAATAATTTCTCTTCAATTAGAGAGCACTTTGTGCTAAGGATGGTTCCACACGAACAGTTTAAAGATCCATGAACTTACTGAGCAACACAAGAGCTTTGATGAAGGATTTGGACTGTTTATATAAACACTACTACAATGGCCGAGTTTGCACGAACAGTTTTGCATTTAAGCGCCCATCACTGAAGAGCACACCCCATCAATGATACAACTATAATGAATAGACATTCGGTGCCACCCAAATAAAGATGGGTTTCTTTTAAAGTCTGGTTCCTCTTAAGGTTTCTTCATACCATCTCAGGACATTTTTCTTGTCATAGGGAGGACTTATAAGGGATGTAATCAGAGGCACAAAAGTAGAAATGCATACTTTATAACCTCTCTGTTTGGGGACAATGTTTATTGCTTTAAAAGTGATATAATAATACAATTAAACTGAGCTGAATATTGTATACAATATTGGTCCAAACATATTCCGGTGTCTTACCATCCGCCTGCTGTCCATCCACTGGCCCCAGGTAGAGTCTGTTAAAAAACGTTTCAGGGAGAAGAGCTGCTGCTGCTCCTACGCAACTGACGGCTAAAGCCTTCACGCTCACACGGACCTCCTTGTCAGGAACCAGCCCTGCAAAACGCATAATAAAGAGTCATAACCCGAGAGACGAAATATTTTATTTATGATTTTAGCGTACAGTTATTACCGTTTCGTTGGCCGGTGAGCAGAAAGGAAGCAGACAGCAGCCGCACACAGTGCACCAGCGGCGCCTCCGCCGGGTCGGTGTAGTGTCCGATGTCCCCTTTAACCCTTGATAACTATGAGAAACAGATAAAACGTGCAAATGTCAAATGCGTTTTCAGCGTTAGTGGAAAAAAAAATGAAAACGTAGCAGTCTAAAACAGATGTCCAAAATTTTAATAAAGGACAAACTGAAGGAAAGCAAAGTTCCAAAAAATTCCTGTAGAATAGAAAAATAACCGATGACAAATGCTTACTGAACTGTTTTATACCACCAATAAAATTCATGTTAAACAAGACATGCATGAAACAAAAAGTCTGTTTGGGTGTATGGATATAATGGAGAATGGAAAACACAAAGCATTTATGAACACGACACATACTTTTATTTATAATCTAACACTGCACTTGGTGTGAGTTTTAACCTTGTTGTCGAGGTCCACTGGCTCCAGAACCTCTTCCTTTGGTATAAAGCGATCCACGCTGCTATCAGAAGCTTGCCTGTTGTGGCCTTTACCATCCAGTAGGTGGGGTTTGCTCAGTGCTGGCAAAAAAAAAAAAATATAATAATAATTTATTTTTTTGGCAAAAAATATCATCAGATTAAATGATTTATTAAGATAAAAAAAAAAATTAAGGTTTCTAAGACTGAAGGCAACTGGCAAAAATTTTGCCACATAAAAACTGCATTAAAATAATTGTTAGAATGCTGTATAATAGAAGCCGACCAATTAATCAGTTTTGCAGATTAATCGTCACCGATAGCTGATGACTGAAACTATCGGCATAAATCCTTCCGATCCGCTGTCAATATAAGAGCAGCCTCTAGAGGCGAATCGCCGATACTGCATGGTTTTACGCGAGACAGCGTGCTGCACGAAGAGCGCTATACTATATTTACATTTATTATTAATCATATAATTATATTTATTAATTAATAAAGCACAATTTCATGTTTCAGTACTTTATTTTATCATCAAAATTCAGGACTATTTTTACATGGTGTGTTATGTTTGTTTTTATCCAATATCAAACCTGGCAATTAGTAAAATCCACTGTCGGTCGACCTCTACTGTAGAATGGTGCTAACAGGCTGTATGAATAAGGTTCATAAATTCTACAGTGTGGCCGATTACTGGTTTACTGCCAGAATGTGCATGTAGCATGGGTGTGTGTTTTGTACCCAGCACAGAGTGAGCAAAAGACTCCGCAGCTTCATCAGGTGCAGCAGCCACCCCTTCCTCTTCCTCATCCTGCAGAGTTCCAATCTGCATCCCTGAGTACTGACTCTCACTGCCATCCAACACCTACACACACACACACACACACACACACACACACACACACACACACACACACACACACACACACACACACACACACAGAACAAACCCAAAAATAGCATAAAGAACTAAAACACAAGATTCAAAAGCAAACATGGCCACAAACACAAGCATAAAAAGAAACAAAAATACATGCATTATCTTTTCCTACATAAATAAGGAAATAGAGATATTTCAGATCACAACCTGCTATAAAAGACCAAAGCATTAATGGACTATGAAACTGTTCAGCCAAAAATTGTGCACAAAATCAACAGAGCCACTTTTTTTTTTGGGGGGGGGGAATAGTTGTAGGAAGATGACTGTAGTCAAAAACGGACAGACTGGATCTCAAAAATACACATGCATGCTCCAAAATACCCATGATCACCTCATCATGCTGTTTACTGAAGGTCTGAAATAAAAAGTGTAGATGATCACCGTTCCTCAGATCAAAAAGAATAAAAATGCACCTGCTGGAATGTAAGATACGTGCGTGCATGAGGAAGAAAGCGCTCAAAAACAATGCAGATGAGCGCGGAAAGGAGAATGGGGAAGATTAAAGCATAACCCTCGTTCTGCCACCTGCTGACCTTGTCACTACTGCTAGCGAAGGAGACGGCAGAAGAGGAGGAAGAAGAAGTAGATATGGAAGAGGAGGTGGAGGAGGAGGCTGTGTAGGATGAAGAGGCCTCGCTGTCGGAGTGGAAGGAAGTGTATCTTACGAGCTCGGTGCAGTCCGAAGGCGTCACGGCCGAATCCGGACCCTCCGTGGTGGTCTGGGAGCTGTCGCTCGGAGGCGACGACGACCCTGCCCCTGTTGAAGGAGGATTGGTCTCGGAGTGCAAGTCTGTGGTGGCGCCCACGGCCTTGACCGCACTGCTTGAGCTGCGACTCAGCATGTCTTCGTCTTCCTCGTCGGGGGTATCGGGTCCGCCCCCTTGTTCTGACGATGCGCTCAGGTCTACAGAGTCGCCGGGCTGCAGGGCATGCTGGGAGGAACGTGGCTGCTCGGTGATGATGTCGGCCTGGCCGAGGGACGACACGCCTGATGAGGAGGCGGCATCGCCCGAGCTTTCTCCTCCCACCGAGGCTGTAGGTGTATACCAGGTTTTATTGCTTTACATAATCAAAATGAATGAATAAAGTCGAAAAGTTCACAAAAATATTAAATATATGAAATAAGTGAATCAATTCATTTAATGAAATAATTAAGAATGAAATAAATTAATTAATTTGTTATTTAATAACACTGTGCTATTGAATTCTCAAATCTTTGATCTGCGTTCAAGCCAAACAGGGACTTTTAATTGTACAGGTATAAAAATGGATGCTAGCGTGGCAATGCTACACGCAGTGGTAAGTGGGTAGTGCCGATAGTCCTTTTACTGATAGGTGGTGTACAAGTCGCGAGCCGGTCCAGAGACCATTGATTAGATCAGAGGACTTCGAGCACAGTGCGGTGATGAGACGCTCAGTAAGACATTTGAATGCTGTAAACGTTGAGAAGATGGCAGTCAGTGATCCCGGTCGCGGTGGTTCTGGTGACGAAGGGAAGCAGGCTGTCCTAAGATGGCTCGGGTGTACCGACCAATCTTTCTATGCCCAATCTTTCCGGGAGTTAGTTAAACGCTGGGACAAGAGTATAAATGTAGCAGGGGAGGATGTTAAAAAATAAATGCAGTTTCCGCTCATTAAAATTAGTTATTTTATTTTAGAAAATCTAAAGTCCCGGTTTCACTTGAAAACCCCTTTTTATTGGGTGGAATACGTTCATTTTAAATTGCAGCAGTTATTCTAAACACAATTAGCATATTATTAGCATATCAATGTAACTGTTATTGATGATGGAAAATTCACATGGTATAAAAGGACAAACATTTCAGGATGGGCGTTGACTGAAAAACAAATAATCAAGTTACCTCTATGTTAAATGGACGTTTAGGTCCTACCTGTAAAGGAGCCTGCTGTGACCTCTGCCTTCTCAGGGTCATCCTCCAGACCCTCCTCTTCCCCTGACAAGAGTTTACCTGAAACAGTTGCAGCATATAAGTTAAATGACCCGATCGTATACACGGTCATAGATATTACATTTAAGGCCCTTGTCCTAAATGACTTACATTGATCTTTTCCTACAACTAAGCAGCTATGGGGTTAAGGGCCTTGCTCAGGGGCCCAGGAGTGACAGCTTGGTGTGTCTGGGATTTTGAACAATCTTTGGATCCAAAATCCAATTACTTAACCACTAAGCTGCCACCTCCCCCTTTTACAAAGAAAATTATTTGAAACATTATCAATTGGCATAATTGTTCGTCAATAACTAATAAGTTTATTTATGAATAAGCTCTATTTCTGTTGGATTCTTGTAAAAAAGTGATGGAAATTAAAGAACAGGTGAAAAAAGTTAAAAAAGGGCAAACAGGACGTCACCTTTCTGCTTCCTGAGGACGAGCGGACTGGAAGTTGATCCACCAGCTGCACGCATGCAGGAAGTAGTGAAAGCGGCAAAAAAAGCCCCGGAAACCAAGGGAAATTGAGTTTAGATGGTTAGAGATTAGGTCAAGAGACAAGGCAGAATGAAAGGTCTGAAAATCAGATGAGGGATTATTTTTCATAGAATGATACGAGTTTTCCCGAAGGACAAAAAGTGGAACAATAGGAATACCAAGTCAAAAGTTGCATGCAAATTACACACTGTTAGAGATGTTAGGAGATTGGTGTTAAACAGATCTCACCCCAGAGTCTCACTTTGTGGGATGTGACATATTCTGAATTCTTCAATCTGATTGGTCAGAGGTTTTGATTAAGTGTCTATAATGATAACGGTCAATAGTGTTTCCTCGAATGGGTTCATTCTAATGCATTATTGTTTCCCTAGTAACAACTTGTATAAAGAATACTGATATGTGATCATTTATAAAAAAAAAAAAAGGAGTCTCCAGTATCAGTGCTTTGTAACTATCAGACATAAAGATGTAACATTTAAGATTTCAGAAAGGCTTCAGGATGGAGGCCTTTCGATTGAGATGTAAAAGGACGAGTGGATTTATTTGCATGTCCTTTTTGTTTCTATGCAACAAACTAGATCAAACATTAGAAACACATGAGGATTGGACAGTGACTGGACCAAAGGAAAGTTCTGTGGACAGATAAGCCCAAATGTGATATTTTAGCCTCTTAGAGAAGAATTAAAGAACTTAGAGAAACGGAGAACGGATTGCCTCACCCCCACAATCAAACATGAAGATGGAAGCTTAATGGTTTAATGTCGTGTTGAAGCAAGGAAGGTTGGAGATTTAATCCAGGTGAAAGGAGTACTGACTACCATTCCATTAATTTGACGCCATGCAATTCAGTCTGGACTGCAGCTCATTTAAATTTCACCATACAACAATACAATGGCCTGACGCATACGTCCAAGCTCTGTAAGCGCTATTTATAGAGCAGTCATCAGACATCGACAAAGTTTATAAGGAGCATGGAAATGTATTTCAGTTGTTTTTAGAGGAATGAACTTTCCGGATGCTGAGAGTGTGTAAAGCTGTTATTCATGCTAAAAGAGGCTTTTCAATGAAAATAACGTTAAGCATCTGTACATTTATATAATTGGTTGGTCAAAGTAAATCTTTGTTTCACACAGTGTAGTTTGTTGTATATAAACAAAAAGGAACGTGCATGTGTCTTTTCGAAAACGGTAAAAGACCAGGATTTTCCAGACACTACAGTGGTGTAAAAAGGTGTTTGAAAAAAATTTAGTTTTGGATTTTGTTTTCCCTCAATAATAAAAAAACCTTCATTTTAAAACTGCATGTTGTGTTCACGTGTGTTATCTTTTACTAATATTTAAATTAGTTTGATGATCTAAAACATTAAAGTGTGACAAACATGCAAAAAAATAAAGAAATCAGGAAGGAGGCAAACACTTTTTTTTTTTTTACACCACTGTATATGACCTATGATCTTGTGTTGCTTACTTGTTCAGTCCAGGTGGAGTCAAAGGTGAATTAAACATCCAGGCAAAATCTAATATCAACTGTGATTACTTGTTTAAATTGTTGCTTTAAGGCTTTCATTTCTAAAACGATATTAATCAGGTATCTTAAGCTAATTCACAAAAAATACATAAAGCCGTGCAATATTTCCTAACTGAAAGCCCTCAATGTAAAAAAAAAAAAAAAAAACAAGACCCAATTCAAAGACAATATGACAAAAGCAGGCCGAAAAAAAACCAACAATGTACCAATGAGCTCAACGATGCTCCCGCTGCGCGCCCGGCTCTCCATCTCCTCTCTGAAGACGCGGGTGTGTGTGATTTTGCCAGGAATAATAAGTGTGTTCAAGAGCTCAGGAGATGGAGTGCGAAACAGCTGTTGCAGGAGCTCCAGGGACGCAGTTACCACGTTATGATCGCGGTGTTGTGTGTAGTGTAGCGTCAGCTCGTACACCTGTTTGGAGACAAATGCCACAAAAAAGCAATTCGATAAACTATTTAAATCATTAGCAAACATACACCAGACACCTTGTACAATGCTACGGCACTGCACCTGGGTGAGCTGCTCTGGTGTAGGGGACACGTCCACTTCTTTCCGCATCACACCGAAGCTGCCTTTTAGGCTGGTGCTCGCATCTTGCTGCTGCAGAAGGGGCATCAGGTAGCGCAGGGTTAATAACACACCCAGAATCAGGTGGCTCGAGTGTTCCTCGTCCACCGGCACCACCAGTCCTAGGAGAGAACAGAAACCAGAGACGTGGCAAAAACTGGTCAAAGAAAGAGAAAGCAGAAAATGAAAGCGCCAAGACTCATATATGGGTGATGGGAGTAGTGTGTGTGTGTGTGTGTGTCATACCTAGCAGAACGTTAAGGAGCCATGTGTAAAAGTAGTTGGTTCTGCGTGAGTGCTGACACACACTCACAGCTGAACTGGCTGCTGTGCGCCGAATAGTAGGAGAGCTCGACTTCAGATTTGCAACAAAGGCTTTCAGAAGCACCTACAAAACACACATGGCTGTTCAAAACACACACACATATAATATATATATATATATACACACAGTAGGGCAGAAAAGTATTTAGTCAGTCACCAATTGTGCAAGTTCTCCCACTTAAAAAGATGAGAGAGGCCTGTCATTTTCATCATAGGTACACTTCAACTATGAAAGACAAAATGAGAAAAAGAAAATCCAGAAAATCACATTGTCTGATTTTTAAAGAATTTATTTGCAAATGATGGTGGAAAATAATGATTTGGGTACCTACAAAAAAAAGCAAGATTTCTGGCTTTTTTACAGACCTATAACAACTTCTTTAAGAGGCTCCTCTGTCCTCCACTTGTTACCTGTATTAATGGCACCTGTTTGAACTCGTTATCAGTATAAAAGACACCTGTCCACAACCTCAAACAGTCAGACTCCAAACTCCACAAGACCAAAGAGCTGTCAAAGGACACCAGAAACAAAATTGTAGACCTGCACCAGGCTGGGAAGACTGAATTTGCAATAGGTAAGCAGCTTGGTGTGAAGAAATTAACGTGGGAGCAATTATTAGAAAATGGAAGACATACAAGACCACTGATAATCTTCCTCAATCTGAGGCTCCACGCAAGATCTCACCCCGTGGGGTCAAAATGATCACAAGAACAGTGAGCAAAAATCCCAGAACCACACGGGGGGACCTAGTGAATGACCTGCAGAGAGCTGGGACCATAGTAACAAAAGTGGGAACAAAGTAATAAAGGCTACCATCAGTAATGCACTACACCGCCAGGGACTCAAATCCTGCAGTGCCAGACGTGTCCCCCTGCTTAAGCCAGTACATGTCCAGGCCTGTCTGAAGTTTGCTAGAGAGCATTTGGAGGATCCAGAAGAGGATTGGGAGAATGTCATATGGTCAGATGAAACCAAAATAGAACTTTTTGGTAAAAACGCAACTTGTGTTTGGAGGAGAAAGAATGCTGAGTTGCATCTAAAAAACACCATACATACGGTGAAGCATGGGGGTGGAAACATCATGCTTTGAGGCTGTTTTTCTGCAAAGGGACCAGGATGACTGAACCGTGTAAAGTAAAGAATGAATGGGGCCATGTATCGTGAGATTTTGAGGGAAAACCTCCTTCCATTAGCAAGGGCATTGAAGATAAAAACGTGGCTGGATCTTTCAGCATGTCAATGATCCCAAACACACCGCCCGGGCAACGAAGGAGTGGCTTCGTAAGAAGCATTTCAAGGTCCTGGAGTGGCCTAGCCAGTCTCCAGATCTCAACCCCATAGAACATCTTGGGAGGGAGTTGAAAATCAGTGTTGCCCAGTGACAGCCCCAAAACATCACTGCTCTAGAGGAGATCTGCATGGAGGAATGGGCCAATCCTCCTGGACATTACATACATACATACACACACACACACACCACACACACACACACACACACACACACACACACACACACACACACACAGTATAAAAACATTATAAATGACCAATTACACTGAGATAATTAAGAAGCTCAGCAGGTTGTCTGATCAGAAGTTCATGGGTTCAAATTCCAGCACCAGCAAGCTGCCCCTGCTGAGCAAGACCCTCAGTTGCTCAGCTGTATAACTGAGATAGCTCCAAATCGCCCTGGAAAACGGCATCTGCCAAAATGTGTTGTATATATAAATGTAAATAATCTTTAAAAAGTCAAATACAGTGAGGAAAATAAGTATTTGAACACCCTGCTATTTTGCAAGTTCTCCCACTTAAAAATCATGGAGGGGTCTGAAATTGTCATCGTAGGTGCATGTCCACTGTGAGACATAATCTAAAAAAAAAAATCCAGAAATCACAATGTATGATTTTTTAAAATTATTTATTTGTATGATACAGCTGCAAATAAGTATTTGAACACCTGTCTATCAGCTAGAATTCTGACCCTCAAAGACCCGTTAGTCTGCCTTTAAAATGTCCACCTCCACTACATTTATTATCCTAAATTAGATGCACCTGTTTGAGGTCGTTAGCTGCATAAAGACACCTGTCCACCCCATACAATCAGTAAGAATCCAACTACTAACATGGCCAAGACCAAAGAGCTGTCCAAAGACACTAGAGACAAAGTTGTACACCTCCACAAGGCTGGAAAGGGCTACGGGGAAATTGCCAAGCAGCTTGGTGAAAAAAGGTCCACTGTTGGAGCAATCATTAGAAAATAGAAGAAGCTAAACATGACTGTCAATCTCCCTCAGACTGGGGCTCCATGCAAGATCTCACCTTGTGGGGTCTCAATGATCCTAAGGAAGGTGAGAAATCAGCCCAGAACTACACGGGAGGAGCTGGTCAATGACCTGAAAAGAGCTGGGACCACCGTTTCCAAGGTTACTGTTGGTAATACACTAAGACGTCATGGTTTGAAATCATGCATTCATGCATGGCACGGAAGGTTCCCCTGCTTAAACCAGCACATGTCCAGGCACATCTTAAGTTTGCCAATGACCATTTGGATGATCCAGAGGAATCATGGGAGAAAGTCATGGGGTCAGATGAGACCAAAATAGAACTTTTGGGTCATAATTCCACTAAACGTGTTTGGAGGAAGAAGAATGATGAGTACCATCCCAAGAACACCATCCCTACTGTGAAGCATGGGGGTGGTAGCATCATGCTTTGGGGGTGTTTTTCTGCACATGGGACAGGGCGACTGCACTGTATTAAGGAGAGGATGACCGGGGCCATGTATTGCGAGATTTTGGGGAACAACCTCCTTCCCTAAGTTAGAGCATTAAAGATGGGTCGAGGCTGGGTCTTCCAACATGACAATGACCCGAAGCACACAGCCAGGATAACCAAGGAGTGGCACTGTAAGAAGCATATCAAGGTTCTGGCGTGGCCTAGCCAGTCTCCAGACCTAAACCCAATAGAGAACCTTTGGAGGGAGCTCAAACTCCGTGTTTCTCAGCGACAGGCCAGAAACCTGACTGATCTAGAGAAGATCTGTGTGGAGGAGTGGGCCAAAATCCCTCCTGCATTGTGTGCAAACCTGGTGAAAAACTACAGGAAACGTTTGACCTCTGTAATTGCAAACAAAGGCTACTGTACCAAATATTAACATTGACTTTCTCAGGTGTTCAAATACTTATTTGCAGCTGTATCATACAAATAAATAGTTAGAAAATCATACATTGTGATTTCTGGATTTTTTTTTTTAGATTATGTCTCTCACAGTGGACATGCACCTACGATGAAAATTTCAGACCCCTCCATGATTTTTAAGTGGGAGAACTTGCAAAATAGCAGGGTGTTCAAATACTTATTTTCCTCACTGTATATATGTGCACGTGCTTTGTGTTCGTTTTGCAGAGTGCCAATATTTTTTATCCATTCTTTATTTTTTTTTTACACTATTTGTGTTTCATAGCTGAAATGCAGAGACTCCACCCATATTTTCAGTGTTACAATCTCAACCAAACATCTCTTAAAAATGCAGCATTAAGAGGAAAAAAATAAAAACAACCTCCATTTCAATGCAGAGGGAAAACCCAAGGGAAAAAGAGTGAATGAGTAACATCGAGCAAGTGAGAGTCAATAGGAGAGAAAGAAGGAGAGAGGAAGGAGAGAGAGAAAGAGATCATGGATAATTGAAGCCAATCTGAATGAGTCACTCTCCACATTTAGAACATGATGTCAGCCCTCATGCGCTTATGACCAGCATCTGAGCAGGCAAGCCTCTAACAACACTGAAGGAGAAAAACATGTTAGATCCCCAGCTGATCCCCCTGTATTACAGTCACGTTACTTAAGCAAGGTCACATGTCTATTATACACACTTCAGTGGAGGCTGGAAGGGCTGGTGATCATTTCGGCAATTAATCAGAGGCTCCATTGTGGGACTGCAGAATCGCAAAGAAAACATCTTGCTTGGGATAATGGGGGGAAAAAAATGAAAGCCTACAAGAATGAGTGAATGAATGAAAACACAATGTAACGCTGTATAATACTATACACGAAACGTCCTGATTCCTGAGCTCAGGGTTCCTACACAATAAATAATTTCAAAATTCAATACTTTTCCAGACCAAATTTAACATCAGAAACAATGATTTTCAATTCGAACTTAGTAAAATCTATAAAAATATTAAATCGCAAATTATTTGCACATTTTTATCTTTTCTAAATGTACCTTAAAGTAATACTTTTCAAGTTTTTAATACTCACATTAACATGGACAAATATTGATGCTTCATGCAAATTTATGTTTATTATTAGTGAAACCAAACTTAACAACAAAATATTCATGTAAATGTTTTAAAGCAATTATTGTGTTTGAAATTACGTTAATTTACCAGGACACCAAATGGAATTTTTGCTTTGTTTCCACACGGACAGTTTTAATTGCCGGATGTGTGCGTCATGGTGGATTTTGGTGATGATTTGAGACTTGGTGCATCAGTAAAACAAATGTTTGATGATTAATAATTATTTTTCGGTGGAGTTTCTGAATTTATTTTTATATCCGAGTAAACGAAGGATGTCGGTCCTTTAAAAGTTTAAATTTCACATCTTTTATATTAATATATATATTTTTTTATAAAAACAGTCGAACAGAAATGTAGATAGATAGATAGATAGATAGATAGATAGATAGATAGATAGATAGATAGATAGATAGATAGATAGATAGATAGATAGATAGATAGATAGATAGATAGATAGATAGATAGATCATAAAAACACTTTTTGTTAGAAAACGCATCATTTTCAGTTTTGGCCTTCACGCTGAGCTTTTTAGAGAAGAAAACAAAACGCTCTTCTAAGTGGATGGATTTGAAAATGCCAACAAATATATGTTTTTAAAAACCTTACATGTATAATACCGAATAGAGCAATAGTATGGAAACAAATATTTTTCAATACACAGCCCCCCCCACTTTGAGCTGTAAGGTTTCCAGACAAACCTGCAAATTGTAATTGTTTCATTCACAATACAAAGTGAAACTGTAAAATGTTTAACAGACGCATCCATATAAATCTTCACTTTTTTTTTTAATTTTTTTTTTTTTTTTTTTTTTGAGTTTCTTACTGTACCTTAATCTCGGTGTCATTGGCAAAGTTCCCGAGGGCTGCCATGATTTTGGGGATGGAGGAGGCCAAGGTCTCCTGCACCGTCTCCTCCTGCCGCTTAGTTATGCGTGTCAGGCAGGGCAGCAGGTTCACCAGATACGGCCTGAGGCACGTGAGCAAAAATCTGCAGTTATGTACTGATACACTCTTACATGTTTTAAAAATCTGCTTACAAACCCATTCCTAATGAATGATCCTTCACTACTTGATTCACTTTCTAATACTGCTTTTACACGCTAACTAATGCAATTACAGACAGTATTTGGCCCGGATCAAAACAATTTCAATAAAAAAAAAAATGTAATTAAAAACTGGCGAGTTTAACACGGGTGCTTAAAACAAGTGTGCGACCTCCTAACCGTACCTGCATTTCTGCGGACGCACGAGATGGGCGAGCTCGGCAAACCGCCACAGCGCCGCCCGCAGGCTCCGAGAGGCACCGTTCTAAAAAAAAAAAAAAGGGGACACTATTAACTTAAAAGTGCACTTTGTAACTTTTAAAATGTACCAACAATAATTAATCCGTGCTAAAATTAGCATATAATTTACAATGCAAAGCTTTTTTATTATTTTTTTTTGCTTGGGTTCTGCATTTTCAGCTGTTTTAGTTCTCCCTGGAAATGACTGTGCTGAGCCACAAACGCAAACCACAAAGCATTAAAAAAAATTCTCATTTGACAGGCAGTCAAACTTTATCGTATGGACAAACCTTATTACGAAGACGTTGCATGCGTGCATTTCTCAGGAATAGGAATAACAATGAAAAATAAATGAATACATTTGCTCTACCTTTTTAATCTCTTTATAAAGCTCGAGTTGCAATCGAGGCAAGTTGGAATCCATCAATGCCTATTGAGAGAAAGCAGAGAAATAAGACTCAGAAACAATCTTTCCAATAATTATTATCTAATAATTTCTTCAACATCTTTCCCAAAGAAAAAAAAGGGATCCCAGGGGATGCAGAAACATGAAAGAACTCACTTTAATGATTTTGTTCAGGCACTCGTCTGCAACCATCCTGACATCCGACTCCTTGTCATCGCTGCACAGCAGAAACATTTCCATGGCTATTCCCAGAAGTTTCTGGAACTCTGGGGATGTCCTGGTGAATGAACAGGAGTGTGAAAGAGAGAGAAAGAGAGCGAGAGAGCGAGAGTGAGAGAGAGAGAGAGAGAGAGAGAGAGAGAGAGAGAGAGAGAGAGAGTGTCATTTTTAAATGACACACAGGAAAGAACTTTAAAAAATGTCACCCTGTCATGTGTACATCTGCCATCTCTTTACAGCATGGCCTGGGAACTGAATTGATCATATACGCGGTGTTGAATTTTATTTTTAGCTCTTTCCATTCTCTTTCGGAGTCGGCACGCACGTGACACTGAATGGCAACAGTGTTTCCTGTGTAGCGCTTTTCGCCCTTATGTGATCACGAGCATTTTTATGCTTTTGACTATCGCCGTGTTTTCTTACTGTCTCTTTTTTTAAATGATCAGTTCCGGTAATAAAATCAGTTTCCCCTGCAATTTCTCCGGCCGCTTTGGAGCAGAAGTCACAGAACAATTTCAGCGTCTCGTGATCGTACCTCAGCCACGAAAACTCTTAAATCCAAGAGGTTTTTTTAAATGTCTTGTGGTGCTTTTATTTAAGTTTTCACTGACTGACATAGAAAGATGGTGTCTTTGTCGTCCTGCCTCTCTCTGACGCTGGCACAACTGCAGCCTGCTTTTTACTAACAGGTGTTAAGACAGATGAAGACTGTTGGAAAAAGTCTGATATTTTTAGTTTCTACATGTTTTTTCTGTTGCTAAAAGGTAAATTTTGCTTCAACTGTCCAGTCATTTTGGCGCTTTAATTTATGCGTCTCAGTTTATTACGTCACCAAATGATGCGCTTGTCGAATTCCTCACAGAACACGCACATAAAAAGTCATGACACACAGATTATTCGGTCATAACGTCTACATTTATATGGTCGCAGGTGGCGATCTCGGCAAAAATATCACTCGCAAGTTATTATTTTTAGTCGCAAATGCGACCATTTTAGTCGCAGTCTGGAGCCCTGTAGTGTACAGTGTCTACTAAAACAATAAGGATTGACAGCCCTCCAAAAATGTTCCCCCTTAAGACATCTTAGTAAGCACAAAGCACAGTCCAGAGCTGCTTAGTTTGTTGTGAATTGGTCCCCTTCTGAATGTTCACGCAGCACATGGCCGTCTGTCATCATACCGAGGATATTAATGTCTGCTGAGCTGCCCTTTAACCAGCGTGGCATTTTGATCCGTGTTCATCTCAGACCCAGAATAAATCAACCATTCAAATATTAATATCCTAAGAATAATCATTTTCCCATCAGGTGACTGATGGGGTGCTTTTTCTTGGAACATCAATCACACGACTAACACGCTCAGTTAGATTCTCCAGAGGGTGCGCAGCATTTTCAGTGATGAACTCAAATATGAGTTAAAGATTATTCGGTAGTGAACACTCATGAACATCGTTTTATTTTTGACTCTTCGGATGACTCATGAAAAGTCAAACGAAATGGATGAAGTGGACTTTCCTCCTACCTCAGAGACTGCGCTACGATATTCTCGCATATAGTCAAACAATGAGTCACTCTGTCCTTTTTGGTCGTCGCGAGATCTTTTTTCCTGAAAAAAGAGAGAGAGAAAAAAAAAAAAAAGAATGCATTTTTACCATGAAAAAGAGTGTTTGGGTGTATATTAGTTCATATGTTATATAAGGTATACATTTCTATTTAAACGACCTTCATGTCAAATGTGATTTAAGATACAATCCTGAAGAAAAAAAATTACTTTTTTGGGCTCAGTGTATTTTACACTTGTCTGTCACACCGATAGTTTTTCCGGGTTCTGGTCCACTGTCATTACAAGAACGACCTTCGAGAGATGAATCACTGAAGCCACATAGTGCTTGTTTTAACACGCGAGACTATTTTACATATTTTTATTTATCTTTTTTTATTTTTTTTTATTTATACATTTGTATTTGCATTTGATGTAATATGCCAATTAAAATGCATTAAACAGGTTTCTTTTTTACAGATATTCTTGTATGAAATTTCAGCAATAAAAATTTAATTTTAGGCAAAAAAGGAAACTAATTACTTGTTTATTCTAGTAGACTTATTTTTCCTCTTCTACATTTCGTATTGCTCTTTATTAAAGAGAAAGAACTTCTTTTCCAAGTATTCGATTAATCGCTGGAATAATCGTAGAAAACTCGATTACTGAAATAATTGATAGCTACAGCCCCCATATTTATTATTCATAAATATATATCATTATATTTATCAATGAATATATTCATATGCACTATTTTACATGGTGTTATATAATACTTTTAAACCAATATTCATTTAAAAAACTATCGGTCGATTAATCGGTTATCGGCAAGTACGATTCGACCTAGCGGTATCGATCAAATTCAGATGAGGTCATAAGTGTGCATGCGCTTTGCAGAACACAATAACCTTTTTTTAATAAAACAATTATTGCATTTTCTTTAATTTAGCACTGCCCTGAATGCATTATTTCACACGGCACATGTTTACATGTGGCTCAAAAGACACAATAACTACATTTACACATATAAACCAGTTCCATTACACACACTTGAATACTAAAATTGTGTTGGTACCTGAATAATCAATTAATATTTATATATTTCGTGAGTTATATCATGAGTCGGCACATCCAGCATCTGCATTTTTGACCCCTTTTCAACAGTGTCTGATTTCGAGATCCATCTTTTCACACACAGGACAACTAAATTAACGTTTGCATTAGAAAACATTCATCGATTCTCAAGAGGGCAACATGATACATTAAGAGCCGGAGAAAATCTTTAAACAGGATGATCAATAGTAATTGTTAAAATTTTGCCTTTTAGTAAACGTAAATATCTTATGATCGTATGAAGCAGCTATTGAGCAAAAAATAAAATAAAAAAAATTGACACTGATCATCCTGTTCAAATGTTTATACCCCCCAGGTTCTTAACGTAGGGTCTTCCTTTCCTAAATATCAGGGAACGTTTGCAGAGCGAGAAGATAAATAAGAGCAGGAACATTAATTCAGACTATACAGTATTGAACCAATTAAATTAATCATTAACATTTGCTCTGGTATTTGCAGAACAACAGATGGGTATAACAACATGAGCTGTCAAGTTATTCCTTACATGCATCCCAATACAATGTTGAGCATTAATTATATATGTACAGTCTACAGACATGTATTAGAAATGAGAATTGATCAGTAGGCTGCTGTAAAGTCATGCTCTAAAATGACGCACTGGTGGCAAAACAGAATTCATGCACATACAGCAAAAAAGCATTTTTTGATGTTATTTTTAATCCTCACTCAAAATTACTTAAGACTTGATATTTCTTGTCTGGGACAACCCACAAACCCCCCCCTAACCTCTGACACCAAGCAATGCAAAGTCTCATAGGTCAAGCTGCAACAGCTGGACGTTTATAAACACCACCATCAAGCATGTCAAATCTGATGTCGGTCCAGTATTTCTGACCAGTCCTGGCCCTAAGTTCAGATCAGCGCACTGGACAAATAAAATCGAGTTCAGCAGGTGGCGCAGTTCATCTTTGCTTTAAATGAGTTATACAGTACATATGCAAGAATTTACTTGAGACCTTTGTACACAGACAAATTCGCTTGTTGTGCATCATGTTTATCCTACTTTACAGCTTGGAAATGACATCATTCCAAGCTCCGAGTCTCTCTCTGACCTCATATTTCGGATTCGCATTTGTTCCTGCGCAGGAAATGGAGCAAAAATACCTGACTGGAAAGCAGTTCAAAAGTTATCTAAGATATACTGTAGTTAGACACGGTGGATCATCAGAACATCCTCAATGGTTTACCTCATCAAACACAATCAATCTCCTTACTCAAGCAAATCTCATGGCTTTTGCATCGGGCTCCGATTCGACAACATTTTCACGAAGCCACATTCCTGGCCTTCTCGGCCTTAAAACTCCCACTGCCGCAACCTCTTTCTTTTTTTTAAATGCTTCAGCCATTCAATTCACTACTGTTGTACGTGTATACACACACAACTAGAGATCAACCGATTGCATTTTTTACAGATAAGGTTGGATTTCGCAATCGATTAAGAAACTGATCCATTTAAAATAGAAGTGAACTTTACTAAAATAAAAAATGAAAATAAAATAAAAAAAACACTACTGAATCATGGAAATGTCAAATTAAATAAATATAATTGTTTATTAATAAATTACAAATTACGAAGTAAATATAATGCTCTGTCTCACGTGTAAAAACAAACACGTGGCACCATTGATTTGCCTCTATATGCTGCTCTAGTAACGACAGCAGACCTTCTCAGCTTCTTCAGCATTGGACACAAGCAGGAAAAACTATCGGTATGGATTTTTGCCGATAGCCAATACATCCAGCAATCAACTATCGGTGATGAATAATCAGCAAAGCCAATGAATTGGTTTATCTCTCAGTACCACTGCCCCTACCAGCATGATCACGACCATCACACAACAGCAATTCAATACAATTCAGTTTGTTTTGTTTTGCGCTTTTATTGATGGGCATCGTCCCAAAGCGGATACAAAAAAAACATACATTACGAGTATAAGTTTTACATTCATATAAAAGTATCTAGAAGTGAATCCTTAAATGTGCAAGTCAGTGGCAACAGTAGCAAGAAAAAGAAAAAAAAAAAACTTCGGAAGGAACTTTGAGAGGAACCGGACTTAAAAGGGAACTACGTACAGTTTCTATTGGAAACAAAAAAAAACGATCACGGCTTCACTTTCAACTGCTTAAAAGCCAACTCTATTAACATCGAATTTCTCCTCTCTATAATATAAAAGCATAGGAAGGGGTTTTAGAAGTAATGTCAATAAAATGACTGACAAGGGGCCAATCCAAATAACTACAACCAAACAAACCGAACCCGAACCCAGATTTCCCCACAGATGGGTTTTAGCCATGTCATCCTGTATGCATGTTTATATAATGGGGAAATAAATTATACCACTAGTAAGCCAAAGAAAATAGTAACTTCTTATAAGAAGCAGGTCTAATATTTATGGTACTGTGCAAAAGTTTTAGTCACTTGTGAAAAAATGCTGTAAAGTAAATAAACAGAAGAGAAAACCAAATCAAAATGTTAGTATCAATATCTTCTAGGTACACTTGTGCACAGATTTTGAAGGAACTCAGCAGGTAGGTTGTTCCAAACATCTTGGAGAACTAACCGCAGATCTTCTGTATATGGAGGCTGCCTTGAATCCTTCTGTCTTCTCGTGTAATCCCTAACAAACTCGACCATGTTGAGATCAGGGCTCAGTGGGGAACAAAACTTCTTCTATTCCAGAACTTCTTGTTGTTCTCTATCCTGGAGATAGTTCTTAATGACATTGGATGTATGTTTGGGGTCATTGTCCTGCTACAGAATAAATTTGGGGCTAATCAGGCGCCTCCTTGATGGTACTGCATGATGGATAATTATCTGCCTGTATTTCTCAGCATTGAGAACATCAATTATCCTAACCAAAACACCATTTGTAGAAACGCAGACCCAAGAATGCAGGAAACCTCCACCATGCTTCACTGCTGCCTGTAGACACTCATTATGCTCTTAAAGCTCTTTAAAAACTTTTTTTTTGCTAGAGCCAAATATTTCTCTCCACTCCAGTAACTATGTATTTCTGCATAGTTGAGTCACTAGTTCCACTAGACCACTTCTAGACTTCAGCAGACAGTAGATGGGTCCGCCTGGGTCCCCATAGTTTCTGTCAGCTCTTTGCTGATGGCACTGCTGGACAGCTTCCCTTGTCGAAGGAAAGTAAGCATGGCGTGTCTTATCTGCTGCACTGTTTCCTTGGCCGACCAATGTCTACTATCTTGAAACCCCAGTCTGTATCTGTGTATCACTGGGTATTTTGCGAACTGATAAAAAGTATTATTATTTAATAAAAGATCTTTTAGAATGAATTCTTACCTTCACAGCATTGAAAATTTCAGCCGTAACATTATTACCCCCTGCCTAATATTGTGTTGGTCCCCCTTTTGCTGCCTAAACAGTTTTTGCTGCCTGACCCGTCGAACACCACCACCACTAACTTCTTCAGCGGTTTGAGCTACAGGAGCTCGTCTGTTGGATCGGACCACATGGACCAGACTTCGCTCCACACGTGCATCAATGAGCCTACTGTCCCCTGTCGCCGGTTCACCACTGTTCCTTTCTTGGACCACTTTTGATAGACACTGACCACTGCAGACCAGGAACATCCCACAAGAGCTGCAGTTTTGGAGATGCTCTGACCCAGTCGTCTAGACGTCACAATCTGTCAAACTCTTAAATCCTTATGCTTACCCATTTTTCCTGCTTCTTACACACGGACTTTGAGGACAAAATGTTCACTTGCTGCCTGATATATCACTCCCACTAACAGGTGCCATGATGAAGGTAATCAGTGTTATTCTCTTCATCTCTCAATGTTATGCCTGATCGGTGGGCGCACATTTTACACACACACACACACGTACATACATACATATACATATATATATATATATATATATATATATATATATATATATATATACACATATATATATATATACACACACATATATACATTATATATATATATATATATATATATATATATATATATATATATATATATATATATATATACACATACACACATACATACATACACACACACACACACACACACACACACACACACATATATACACATATATATATACACATTCAATCACATGACCGGTGAGTGTTTCATTAGGTTGAGTGTGTGTGTGTGTTTGAGAGAGAGATGGAGGAGTCCAGTTTAATGTAAATGTTAATAAGGTTATTTTATTAGAAATATATGTATGTAATAAAAACTTTCACGGTGAAGACGCTAACGCTGCCTGCTTGAGCTAACCAGGCTCGCGACCCATTTTCCCCCTCGGATATCAGGTGTAAATGTTTCCTTACTGTTTCTGGACCAGTTCCTCTGCAGACAGCGGGCCCTGCTGTTGCTGCTGGAATGATTTGAGGGACTCGAAGGCTTTCATTAATTTCTCCATCGTGGCCATTTTTTTACAGAAACCCGTGGAGCTTAGCTAGCCCTGGGAATCACTCGCTAGCTAGCCAGTGTTTACTAATGTCCGATTAGCCAGTTTGCTTAGCAACAAGTCCAAGAGGAAACACGGCGAATGATGATAAGGGATAAGAGGACGGAAGTTCCCGTGACTCTCTCCGCTGGAAGCTGCGCGGACGTTAAGCTATCACTGAATCCCTGGAAATGATGAGCGGGACACGGCGGAGACTCCATCGGGCTCTGCCATCTGCCATTTCTGAACCTGTCTCAGCCGAGAAACAATGTAGCAGCGACTTCCGGGTTTCTAACCACTCATCAAAATACAAGTCTCCAAACGCCGAGGTACGGAAGTCCAAAGAGGTCATGCATGATAATTAGTTTCTTTCTTGTTTTCTCGTGATCACGACTTAATCTTCTCGCGATCTCGACACAACGAGTTGTTTTGTCGTGGCCACGAGTTAATGTTCTCGTGATATCGTAACGTAACATAAAGTTGTTTGCTCGTTATCACGACTTAATCTTCTCGTGATCTCGACATAATAAAAGTTGTTTCTACCCGTGATCACGACTTAATCTTTTTGCCCACGTGCCCGCTGCCACAATTGCTTATGAACATTATCCCTGATGCTGCATCTTAAACATTTCTCGTGCTGCCTCTAGAACATGCTCTTATGCCGAATACACACACAAAAAAAGAAATACTTTTTACGAGGAAACATCGTTTGTTATGTTAAGATCCTGAGAAAATTAAGTCGTGATAAAGAGAACACAAGAAAGAACAATTATAATGCATGGCTTTTTAGGTCTTCCGTACCGAGGTAAAAAAAAAAAAAAAAAGAAGAAGCAAATAAATAAAGTAACAGTACTTTTGAAAGTATATCTATTTCTGAAAGTATAATCTAATATTATTATTATTATTATACAGTTAATCAAGCCAAAAAAAAACTATTATTAGGGGAGTATTGGTTTAGTGGTTGCTGAACATAAGATCAGGGGTTGAAGCCCCGGCACTGTTAAGATCTCCCCTGATGGGCCCTTAAGAAAGGCCCTTAACACCCTCTCCAAACCCTCAAGCTGTACCATGGCTGACCCTGCGCACTTTCACTTTGAGATTGCTAAAGTAATTTATATAATGTTAATATCTTTGGTAATTTTGTACAATAATTTCAGTGCAATAATAATAATAATGATTGTTACATGTGCAATAACTTTTATAGCTATTATTGTGGTCAAAATTTTACCATCTGTTTCATTAAGGCACACACACACACACACACAGTTTTAATTTTATGCCACTACACGTCATTTCACTTAATATGTATATTTATTTAATTTTTCCTTTTTTTTATTTTACTTTCATCTTTACTGTAATGTTACTCTGACGAATTTATATTTAAGCCCAAAATACTATTTACATATGTAAAGAAATAAGAATTGGTCTCAGACAGATGACATTTAATGTACAAAAACCACAGTGGAGTGTTACTACCTTGCATTTGTGTGGCTTGGAGAAATTGTAACACATGTAAAATAAAACAAAGTAATACACCCTCTGATCCCTTCTACCCAGAACATCTCCTATCACTTCTCCTTTTTCTGGCAAAATGCGGGAAGTTTCTTTTCTTCTGTCATCACAGAGCTCATTAAATGATTTGCTATCAGAGAGTGTGGCAAAGCCCTGCTTTGTTCCATCTAAACTGCTGTAATGTTACTTCTAGTGGTATCAATGTGCCACTATACTGTGCCCTTGAGCAAAGCTCTTAACCCTCACCTGTTCAGTTGTATAAATGAGATAAGTATAAGCTGTCTGAATAAGGTCATCTGCCAAATGCTATAAATGTAAATATTGTTTATTGTAACATTATGATATTGTAATAATGTTAGACATCAGCAACAATCACTTCTGTTGTTTGGTTATTAGACTCTGCCTAGAGATGCCCAGGTATGTAGAGCAGGGGCTGGTATAGGAATGCATTGTCAGAGATGCATCCAAGGGTGCAAGGGCTTTGAGACATCCATAGCAAAGAAAGTAGATTTTGACAGAACAGTTATAGACTGGACATGCTACAAAACTGGACTTTAAGTCTGAGTAGGGGGAAAAAACACAACAAACAAACAAAAGAACATTTGTATATTCAAGATACTTTTGGAAGAGGCTTCACTTGTATAATGCGACAAAAGTGTACTGTATTTATTTGCCACAGTTACAAAGTAAAATATTGGCCATAAACCCAAGATAGCTCATCAGCCTATTTATCTGAAATTACCTATGCCTATTACCATATGTTTCTATAGTAAAGTATTCATAGGTAAGATTATATATTGATCCCAAATCAAGAATCAAAAATAGAATGAAATTAAATTTTTTGGCATTTTACATATACAAAATTGCAGTAACATCAACAAGCATAAAAAACTTGTACTACATAATGACATAACATAATACATAATAATGAAGTCATCATAAACTGAGAAAGCAATTACAAAGTAACAGAAGATATAAAATACAATGAAGGCACCAATATTTTCAATATATGATAACTGCAGTAGGCAATAAAACAATAAAAAAGGAACTTATGTAATAAATAAATAAATAAATAAATAAATAAATAAATAAATAAAAAATATGTGTAGAATATTTGTCAGTTGTAGGTTATCCAATCTAGGTTTGTGACATAATTCTAAATCTATCTGATTAATAATAATAATAATAATAATAATAATAATAATAATAATAATAATAATAATTAGTAGCTGTAGTAGTAATGAGTCTAAGCAAACTTTCTAAATGGGCACATACACACACACTTCCAAATATAATCTGGCATTTGGCAGATGTCTTTATCCAGAGTATATTAATTGCTCAAGGGTCACGCTTTTGAGTCAGCTTGGTAGTATGTGAAATAAATGACCACACACCCTTAGGCACTACTTATGGTGTCTCATTGAAGAGCCCAAACTCCTAAACCTAGAACTTAACAGCATCAAATAATCAAAAGAGCAAACAATACAAATGGCAAAATTGCATCTCGTAATTTCCATAGTTTAGGTCTTTTTTGTCAGATATCCCTCCTTATACATTTTCAGCAGCGGTGTAATAATTAAACTAAACAAGTTCAAGGACATAAGGAAAGGAGTCAAATTACAATAAAGTATTATCCAGGATATTTTTACCACAGTAAAAATGCTGAGAAATCCCTGAGGAACATAGGTCAGCAGGACTAGAAGCAAAAGTGTAAAGATCGTGTTAAAAGCATCCTTTTTCTGGCGGTTTCTCACGTCTCTTCCTAGCTGTGTTGTGATTTGTGTATCTCCTGGCGCTGGGTGCTTCAAAGCACACAGCACAGAGACACAGCAGAATGAAATCACAGCCACTGCCATGATTAATATAAAGTTAAAAATGGGATCAATGGCAACCAGGTAAAGGACCCCATGAAGACCGTATCCAAAAGCCAGTATCCAAGCTGCTGAAACTGCAGCAATTCTGTACTTCACACCTTTATATTTCAAGAATGTTACAGGATGAAGCACTGCAAAATATTGTTCAATACAAATGCAAGTTTGTATTAGTGGCCTTCCACACCAGGACAGACTATAAACAAAGGCAGTCACAAGAAACAAATTGGTGTTCATGAATATAAACTCATTCAGCAATTCCACAAAACATAATATGCAGGAAAGAAGCTCCATTACAGTGTGATTCAGAAGCAAGAGTTTGCTTGATTTTGCCATTGAAACTAAAATATAACCAGAGACACCACAAATGTCCTGGTGTTCCCACAATGATACAAACCGACATGATAACATAGCAGAAAATCAGTCCATAATCGATTTCAGTTAAACATGCATTCCATTTGAATGGAGTCACTAAGGAGGAATTTATTTGTTCAAATGTGTTGACCATCTTGTGTCATTTTTGTCCTGCAGGGAAAACAAAGGACTGAATTAATACACACTAGAAGGGTGCCAAAGTTAAGAAAATGTAAAAACAAACGAAAAACCAAGAAATGCCTTTGTATTTTATCAGAAAACTAGTAATACTGGTATATTCCTCATGCCATGGATTCTACGAATTGCTGGAAATATACTGTATATTAATAGATAATTCCTATTATATTCTGGTCCATGTTGACTTAATCAAATTAAATAAGTGCTACAGTATTTCCAGCTGCACCTTACTGCTATAAATCCCCTTATTGTACTACATCCCAATTGTGTTTTAGATCTGCAGACTGGGTTTGAGAAATGAAGTACACAAAATTCTTTATTATTTTCATTAACCAAGTTTGAGATGTTTTATGCTTTTTGTCGGTGGCATTCAAACGAAGCTCAATTGGTATTTGGAAGCCCACAATGTGTTTGAACAAGGAAAGCTCTTGTTGTGGATGCCAAATGCTGACCATGATCCGCAATGATCACGGTAGCTTCAGTTTTCTTTTCTTGGGTGCCAAAAATTTTCTGATTTCCTAACACAACTGAGTTGCTTTTTTTGTTTAAGACGAATTTAAAGTGTGATAATTTAAGTTATTTTCCTTCGTTCATGTTTCTGTTGGCAAAATTGCAGCTCAATTGATTTTGTTTTCTTTTCTTACACCAATCTTTGTAAACTCTAGATACCGTTGTGTGTGAAAGCCCAGATCAGCCATATGAGAAAAACTTAGACTGCTGTTTGGCACCAACATAGTCAAATGCCTTAGTCAAAGAAATGAAATTTCAGCCAATGCTTGTGTCTGGTGTTAACATCTTGTTCTATTTTTGCAGTATCTCTGCATTGTATGCCTGCTAAATATTTTCTGGTGTTGGTAATAAAAAGAAGAGTAAGTGTATATATTGCTGTTTGCATCTTTTATGTTACAATAAATTCTCATTCTACAGCAATTTGCTTGTAGTCTGTTTTAATGTATTTAGGTATAACAGGTGATATGGTTGATTAATTTATAGCTGCATGTATCTAGTTAATTCCAGATATCACCGTGTCATTACATTACACACATTACTCCTCTACCCGAATCTTTTTCTCCCTCTTCTGAAGTTAATAAGGCAAAGAACGTGCCTTGCATTTCTTCAGGAAAGTTACAGCTTTACAAAACACTGACACTGGAGACTCCTTTCATAAACAAATGTCTCCACAAAAAACCTTCACCAGATTAGTGTTGCAGTTGCATACAGTATGTTTTAAATATGTTTCTATATATACAATCTACCATACAAATCCCTGAGTAAATTGTCACTACAGTACAGCAATAATTTCCAAGTACCTTAGACCTTGAATTAGTGTTTTAGTAAGCACTACTGTAAAACCTGCTGTTATCAAAAAATTAATTCACACCTTCTTACCAGTCATAGTCAAGAAATCATAAATGCTTGTGTATTATAAACATATCTAAAATAAAAAGCTGTTTTACCTGATGTGCTGCAGAGATCTTATCAAATAATGTTTTTTTTTTTTCTGTGAACAGGTGCAATTTATTCTAACACTAAATACACTAAAGGCTTAAAAGGCTAATTATTATTTGGTGCTGGCAGACCACTATACAGGCCTAATCCAATAGAAAACAATATGTTCTGAACTTGTCACAAACCCATTAACTCTTCTTATATCTTATATATATATATATATATATATGGCTCTCACGCACCACAAAGCTAAAAACCAGGCCAGGCAGAAGGCAACAAGAAGTATGGCTATTGTGGATGAGACAGAAAGAGTCAGCGATGTAAACATGACTGAGAACAGAGACATTCCTGATCACCTAGTCATCATCATCATCATCATCTTCATCTTCTCTCTACTTGTGTTCAGTAAGGTGGTTGTTCAGCCTGGATACATTTATTAGATAACAAAATTTGAAATTTTTTAAATATATTAATATTGTGTGAGGTCCAGTTACCATCGTTACACTAAAACAGGTAGTAGCAAAGGCTACTTTTTACTTAAGTACTGTTTATGTCAGAGTCCAAACTTATTTACTTTAACTTGAGATTTAAAAAAAAAAAAGTGTAATTATTACTTACATTTTTACCAGAGCCTTTTAAAACAAGTATCTGTACTTCTACTTGAGTGAAGGATGTGTGTACTTTGCAGAGGTGGGAAGTAACGGAGTACAAATACTTCCTTACTGTACTTAAGTAGATTTTTTTTGGTATCAATACTTTACTCCACTATTTATTTTTCAGACAACTTTTTACTTTTACTCATTACAATACCGGCTCGTTACTTTAGTTTTAATCCATTGATTTGGTGAAATATATATTTTTTATTTTCACTGCGTGCCGATTTCAGCCGCTGGTGTATAAAGTCCTGTCTCTCACTCTTTACGAAGATAAGAATCAGCAGGCAGAAGGCAGTAAGAAGTTTGGGGTTAATGTGGATGAGACAGAGGGAGTCAGTAATGTAAACATGACAGAGAACAGACACATTCATGATGATCATCATCTTTTCTCTGCTTGTGTTCTATACGTGGATGTTCAGCCTGGACACATTCATTAGGTAACAACATTTTTGATTCGTTTTGTATTAATATATATATATATTTGGCTGTCAAAATTAAAATTATTGTAAACGGCACTAGATGTTATTAACACGCCATCAATTCAGTGAGCATTTCTGTTTTTACCATTTTTATAAAAAGTATAAATACATAAATAAATAACTAAATAGGCGAAATTAAAACCTCCAGCAAAACATACACTTATTCTTTACTTAGATAGACAATAAATAAATAAACTCCACCGAAAAATATTTTAAATCAGTAAACTTTTGTTTTATTTTTGCACAAAATAAAAATCTCAAATCAAACACCAAATCCGCCATGTTTTACACAATTTGCCCTCTGGGTGGCGTTTTGTGGGGTTTTTCCCCTCATAATGGCGACACGAACATAAATTACTGTCTTTATTGATCGTACAGATAAAAACAATACATCATTCAAATCTGTAAAATGTCTATGATTATATATAAAAGCTTCTTGACTTGAAGAGGTGCAGTTTCTCTGGTATCACCTCATTAGCTGTCCGTGTGGAAACATAGCAAAGGCTCTTGATGTCCACACATCTCTGCACTGATATAGCCTTTATATTTAAACACTGTACATATGCTTACATATATATTACATGCTGTAAATATGATACATATTCATCTGCACTATTTGCAGGATTGCTACTTTTTGCACTTCTGGTAGATGCCAAACTGCATTTCGTTGCTGTGTACCTGAACTATGCAATGACAATGTTCTATCTATCTATCTATCTATCTATCTATCTATCTATCTATCTATCTATCTATCTATCTATCTGTCTGTCTGTCTGTCTGTCTGTCTGTCTGTCTGTCTGTCTGTCTGTCTGTCTGTCTGTCTGTCTGTCTGTCAAATATTAATATGATGTGAGGTCCAGTTAACAGCTAAAACAGGTAGAAGTAATAACTACTTTTTACTTAAGTACATGTCCGAGCCAAAACTTCTTTACTTTCACTTAAGTAAAAAGGTATAATCAGTACTTTAACTTTTACCCGAGTATTTTGAAACATGAGTATCTGTACTTCTACTTAAGTAATGGATGTGTGTAGTTTTGCCACCTCTGGTACTTTGCCATCTCTGCTCAGAAGTGGAGCAAAATTATTTCAACTTGGAAATGCATTATAGAACAGAATGCATGTGCCCCACTGGGGCAGGAAGTATGCAGCACGACGTAAAACTCCTCACCTGGATTTTATCAACATGCACTCTATAAAGGACTTATTATTTGAATGTGTATCAAGCAAATCATATTACTCTTTCAATTCATTCATTTATTTTCTTGAAATATAGTTCTGATTTATGACGATTAAGGGTATGAAAATTAAGGTTAAATTTTTTTTTATTTATCCACTAAATCAAGGTTATAAAATGTTCTCTATAATACCCAGTTTACATGTGGTATTATCATCTGTCTTGAGCGATCTGATCAGCTGAAATGCATAGTCATTTACATCTGGCATTTTGAATGTGACTGCAGTGACCACTTGTGATCAGATTTCATGCATAATTTGGAAGGGTGTCATGCACATGCATCAGATCAGTCTTCCACTGCATTTGCCTTCATGCAGAAATAACTCATAAATCTGCTGTTATCTGTAATCAGTAAATTGTAATCTGGTAAAAAAAATTTAAACAGATGGGACAAAACAAGGTCAGAAAAACAACCGATTTCATTTCTGCTGTTAATTTATCTCATTAAAGTGGTGGAGAGCTGTACAATACATTTCAATTTCCAATTCTCCAAAGGATCACATACATGCTGTTTGGGACGCATCAGGACACTTTTGAGTTCGCAAAACAAATTTTATGTTTCGGTAGGCATATAAAGAAACATAACATTTGTAGTGTGAACAGAAAAGTGTTGTAACCACAAATGTATGTAAACAGAGACACACCGGACCTACAAATGAAACACGGATTAGTATTAAAAATATACAAAAAATGAATAACACACATGATAGTCTTCTTCTTATAACATCTAAAGGGAGTTTTTCCTTGCCACAGTCGCCATGGCTGCTCATCAGGGATAAATACACATCGTTTACCTTAACTGTTAACTTCTGTAAAGTTGCTTTAAGACAATGTCCGCTGTGAAAAGCGCTATAGAAATAAACTTGGCTTGACTTGACTTGATATTGGTTTCTAGACAAATAATTTAATTTATTATTAGTGATTTGTGTTTTATAATATAAACTGCCCATTGCTACAGTATAGTCAACTCAGAAGCAGAAATGGGAAGTAATGAAGTACAATACATCATAACTGTACTTAAGTAGATTTTTCTGTTATCAGTTCTTTACCCCACTATTTCTTTTTCTGACAACTTTTTACTTTCACTTGTTACATTTTTACACAAATATCTGTACTTTCTACTTCTTGCATTTTCAAACCAGCCTCTTTACTTTAGTTTTAATCTATTTGGAAGTGTGTTCACACCTATATTTGTTTTGCATTATCCAGGATGACAGAAGTGGGCTAAATATTGAGTATTTAATAGTGCTTTTAATGTGTTTGTTTTAGTTGGATAATTAATTTATTTTTGTGAGTTTGTATTCTGTAATAAACATTCCACACACAAATTGAAGGATAAGCTGACTGAGCACTTATCAGATGTGATGCAAAAATGTAAGTTTTTTTTACTAAGCATATAGATACTGTCTGAATGATTAGCTACATAATTCTAATAACTACATGAACACAATGAGGTCTACTACTACTTTCTTTCGGCTTCTCCTAATAGAGGTTCCTCCCCAATAATCCGGGCTTGGGACCGGCACTAAGAATGCACTGGCTTGGCAATGGCTGGGTTCGGTTCCTTGACCGGGAATCGAACCCTGGCCGCAGTGGTGAGAGCGCCGAATCCTAACCACTAGACCACCAGGGAACCCCCCCTGACCCACCCACCCACACACACAAACAAACAATGGGTCTAACAAATGTAAATTATTAAATAAAATTTTTCCATTTATTTAATTGTATTTCATTAATTTAATTTGTCCCAATTTAATTAATTACTCAATTTAATCAATATAATATAAAGTAGATAGCAGGCATTTTATTTTATATTGTTTTAAAAATGTAAACTGTTCAATTGTCGATGATCACAAATATACATAAACCACATTAATAAAAAATGACAAGCAAATTTATGTTATGCATTTTTACCCCACAAACTCCAAAATTGAACCGTACCGTGACTTAAAAACCGAGGTACGTATTAAACTGTTAATTTTGCTTACCATTACACCAGTAATATATATTTACATTCTAAAACATTTATTTTCATCTTTAAATGGATCTCACATTTCCACTCATGGTGTCATCTTATTTTACAAAATAAAACAGGCTTAAAGCAACAGAAACACATTGGTACTGCAAATCTTTCCCATTTATTTAGCTAAATGAGCATATGTTACTCCTAAAAGAAGTCTGGTGAAATTTCATGTGATTATTTACATTTTAAACCAATAATGGATCATATAAGGATCTTACAATTCCATTAATGGTGTTACTTTAATGCATTCTTTTAATGCTTCAGACAGTTCTAATGACTTGCTTTGTATATAATAAGCAGTGGTCTAATAATCACACCAAAAACATTTAAAGCAGTTATAAAAAAACAACAGTACAGTCAAACATTTTCTGATCTATTCCAATATTAGCTAAAATTATAAGTAATGTCTGAGGAAGGTAGGTGAATATGATTGGAAGCAGTGATGAAAATATTGTATTAAAGGCATTTTTTTTCTGTTGGTTTCCTCCATATCTACTGGACTGATTTCTAAAATGTGTATCTCTTGGCACTGGGTGTTTCAGTGCACATAATAGAGACACACAACAGAATGAATTCACAGCCAATGCTGTGACGAATACAGAAGTATAAATAAAGTCAGGAAAAACCCTGGAATTGATTTCATGTACACCGTATGCAAAGGCCAACAGCCAAGCTGCTACATTTGCAGGAATTCTATACTTTATTCCCTTATATCTCAGGAATGTTACTGGATGAAGCACAGCCATGTATTGTTCAATACAAACCACAATTGGCTTGGAGTACCATTTAAAAAGCAAAGTGTTGCAGTCAAGAAATAGAAAATATATCCAAAATAATTTTCCTTTAAACAGACTTGATCTGCCTGTAGAGTGGAGTTTACAAAGTGTTCAGATGTGTTAGCCATTCTTTATTAACTTTATCCTGCAAAGAACAAACAAGACAATGTGTGAAAACTTACAAAATTACATGAAGAGGGTTTGTTTCAAACTAAGTTTCTAGAACGAAAATTGTAAAATAAAAATAAAAGCCTTAACAATAAAAAATAAAAGGAACCTAATATGTAGAAAATGTTTCCTGTGCCATACATCATCTGTGCATCAACATTCCCTAAAGGTCAGAAGAAACTTTTCAAACGAAACTAATCTTTTCTGCATCTTTTTGTACTGTTTTGTGTATATTTCTAGCACTGCAGAATAAACCAATCAGCGTATTCTTCAAAATCCTAGCTATTCACATTTTACAGCATGCATACTTAAAATTCATGAAGGTTTTAAAAAATATATTTTTACCTGCAGATTGATGCAAAATGGCCATTGTTTAAAAGATTTGAAAACAATGAAATCAGATATTGTGCCATTCAAATTTAAGCACTACTTGTTCATGCATGCCATCATGTCCTATACACGGGGAGGAGTCACCCTGGAAAAGACCATCCCCATTAGAATAGAGATAAAAACCCAATACCACATTTCTTTAGCATTTGAATGGCCATAAAGTTACACTATCAATGTTTTAACGTATTATTTTATCAAAACTCTATTAACTGTGTTTGAAATATAATTGTTATAAAAAAACTAAAGTAAAAAAAATACAATCACTGCCACAAAAAAAAAAAAAAAAAGATTTTGCATGTTTATTTTGCTAATGTTAATGTACAAGTTCAAAACTGCAGTTACTTTATATAATTATGAATTTAAACAATGGAATGTGCAAAATCTGGACATCTTGCCATTTATAAAATCTTTATAAATGGCAAGTATCAATACAATATCAATACATCAAGTTCAGAAATTTCCCCACTGTGGGACGAATAAAGGTATATCTTATCTAATCTTACAATCAGAGCTGCTCCCAGTGAACCAGTCACCAAAATATACACTGTCCATGTGTTTACCTGTGCAATGAATGTACAATAACAATAATTTAAAACCATGCAATATTACCTATGTGCAATATGTTTGATAGCGTAACTATTTATTACTCTCTTTTATTAGAGAGTAATACATTTTATTATAACTATTTATTGGTCTCTTTTTCTTTTTCTTTTTGTATTTATACACTGTGATGTATACACTTTATTATGTTTCTACATTTAAAAATATATTTGCACATTTGTTTTTCTTTGCTGCTGTAACACAAAAATTTCCCCACTGTGGGATGAATAAAAGGTATATCTTATCTTATCTTACAATCAAAGCTGCTCCCAGTGAATGTATATCTTATCTTTTCTTATCTTATCTTTTCTTATCTTATCTTATCTTATCTTATCCTATCTTATCTTATCTTAATAGAACTTATTGCTCAGTTGAAAAAATGTATTAGGGATAACAAATTCAATTCAATCCAATTCAATTTATTTTGATTTGTATAGTGCTTGTTACACAGGAGACTGGGGCAGTCTAATGTTACCATATTGGGCAAAAATCTGGGGTGCATGTGAAAACAATAACAGTTTAAGTTCATAGACCAAATGGACAATAATGATGATTGCTGTAAGTTGAAAAGGAGGTGGACCATTGCCTTTATTTTTTGATACACAAGAGAATGACTGGCAGGTACAAGCAGTAAGAACAGGACAACAATAAAACAGGATGACAGGGAAATTAGTCTCACCTAGTTAATAGAACATGGGCAGTGCAAAATGAACTACACACGGTTGCATTTACATTTAGCAAACATGAGTGGAAAAAACTAAAAAAAAAATATAAAAAACAAAGAAAATTACACTAAGTTAATCTAACAAGACATACATGTGTTGGCACGTTCCTGTACTAGTGTACAGTATCCAGACCCCCAACAACCTAGACATGATAAAATGTAGTGTATGTGCACAATCTTTCCTATTCTCAAACAAAGAACACCTATGTGTGATCTTAGTGAGTCTGGATCAGGTGCACAACAAAACAGAAAATATGTGTAGTTTTAGTAATGTAACCGTGTATCAGCAAAAATTCTCAAAAGCT
Source organism: Silurus lanzhouensis (assembly GCA_039877035.1). Taxonomy (NCBI): domain Eukaryota; kingdom Metazoa; phylum Chordata; class Actinopteri; order Siluriformes; family Siluridae; genus Silurus; species Silurus lanzhouensis. The sequence continues at coordinate 9,449,156 of JBCEWE010000453.1, read as the reverse complement.
TAAAAAAATCATAATTGTCCATTTCAGATAAACACAGTATAGTCTGAGTGAACAAAATGTGTTATTCTGATTTTATTTGCGCACATATATATTTTTTTTAATTATAGATTTATTTTAATAATTACATCATTCTGGTGATTACTCACAATTCTGAAACATACAGATATTCATGTATTAAACATTTAGTAAGGGTTCTAATTGGTGATCTAACACCACTGTACAACCATGGATAAGTTTACATGACACAGAAGCTTACACTCCAAGTAGAAATTCCACATATTATATCTGTTGAATTACTGTTATTTCAACTTTTAAATATCCAATCTAAACTGTTAAGGATGTGAGAAAGTGAACACTATTACATTCAAACTATAACATTTATGTTTTTGCAAAATAACTTACAAACAGCAACAACAGAAACACATTTCTATAGCTAAATGAGCATATGTAACATATGTTGATATTTTCCAAAAAGGTAATCTAATTATTAACATTTTAAACCAAAATGTCATCCTAAAGCGGTGTTATTTGAATTTCCTTTCAATGCTTTAGACAGTTCTGATGACTTTCCTTGTACAGTTTAAGCAGTGGTGTAATAATTACACCCAAAACATTAAAAGAGTTCATTAAAGGACCAACAGTACAGTTAAACAGTAACTTATCTATTCCAATACTATTAACAATTACAAGTAATACCTGAGGGAAGTAGGTGAATAGAATTAAAAGCAATGCTGAAAATATTGTATTAAAGGCATTTCTCTTCTGCTGGTTTCCTCCATTTTTTTTAATCTGCTTTGTGTTTTGTGTATCTCCTGGTCCCGGCTGTTTCAGAGCACACAACACAGACACACAGCAGAATGAAATCACAACTAATGATATCATGAATACAGAAGTATAAAAAATGTCAGGGAAAACCAGTGTGTAAATCTCATATACACCGTATGCAATGGCCATCATCCACGCTGGTAAAGTTGCTGCTATTCTATACTTTATTCCCTTATATTTCAGAAATGTTACAGGATGAAGCACAGCCATGTATTGTTCAATACAAATTAAAATTTGTAACAGTGGCCTTCCAGTGTAGGACAGACCAAAAAAGAAATACATCACACTTGGTATTATGTTATTGGGGAAAATACAGACGAGCAGTATTTCTAAAAGACATTCCAGACAGTAGATGAGCTCCATAATAGTGTGATTCAAAAGAAACACCTGAGCATCTTTGATTTTGCGTTCAGTACCAAAATAGAACCAGACGCACCACAAATGAGCCGGAGTACCAATTAAAAAGCAAAGTGCTACAGTCAAGTAGAAGAAAATAAATCCCAAATAATTTTCCTTTACACAGTGATCGAAAGACCATGAAGATGTGTTGTCCATTCTCTAACTTTGTACTGCAAAGAGAAAACAAGGAAATGTGTGAAAACTTAAAGAAGGCTCATAGAAGGTGGGGTTCTTCATATATAAAAAACAAATAATAAAAAAACATCCTGAATGGAATATAAAAAAAAATATTTTTTGCAGAAACAGAAAAAAAAAGTTGAAAATTAAATAATAATTAAAAAACAGTATTTCTGTCACTATAACTATTCCCATTTTACAACATGCATGCTTAAACCCAGCAAACAATCTTTTGAAATGTTTTACCTGTTGATCAATGCAAGACGTCCTGCAAGATTGAAAAACAACTAAATCAGATAACATATCAAATAACAGAGCTATTTTAAAGTTCAATAAACATTTTTTTGTCAAAAACATGAACTTTATATATCATATAATGTTGAAAAAAATGTGGTCCAATTGTCTATGCATGAAATTTCAAGCTCCTTTAAATATCCTGTTTAAATTATGACTTCCAAGACTGTCAAATAACTTACATCATTAGTCATGCTCATAAAAACCATTCAGTCAGCTGTCATGCCCTGTGTACAGGGTGGTGTCATTTTGAACGACACCACTCCCAACAGATAGAAAATTGAGAAAGGATGAGCAGTCAGATTAAGTTAGATTTGCATTGACGCTTCACTAGGACACAGATAGCAAAACAAACTATGCTGGGGTATATTGTGACTGTTTGAAGGGCTGTAATGTCACACTAATAATTTTGTATTAATTATTAAATTACACTACATTAAATGTTCTATTAATGCATGCCTATGGCCAAATCTAATCTATGCCAGCAAAATGCATGTTCTTTCAACTGTTCAACATTTTAATGGCGTTGCAGCTAAGCTGATTGTTTTATACCTTTTATACCACAGCAATATTCAAACTTTAAAAATCATTTTATTGTTCAATTTTGTAAAAAAAAATCCACCACAGATAGTTCCTGATATTGCTTACAATATATGAGCCATAAATAGTCATGGCTCATCATCTTCTCCCAATTTCTCTTTATTGAATTTAATATGAAACAGACCACAGACTATATATATATATATATATATATATATATATATATATATATATATATATATATATATATATATATAGTGCCCTCCACAATTATTGGCACCCCTGTTTAAGATGTGGTCGTGGACTTCTAAAAATTCTCCTTTTTTTTTTAAACAACATAGAACCCAAATGCAAAAAAAGAGAAAAATCCAACCTTTTATTTAAGTACATTACTTTGGTGGTAAAAAAAATCACACATTTAGAAAAAAAAAAAAAATTGAAATCATGTGTGCCACAATTATTGGCACCCCTGATGTTAATACTTTGTACAACCTCCTTTTGCCAACAAGACAGCACTTAATCTCCTCCTATAACATTTCACAAGATTGGAGAACACAGAGAGAGGGATTTTTGACCATTCTTCTTTGCACAATCTTTCTAGATCATCCAGTGTCCTGGGTCCTCTCTTATGCACTCTTCTCTTTAGCTCGCCCCACAGGTTTTCGATTGGGTTGAGGTCTGGGGACTGAGATGGCCATGGGAGGACCTTGAGTTTGTGACTGCTGAACCACTTTTGTGTAGATTTTGCCACATGTTTTGGATCATTATCCTGCTGAAAGACCCAATGACGACCCATCTTCAGCTTTCTGGCAGAGGCCATCAGGTTTTTATTTAAAATATCCTGGTACTTCAAAGCGTTCATAATGCCATGCACCCTAACAAGGTTCCCAGGGCCTTTGGAAGAGAAACAGGCCCACAGCATCACAGATCCTCCACCATACTTCACGGTGGGCATGAGGTGCTTTTCGGCATACTCATCTTTTGTTTTACGCCAGACCCACTTAGAGTGTTTGTTGCCAAAAAGCTCAATCTTAGTCTCATCTGACCAAAGCACACGATCCTAGTTGAAGTCCCAGTACCGCTTAGCAAACTCCAGACGTTTACGTTTGTGAGTGTTAGTGAGAAAAGGCTTTTTCCTTGCATGCCTCCCAAACAGCTTGTTGGCATGTAGAGAGCGTCTGATGGTTGTTTTGGAGACTCTGTGACCCCAAGATGCCACTCTTTGATGCAATTCTGTGACGGTGAGCTTGGGAAATTTTTTTACTTCTCTTACCATCCTCCTCACTGTGCGTTGTGGCAAGATAAACTTGGGACCTCTTCCAGCCTTGTTTGTCACTGTTCCAGTTGTTTTAAACTTCTTAATGATTCCTCTGACTGTAGATACCGGCAAGTTAAGGCGAGTGGCTATTTTCTTGTAGCCATTGCCTGACTTATGAAGGTCGACACACATCTGCCTTACTTGAATGGTGTGTTCTCTTGTCTTTGCCATGTTGACAAATGGGTAAGAGAATTAGGCCTCTGTGTCACGTCATATTTATACCCCAGGGAAACAGGAAATCATGAATTACTAATTAAAAGTCCCTAGATACCCTGACCAACCTTAGCAACTACAGAAAAATATATTTAAAAAAAAAAACGGTTGGATTTTTCTCTTTTTTTGCATTTGGGTTCTATGTTGTTTTAAAAAAAAAGGAGAATTTTTAGAAGTCCACGACCACATCTTAAACAGGGGTGCCAATAATTGTGGAGGGCACTGTATATATATATATATATATATATATAAACATACACACATACTATAATTCTGCATAATTCAACAAAGAAAAATGTCAGAAAATGTACAAAACTAGTAAATAGTTCTATTAATAGTTCTATTTAAATGTATTGAAAAAAAAAGTAAAAAGCAGCAGATAATGGAAAAGATAATTGGAAGTATTTAATGGGCATGGTAGCTTAGTGCTTAAGGTGCTGGGTTACTGATTGGATCGTTGGGGGTTTCAAGCCCAGATATCACCAAGGTGCCGCTCTTGTGTCCTTGAACAAGGCCTTTTACCCTCTGTGCTCCAGGGGTGCTGTATCATGGTTGACCCCAGGCTCTGAACAGAGTGGGGTTATGCCAAGAAAGAATTTCAAAGTGTTATAATGTACATGTGACAAATGTAGGCTATTATTTTAATCTTCCTACGTTATCTACATTTTGTGGTTTTGCTAACATAAAGACAGATTAAATGAAATGCATAAAGTATTTTTTAACACCTATTCACATTTCACAATATAATGAACTTAAACAAAAGGTGTCTGTGGATGTAGGACTTCAAATTAGCTTCCACATGATAGTGAGACTTCATGCAATAAAATCAGCTCATATATGCTATTCAAATTTTGTTATTTTACAGACTGCTTCTGTGTTGAACAGGTGCCCTTTATAGACACTGCATATACATCGTATATTCAAATATTACATTGACTATTGTCACAAACTACCTGCTGAATTATTGCACACTGTTCTTCACAACGAGTAGATAAAAAAATAATAACTAATAATAATAATAAAATAAGCAATGACTGATATTATGTACTACAAATTAAAGGCAAATTTATATCTAGTTCAAGAAAATGTTTTAAACCTCATACAGTTTAAGTATTAATCTATTAAATTAAGCATTAAATTTTAGCAGGCTGTCAATTTTACGCCTTGTGACCAGTGTTCCTGTTATTAGCTTGGGATATATGGCAACCCTGACCAGGATAAATCTCTTAATGCAGATAAAAAATGAATGAATAAATGAACAATTTAATGAATGAATATATAAAAATGACATTCATTACACAAAAAGCTGCAAATGCAAACAACATTTTATAATATGTATATTGAGCTCTACAGCAAGTCTTTATGAGCATAGTACACCTCCAATTCAAAAAAGGTTGGGACTCATTTAAAATGTACTGTGGCAAAGTAAGAAAAATGTTCTTTGGTTATACAAATCTAAATTTTTATTTCTTATTTGAAACCATGGAAACCACATTCTCCAGACTAAAGAGAAGAGGGACCATATGGCTTTTAATGGTATGGGAGTGCATTAGTGCCTGTGGAATGGGCTTGCACATTTGAAAAGGCTCCATCAATGCTGAATGCTATATACAGATTTCAGAGCAATAAATGCTTCCATCCAGAAAACAACTTCTTCACTGAAGGCCTTGCATATTTGAGCAAGACAATGCTAACTGCATACTGTGAGTCCGGGTGCTGAACTGGCCTGCCTGCAGTCCAGACCTTTTACCATTTGAAAACATTTGGTATATTAAGAAAAAAAAACAACAACAAAGGACACCCAAAACTGTTGAGCAGATAGAAACCTGTATCAGAGGCATATGAGACAATATTCTTTTTCTAAAACATCAAGCTGTTCCAAGCTATACAGTATATGGACAGAAGATGTGATGCTAAATTGTGTTAAACATTTCCCTGTTCATAAAATTACAAATGACCTTATTTTTTTCGCAATATTTTTTTATATTCTCACTTTAAAGGTTTTATATATATTTTATTATTATTATTATTATTATTATTATTATTATTATTATTATTATTATTATTGCGAATAGAATATTGATTCGAGATTTTCAAATCATTGCATTGTGTTTTTATTTAATTTTACAAAGTGTCCCAACAAACACATTTACGGAAGATTTTACGTTTAATTCAACACAACCTCTTATCATGTACGTATCAATTTTCTTGATTCTGCAAGTGGCTTATTATACCTTTTCTATATTTCTTTCATTGTTTAATTGCTAACTTTTTATGTAATGTTTTTTCTTTCTTTTCTTTAAAAATTTTTTTTTTTAATATAGATATTATTCTAAGGTGCGTCCCTACATCTCGTACAAGAAACGACGATGACAACAACAACAACAACAACAACAACAACAAATCTCTCCATTTCCTCCTCATAGTTTCATTTATTTGGATGCCATTTTATGTTGTATTATTGGTCTCAACTGTATAATAATAATAATAATAATAATAATAATAATAATAATAATAATAATAATATTAATAATAATAATAATAATAATAATAATAATAATAATAATAACACTTATAATTATAATAATAATGGTTTGTTCGTTTGTTACATCAGAATTTCTTGTCAGAATTTTTATTTTATAGTTTGGACATTTTAAAATGCCCTTCCTTGTGCATTTTCAGAAATGGTGTAATAATCGTCTCAAGATCATTTAAAGAATTCATAAAACCAGAAAATTTCGCAATCAAGCAACACGCCATGAATTTTGCTACTAGTAAACACAAAGAGTAATGCCTGAGGGATGTAGGTGAATAGGATTAGAAGCAATTCTGAAAATATTGTATTAAAGGCATTTCTCTTCTGTTGGTTTCCTCCATCTCTACTAGTCTGATATGTTGTCTGTGTATCTCCTGGCCCTGATGCTGCAATTCTATACTTTATACCCTGATATTTCAAGAATATTACTGGATGAAGCACAGCCACGTATTGTTCAGTACAAATGCAGGTTTGTATCAATGGCCTTCCAGTCCAAGCCAGACCAAAGAACAACTGAATTACAAGCAAGAACATGTCATCTTTGAAAATAAACATATTCATTATTTCTAAACTACATTCCACACAGTAGATGAGGTCCATAATAGTGTGATTCAGAAAAAACACTTTAGTGTCCTAAATTTTTCGTTTAGTACTAAAATAGTACCAGAGGCACTACAAATGGGCCTGAGTATCCATTAAAAAGCAAAGTGCTGTGGTCAAGATGCTGAAAATATATCCAAAATGATTTCCCATTAAACAGTCCTCAGACATCTCTGGGGATAAAAAGTTTTGAGTGTCGTTTTCAAACTCGCCCGATGCCATTCTTTATTAACTCTGTGCTGCAAATGAAAAACAAGAACATGTGAAAACTTACAAAGCGATGATAGTTTTAGAACCTTTTGCAGAAACTATGCGTATATGTGAATAGTGTACAGATAGAAATTAATCAAAAGGAGCAAAAAAAAAATGTCTGTGTAATATACATGTACTAAAGTATCATAATCAGTTATTAGATATAGAAAGGTATTTAAGAAAACCAATACAATTGCATGAGTTTGAAGAGGGAATCATTCTTCTATATAGATGTCATTTTTTATATAACACAACGATAAGTGACAGAGGAAATTAAATATTGAAATAATCTCTAAATATTCACAGTTATTTAAATATTTATATTAGCACATAGAGCATATGCACTTAAAATTTGTAAAACAATAAATAAATGTTGCTCAATAATAATGTTCAAATAAATATTACTCAATTCTACTTACTGAATTTATGCCTCTAATATTTAACAAGTTCTATGAATTAATTATTCCATTCAACCCTGCAGAACAATTTATGTTCCCTTCTTTTCTTACGCATATGGACATCACAAATCCTGAATATTCAACTGGTTTGAGATCTATTGACTGTGAAGGTGATAGCATATGCTTTACATCAATTCTACACATCCTCAAACCATTCAGTGTGTGCTCATCCCATTTGGATGGGGGCGGGGTCATTCTGTTCAAGACCACTCCCAAGGACCACTCTGGTTGTGACTTAAATTATGCCAGGAAGACAAATGTCTCCACAACATTACAGAGACACATTTTTCCTTTAGCTAGTCACCTGTTCTTCAGTCCATATATCAGTGTCTATTCAATACAAAACATGTTTTATTCCTCTTGTACAACAACAATGAATGAATTGTGTAATGTATAATAAGCAAAAAAACTAACAAATATATAAATAAATTATAACCGTTTATAATTACATTCAGTCATGGAAACAGATGTATGAATACATGTCATGTTCCTGAAAGAGTGCAAAGGCTTTATGAATTTCCCATTTTTGGAAAAATGGTTATTATAAAGCAGTGACCAAAACTACAACACGGTTCTCATAACTGTTACATTAATGTTCACTTTACAGAGAATTCGACCATATCATTGATTTTGTATTTGTTCAATAAAAACACATTCTTGACTTGTTTATAATAAGTCTCAAATGATTGAAACATAATGACATGATAACATTAATAAGAATATGTGCATTCATATAAATGTGTACATTTAATATATAGATATAAATATAAAGCTGTAAATGGAAATATGCTGCATTTTTATTGTAAGCATGAATATACTATTAAAAAAAATTTAGTGTTTTAAGAACTACAGTGGAACCTCGGGTTACGAACGCCCCGGCATACGTATAATTCAGGTTACGAATCGCAGTTCATCAAAATTTTTGCCCCTGGTTACAAACAATATTTCGGGATACGAACGTCGCTCACCAAAAAATCGCAGGCAAGTTGGTTGTTTTTGCTCTTTCCACACAGCTCGTCACATCAGTTAGCGTCCTGTGTCCCTAGCGAGAGCATCGTGTTACTTATCCGCTTGAACTTTTCCCGGCGGCAGCGTAACAACTCGTTAGTTGATGCTCGTGGAATGATGAGATGGACAACATTAGCCGATGCATAACCACTTGACTTGTTTTTATGAAGATAGATTAGCAGGGTTACAGTCTTTTCCGAAGTACAATACCCATAATGAATTTCACTCTGGACTTCAATACCAACTGATAGTAGCCTTAAAGAAACCGCTCTCATTTTCCCTCTAATGCAACAATTGTCTCAGCGTTCGTGTTAATAACACTGTCTTTAATATTCTATAATATAATATATAATAATATATAAATAATATAATATAATAAGATTCTCCTTCCAAACAATAACTCTCCCTCCTCCTCCTTCTACGAACGTCGTCTCCTGCAGCGAGTCTTCTCAAAGGGAAAGTACCCGCTAAAGATCTTTTCCTCTTTTGTATGTTTTTATGTGGTATGATTTTAATATAACATGTTAAAAGTAAATAATATTAGTGAATATTGGCTTTATTTTTATTTAAGTAATATTTTTGGTTGTCCAGAACGAATTACCGAAGTTTCTGTTCATTATTATGGGGAAATTTGTATCGCGATACGAACTTTTCAGGTTACGAATAAAGTACCGGAACGAATTAAATTCGTAACCCGAGGTTCCACTGTATATAGGAATTATACTAAAACATGACCAGGTGAGCAAAAAAATTTTTTTGAATGAAGCTGTCAAAATGTTTCTGTACATGATAATACAAGATCACACAAGATCACGGCCTGCTGTAACTAAGTAAAGTATAAAAAAGGAAAATTTTTTTTAGAAAAAAAAAAAATCTATATAAGGTGTCATTGTTACATAAATTCTAGTAAGTGGGACAATTCTGTGCTGAATAAAAAGCAGTTTTGTTCCAACAGTATACATGTTTAACAAATGTAGGGTTAATTATAATGTAAATAGGATAAAAAAAAATGCTGAAAATATAGTATTAAAGGCATTTCTCTTCTGTTGGTTCCCTACATCTCTACCTGTGTGTGTATCTCCTGGCCCTGGGTGTTTCAGAACGCACAGAACAGATAAACAGCAGAATGAAATCACAATCAATGTTATGACGAACACAGAGTTGATAAAAATATTGGGAAAAGTCAGTATTATGTGACTGTACGCAGCATATACAATTAAAATGAACCAAACTGCTACAGCTGCTGCAATTCTGTATTTTATCCCTTTATATCTCAGGAATATTATTGGATGCCGCACAGCCAAATATTGTTCAGTACAAATGCAGGTTTGTATCAGAGGCCTTCCACTCCAGGACAGAGACAGAAAAAAATTTATCACACTAAAGTATGTGTCATTTTTCAAAATGAATATATTCAGCATTTCAGCAACACACACAAAGCAGAAGATGAGCTCTATTATGATTACGTTCAAAAGAAACACATGAGTTTATTTGACTTTCCGCTCAATGCAGAAATAAAACCAGAGACACCATAAATTGGCCGGTGTACCAATGAGGAAGCAAAATGTCATGATGCAGTATGAGAAAATAAATCCAAAATGAATTCCTTCCAGACAGTCATATACAGTAAATGGAGTTGAGCAAAGTAGAGTGGCATTGATCATCTCTACAGGTATATCAGTTATTTTGTATTAATTCTGTTCTGCAAAGAGAAAACAAAAAAAATGTGTGACTAACAGAATAATAATTAGTTATCAGGCCATCTTGCATTATACAAAAAGATATGCAAAAGATACAGATGAATGAATTACATTTTTTGAAAGATTAGAGGGTATAGTATAATAACTATATATAATAGAAAAATAGAAATCAATGACCTCCTGAACGCTTATACTTTACATGGTTAAAGAAGATTTGAAAGGTTTTACCAGTGCACTGACGCAAAACTTCTCCGAGTTTTCTGTGCAAAAGCGACATTGAAAAAGAATGAATGCAGACGTTGTTTGCAATTCAAATGGTCGTGCAAAATGAAAACAATTTTGTTAAACAGCCCTGTCCTGTCACATTAAGTCACCTATTAATAAGCAAGTCCATTAATCCCTTTAAAAGCTTTTGACATGTGTTTAGAAGTACCTTTAATTGAATTGGGTTATATTGTAAATGTAAAGCTATTCTTATTTTCCATTTTGATTGACTATGTTGACTTATTCTTTTTAAGAAGGTTGTAAACTGGGAATTTGGCTTAAATTAAAATTTAGATGTTAACTGGAATACACATAGTCCATGAACTTGATTTATTATACTAAACCACACATTTACAATGAAAAGATGTAGCAGGCTTATTAAATGTCATTACATAGCAATTGAAATGATTTAGGAGTTTAAATATGAAATATGATAACATAGAATTAGCTTGCAGTAGTTTATTTTGGTGGCTCTGATCATTTGTGATCCTGCCTTCTGGCAGAAAACTGCTCTGTCTTAAAGATTTTCCATGACAGACAACATAATGTCTGCTAAAAAGTGCTAAATCCTGCTTCTGTTTTTATTGAAATTTAACACATTTTATTCCACTAATTTTAGTTTATACAAGACTGTGCACCCAAGCGATTGTTATAGAAACAATCATGTATGTGTATATAGAGTTTGTCAAAAAAAAGCCCTAAAAACACAGTCTTTTATCTTTTTTTTTTTGTTTTGTTTTTTTGTCACATTTACAGGTATGTTTACGGTGGCCGAGAAGTGCAAAACACATTAACCCGAAAACAAAATAACAAATGCAAAAACAAATGAACAAATGAAAAAACAAGAAACTTACCGATCATTGGACATGACACCTGTCATTCAAAACAGGTGAATGACAGGTGTCTTGTCCAATGATCGGTAAGTTTCCATTCACAAACTATACCGATCATTGGACAAGACAATTTTGTCATTCACCTGTATATCTTGAATGACAGGTTTCTTGTTATTAAACTTACCGATCATTGGACAAGACACCTGTCATTCAAGATATACAGGTGAATGACAGGTGTCTTGTCCAATGATCGGTAAGCTTCCATTCACAAACCATACCTACCTTTTCCGGTTTGTCTGACTTGTCGTTGTGTTTTTGATTTTGTTAATGTGTTTTCGGATTTGTTATTTTGTTTTTGGATTTGTTTATTTGTTTTCAGATTTGTTAATGTGTTTGCGGATTTGCTATTTAGTTTTTGGATTTGTTCATTTGTTTTCGGATTTGTTGTTTTGTTTTTGCATTTGTTATTTTGTTTTCGGATTTGTTAATGTGTTTTGCATTTCTCAGCCACCGTATATGTTCCTTTTGTTTATATGCAGTAATCTAGGTAAAAGTCAAAAACAGAAGAATTGCACAGTAAATAGCTGAAGACTTATATAATATAAAACGTATGTAAGACAGAAAACAGACGAAAAGATGTAACCAGACTGCCTATATAATTTTAACGATCATTAATATATTAATATTATTATTATAATTATTATAAATGTAAATAATTGTATTTTAAGCACTGACCATTTGAATATTTGATTAGTTGGATGCTACTTATATTACGTAAGTGAATATGTTTTAATTTTTATTATATTATTTAAATTAGATTATGTTTCTTAATTACAGTCAATCTATTTTTATCTGAAAGTACAATGACAAGACAACAAAAAGACATGCTCGTCTTTCTGGCTGTGTTTACAGGATACAAACTACACAGTTTGCAATTGTATAAGTAAATTATACTTATGAAAAACATTTTATTGACATTTATCAGGTACAGGATAAATATAACAGCATAAATCTGATAGTAATATATATTTTTTTAATTAAAAGTTTTAAGTACAAAAGCGATAACATTTTGTGTCTTAATGGGAATGACATTTGCTATACAATAATTACAACTACACATGTAAATATACACTATGTACAAAATTTTAAGACACCTGACTTTTCCAGCCATATGTGTTTTTTTCCTAAACAATTACAACAAAGTTGGAGACATACAATTGTATAAGATGTCTTTGGATGTGGTTTTATTACATTTTCCCTTCACTGGAACTAGGAGACCCAAACCTGTTCCAGTATGACAATGCCCTGCACCAGCTCCATTAGGAAATGGTTTTCATGGGTTGAAGTAGAAGCTCTTGAGTGACCTGCTATATAGCTTTTTACCAACAGCATTGTGGCTGAATGAGGGCAAATCTCAACAAATACACTTTAAAATTAAATGGAATGTCTTCCCAGAGAAGTGGAGGTTGTTGGAATGGAAAATGAGATTAATTGTGGAATGGGATGTTCAAAAAGCAAATGTGAATCTTATTATCACAAACTTTCAGCTATAAAGTGTGTTTATAGCATGTTATTACATTTAATGGGTATTTATTACCAAAATCTATCAAATGCAATTCGTTTCAACTGCAAATGTTACAATAAAATGCAATACATTGTACTGTGTTGCAATGTTGGATGTGTTGGCATTATATTTTCCATTCACTTAAACTAGGAGACCCAAACCTGTCCCAGCATGATTTGGGTTGTAGAGTGATTTAACAGCATGTGTTATATTGATGATAATCCATTTTATCAGGATTTCCTACCGAAATATATCAAATGCAAATAGTTTAAACTGCAAATGTTATTGCACTTTGTTGAACTGTGAGCAAGTTCTTGCACTGCATCATTATTTAAGAAAGGTTTTACCCAAAATCCACACAAGGTCACATTCCTAGTGGTAGTCTTGTTATTTCTTGTGCTAGTCTATCATTTGTATTACTTTTAATTTTTTTCAAGAGTTTCTATAAAACAATTATAAATTCCACAGATTTCCTTCTACCGCTTTAACCATTTGAAATGACCTTCCTTGTACATTTTTATGAGCGGTGTAACCATCACACCAAAGACATAAAAAGAAGTCATAAAAGGAATAATATTACACCTAAGCAATACATTATCTTTATTAGAACTGGTAAAAATGCTAAGGACTACCTGAGGAAAGTAGGAGAACAGGATTAAAAGCAATGCTGAAAATATAGTATTAAAGGCATTTCTCTTCTGTTGGTTTCCTACATCTCTACCTGTGTGTGTGTCTCCTGGTCCTGGGTGTTTCAGAGCAAACAACACAGACACACAGCAGAATGAAATCACGATCAGTGTTATAATGAACACAGAGTTGATAAAAGGATCAGGGAAAGTTAGGGATATTTGATTATACACAGCATATCCAGTTAATATGAACCAAACTGCAACAACTGCTGCAATTCTGTATTTTATCCCTTTATATCTCAGGAATATTATTGGATGCCGCACAGCCAAATATTGTTCAGTACAAATGCAGGTTTGTATCAGAGGCCTTCCACTCCAGAACATAGACAGAAAAAAATAAATCACTCTAAGGCATGTGTAATTTCTTATAATTAATATATTTAGTAGTTCAGCAGCAAACGCTAAGCAGAAGAGGAGCTCTATTATAATGACATTCAGAAGAAACACATGAGTTTGTTTGACTTTCCACTCACTGCAAAAATAAAACCAGAGACACCATGAATTGGCTGGTGTTCCAACAAGGACACAAAATGTCATGATGCAGTATGAGAAAATAAATCCAAAATGAATTCCTTTTAGACAGTCATATACAATAAATGGAGTTGAGTAACATAGAGTGGCATTGATCATCTTTTCAGGAATACCAGTCATTCTATATTAATTCTGTTCTGCAAAGAGAAAACAAAGAATGTTTAACTTACAAAATGAGGACTGGTTATCAGGCCCGAATACGAGTTATAAAAAGGCCTTGCAAATGAAACAAATGAATGGATTTACATTTTCTTTATTTTTGTCAATCTGTAAAGAGAAACGGAAATTAACAAAGTTTTACAAAATAAAGATTAGGTTTAATGACCTAATGACAAAAAATAGTCTATAAAGAAAATGTTTTTTTATACTATAAAAATCATATTGCATGCACTATTTAGAGAAACATGACGTGCTGAAAGCTTATACTTGTTTAAAGAAGGTGACATTTTTTTTTACCTGTGCACTGATCCAAACCTCCTCAGAGATGTCTGTACAAAAGCGAGATTGCAAAGCAATGAATTCTCCCCCTTTTTGCAATTCAAATGGTCTTGCCAAGTGAAAAATTGGAAATGGGTTAAACCAATCATGTTTGTTTAAAGTATTTCCATTTTCATTTTGTTTGATTGGATTCCATGTTGGCGACTTTAATTGAAAGTAAGCCATAAGTTGAGAATTTTTGCTTGACATTATTCATTAAAATGTACTAGAGTACACTTTCTCCATAAATTGTTGGCTGAAATGTTATCTATCATCCAATAGTCTGCCCAGTCACCACACCTAAATCCTACTGAACTCCTCCGGGATGAACTGGATTGCAAAGTCAAAAAGAAATATTCAATTTGTGAAGGACATCTCTGGCAAGCTTTACAAGAGGCACGGCAAAGTATTGAGTGTTTTTAAAAATAAACTGTCTAAATGGACAGAGTTTGTAAAGCTATTATTTATGCTAAGGGAGGATTTTCACATGAAAAACAAAGTTGAACATTGGTATATTTATGAATTTGTTTTGAAAAATTAAAGCTTGATATTCAATTTCCTAGTTTGTTTCATATACACATAAGGAACATGCATATGTCTCATAAACCCTATGCCTTTCCAATCTTTTTACAGGCATTGTAGCTTTTAAGTAATAAATTCTTCATGTGCAATGATTTTCTGTTGCTATCACAAGACTCGTTTGTTGAGACAAAACATTGAAAGAAATGGTCAGACTCAATACTGACAATGATTCATAACTGTTCATTATATTATATCAATATGCCATAATTTCCGCACCCATATATAAGCCGCACCCAGTAAATTCGACAAATATTTTTATTTTAAACATGAATAAGCCGCACCTGTCTATAAGCAGGTGTCTACACTGAAACTAATGAACTTTACACAGGCTTTAACGAAAGACAGTGTCTGTTACACGGTGTAACGGGTGAAATATGTTGCGCTTCCTTTAGGAGCAGAGCGGTATTTTGGGAATAGGTTAGCGCTGCATTTTTCCGCTATTACTGCATGTGTGCAAGACCGAGGAATATGTCCTTAATTGTTTTTTGATGCTCATTTCTAAGTTTCTTTGACTAACCTGTAACGCTGTTGCCAAAAATAATAAAAAAACATGAGTTTTGGAAACCTGTCTGTGCTTATATGATTTCTGTTGCAAATGGAGTTAGCGAGCTCTCCCATGACCCAGACTCAACACGCTACAATGGCATGTATCTAAACAGTAGCCTACCAAGAAAGTCATTGTTCACTGTCTTCCTTCTTCCTTTCACAAATATTTCTCTCAGGAGTTTATCTTTTGGCATCGTTGTGCGTTTAAGAAAAACGTTTTTTCTCCCGATTTTTTCATTTCCATTCGGAAATTTCATTGGTCTAATGTTATGGGGTTCACTTTTTTGCCTTGAAGTTTGTGAAACCGGGGAAAAACCCAGGAAATATTCATAAATAAGCTGCTTTGTTGTTTAAGCCATGGGGTTCAAAACGTGGGAAAAAAGTAGCGGCTTATAGTCTGAAAAATACGGTAAACATTTTAATTTACACACTTTTACTGTTTTCTGAATATTTGATTAGTTTGTTGCTATTTGCATTATGTAAGTGAATGTTTTCATTCTCATTATATTTATCAAATAAAATTATGTTGCTGAATCACAGTCAATCAATTTTTGTCTGAAAGTACAATCGTAAGACAAATAAAAAAAAAGGCTTGTCTGTCTAGCTGGGTTATAGAATATTTTATTTTGAATGCAAGCAAACCGAGTATTATAACAAATAAATAATGTATTAGTATATTAAAATTACCAAAACATTTTTTACTACATCATGTACAAAATAAGGAGAAACCATAGCAATACCCAAGCATGACCCTGATAATTATATCTCTAAAATAGTGTGTCTAATAATAGATGTCTCTGGATGTGGTGACATTATATTTCCTGTTTACTTAAACTCGGAAACCAAAACCTGTTCCAGCATGATTTGTGTTGTAGAGTGAAAGCAAATAGATTAAACTGCAAATGTTAATGAAATATGTTGAACTGTGAGCAAGTTCTTGCACGGCATCATCGTTTAAGAAAGGATTTACACAAATTCCACACATGAGGTCACATTCCTTGTGGTAGTCTTGTTATTTTTTGTGCTAGTCTATCATTTGTATTACTTTAATTTTCCAAGAGTTTTTTAAAACAATTACTAATACTTCAGACATTTGAAATGGCCTTCCTTGTACATTTTCAAGAGCGGTGTAACCATCACACCAAAGATGTTAAAAGAAGTCAATAAAGGAATAATATTGCACCTAAGCAGTATTTGATCATTACAACCAGTTAAAATGCTAAGGACTACCTGAGGAAAGTAGGAGAACAGGATTAAAAGCAATACTGAAAATATAGTTTTAAAAGCATTTCTCTTCTGTTGGTTTCCTACATCTCTACCTGTGTGTGTGTCTCCTGGACCTGGGTGTTTCAGAGCAAACAACACAGACACACAGCAGAATGAAATCATGATCAATGTTATAATGAACACAGAGTTGATAAAAGGATCAGGGAAAGTTAGGGATATTTGATTGCACGCAGCATATACAATTAAAATGAACCAAACTGCTACAGCTGCTGCAATTCTGTATTTTATCCCTTTATATCTTAGGAATATTATTGGATGCCGCACAGCCAAATATTGTTCAGTACAAATGCAGGTTTGTATCAGAGGCCTTCCACTCCAGGACAGAGACAGAAAAAAATTTGTCACACTTAAGTATGTGTCATTTTTCAAAATGAATATATTCAGCATTTCAGCAACACACACAAAGCAGAAGATGAGCTCTATTATAATGACATTTAGTAGAAACACATGAGTTTGTTTGACTTTTCGCTCAATGCAGAAATAAAACCAGAGACACCATAAATTGGCTGGTGTACCAATGAGGGCACAAAATGTCATGATGCAAAGAGTTAAAATAAATCCAAAATAAATTCTCTTTAGACAGTCATATACAGTAAATTGAGTTGAGTAAAGTAGAGTGGTATTGATCATATCTTCAGGTATATCAGTCATTCTGTATTAATTCTGTTCTGCAAAGAGAAAACAAATGAATGTGCGACTTACAAAACAAGGACTAGTTATCAGACCCTAATACAAAATACAAACAAGTATGCTAGCACACAGATGAAATGGTTTACTTCTTCTGTTATTTTTGTCAGAAACAAATAGAAAAGAAAATGTGTAAAGATTTACAAAATAAAGATTACAGTTAATGACAGTGACAAAAAACTCTATGAAATCTGTAAGTCTACAAACATTTTTCTTCATCTTGTGTACACTATTTAGAGAAACGTGACATGCTGAAAGCTTATATCTGGTTAAAGAATGTTAAAGTTTTACCTGCGCACTGATGCAAGCCTTCACAGAGTTTTCTGTGCAAAGTGAAATTGCAAAGCAGTAGATTCTGACCCTTTTTGCAATTCAAATGGTCTTGCCAAGTGAAAGATTGAATATGGCAATTGAAATGGGTTAAACCAATCAATGTTTTTTTTTAAAGATTTTCATTTTTCATTTTGTTTGTTTGAATACTACGTTGGCATACAGTGAATCCGGGAATTATTCACAGCACTTCACTTTTTTCCACATTTTGTTCTTTTACAGCCTTATTCTTAAATGGAATGAATGTATTATTTAACTCCAAATTCTACAAACAATACTCCATAATGACAATGTCAAAGAAGTTTGTTGGAAAACTTTGCAAATTTATATATATAAATATAACAATACAAAAATCACATGTTGATAAGTATTCAAAGCATTTGCTCAATACTTTGTTGAAGCACCTTTGGCATCAATCACAGCCTCAAGTCTTTTTGAGGTAAATGCTACAAGCTTGACACACCTAAATTTGGGCAGTTTCTCCCATTCTCAACCTCTTAAGCTCCATCATGTTGGATGGGCAGCATCAGTGCACAACCATTTTCAGATCTCTCCAGAGATGTTCAATCGGGTTCAAGTCTGGGTTCTGTCTGTGACACTCAAAGACATTAAAAAATTAAATCCTTCATGTGCAATGATTTTCTGTTGCTTTTACAAGACTCGCTTGATGAGACAAAACATTTAAAGAATTGGTCTGACTCAATACTGACAATGATTCTAAACTGTTTATTATTCCATATCAATGTAAACATTTTTATCTACACACTTTTACTGTTTTCTAAATATTTGATTAGATTCTTGCTATTTGCATTACGTAAGTGAATTTTTTCATTTTTATTATATTTATCAAATGAGATTATGTCGCTGAATCACAGTCAATCAATTTTTCTCTGAAAGTACAATCAAGACAAATAATAAAAATAAAAAAAATTGTGTTTTAGGATACTTTATTTTAAATGCAAGCAATAACCAAGCATTACAACACATTAAAAATGTATTAGTATATTAAAATTACAAAAACATTTTTTACTAAATCCAATATAAAATAAAGAGAAACCATATATTTTCCTTCGTATGTGTTCCATGCAATGCTTTATAAACATTTGCTATACAAATAACACACACACACACACACACACACACACACACACACACACACACACACACACACACACACACAGACAAACACACACATTATTAGCATATGTCATATCCATGATAATAAATTTTATCAAGACTTTTTAACCAAATATATCAAAAGCAAATAGATTAAACTGCAAATGTTAATGCAATATGTTGAACTGTGAGCAAGTTCTTGCACTGCATCATCATTTAAAAAAAGGTTTTACACAAATTCCACACATGAGGTCACATTCCTTGTGGTAGTCTTGTTATTTTTTTGGGCTGGTCGATCATTTGTATTACTTTTAATTTTCCAAGAGTTTTTATAAAACAATTGTGAATCCCACAGATTTTCCTCTACTACTTCAAACATTTGAAATGACCTTCCTTGTACATTTTCAAGAGCGGTGTAATCATCACACCAAAGATGTTAAAAGAAGTCATTAAAGGAATAATATTGCACTTAAGCAGTAGTTGATCATTATAAACAGTAAA
Organism: Silurus lanzhouensis; assembly: GCA_039877035.1. Taxonomy (NCBI): domain Eukaryota; kingdom Metazoa; phylum Chordata; class Actinopteri; order Siluriformes; family Siluridae; genus Silurus; species Silurus lanzhouensis. Next base: position 9,429,429 of record JBCEWE010000453.1, on the reverse strand, counting down.
AACGCTAAGTAATGCCTGAGGAAAGTAGGAGAACAGGATTAAAAGCAATGCTGAAAATATAGTATTAAAGGCATTTCTCTTCTGTTGGTTTCCTACATCTCTACCTGTGTGTGTGTCTCCTGGACCTGGGTGTTTCAGAGCAAACAACACAGACACACAGCAGAATGAAATCATGATCAATGTTATAATGAAAACAGAGTTGATAAAAGGATCAGGGAAAGTTAGGGATATTTGATTATACACAGCATATCCAATTAAAATGAACCAAATTGCTACAGCTGCTGCAATTCTGTATTTTATCCCTTTATATCTCAGGAATATTATTGGATGCCGCACAGCCAAATATTGTTCAGTACAAATGCAGGTTTGTATCAGAGGCCTTCCACTCCAGCACAAAGACAGAACAAAATAGATGACAGTAGAAAATGTGTCATTTCTTAAAATGAGCATATTCAGTAGTTCAGCAACACACAAGAAGCAGAAGATGAGCTCTATTATAATAACGTTCAGAAGAAACACATGAGTTTGTTTGAATTTCCGCTCAATGCAAAAATAAAACCAGAGACACCATAAATTGGCCGGCGTACCAACGAGGGCACAAAATGTCATGATGTAAAGAGTTAAATTAAATCCAAAATAAATTCCTTTTAGACAGTCATATACAGTAAATGGAGTTGAGTAAAGTAGAGTGGTATTTATCATCTCTTCAGGTATATCAGTTATTCTGTGTTAATTCTGTTCTGCAAAGAGAAAACAAATGAATGTGTGACTCATAAAACAACGGCTAGTTCTCAGACCCTAATACAAAATACAAACAGGTATGCTAGCACACAGATGAAATGATTTACTTCTTCTGATATTTTTGTAAGAGAATATTGAAAAGAAAATGTGTAAAGATTTACAAAATAAAGATTACAGTTAATGACAGTGACAAAAAAACTGTAAGAAATCTGAGTTTACAAACTTTTTCTTCGACTTGTGTACACTATTTAGAGAAACATGACATGCTGAAAGCTTACTTCTGGTTAAAGAATGTTGAAAAAGTTTTACCTGCGCACTGATGCAAGCCTTCACAACGTTTTCTGTGCAAAAGCGAGATTGCAAAGCAACAGATTCCTCCCCTTTTTGCAATTCAAATGGTCTTGCCAAGTGAAATAATTAATATAGCAATTGAAATGTTTTTTTTTTTTTTTAAAGTTTTTCCATTTTTCATTTTGTTTGATTGAATACTACGTTGACATACAGTGCATCTGGAAAGTATTGACAGCGCTTCATTTTCTTCCACATTTTGTTATGTTACAGCCTTATTTCAAAATGGATTGAATTGGATGTGAATACTTTCCAGATGCACTGTATTGATTTTAAAGTAAGCCATAAGTTGGAAATTTTTGTTTTACATTAAAATGTATACATTAAAATGTCTATAAATTCTATAAATTGTCCATGTAAGTGTTATTTTAGAGCAAACAGTCAGCTGGAATTTTACCATGCAATGGTCTGTCCACTTATCACACCTAAATCCTACTGAAATGCTCTGGTATGAACTGGTCACAAGGTTAGAAAGAAATATCCAACTAGTGAAGATCACCTTTGGCAGGGTTTTACAAGCGTGTTTTCAGAACTGAGCTGTCTGTATGCGAAAAGAGTAAATAGCTGTTATTTGTGCTAAAGCATGATTTGTTCATAAAAAATAAAAGTTGAACATAGGTACATTTATATTTTTGTTTTGACAAAGTAAAGCTTTTGTCATTAAATTAGCTAGTTAGTTGCATATAAAGCTTTTCTGTTACAAGAATCACTTTTTGAGACAAAACACTGAAATAATTTGTCTTACAGTAAAATTGATCATTCATTAATCATTTATTGGTTTTCTAAATATTTGATTAGTTTGTTGCTATTTGCATTATGTAAGTATAGGTTTTCATTTTCATTATATTTATCAAATGAAATTATGTCACTGAATCACAATCTATTTTTATCTGACAGTATCTTATTACAAATACAAAAAATACATATCTTCAGAAAATGTAATATTAAATGTAAAACACACACATACATGCACTTACATACACAACTATGTTACCCAAATATAAACTATTTCATGTAATTTTTTCCATTTATTTAATTTTATTTAATACATTTAATTTGTGCCAATTTTATTAATTATTTAATTTAATCAATATAATAAAAAAGTTTATTATATTGATTACATAATTAGAGAAAAAAAACAAACTGAAATATTCTCCTGAGATCTGCTACTGTTGAGGATGTTCCATATAAACAGTATAAAGATCCATGAAGTTACGGTGGAGGGTTAAATTTAATAACTATGAGAATGGATTTAAACTGTAATTATAGTAGACTGTACAGTACAGTACAGTACAGTATATACTATAATTACTGAACTGTAATTATAGTATATAGTGTACTGTAAGTATAAACAGTCTGCTTCAAGGCTTAGGGGTGCAATTGTCATGAAAATGACAATTCAAGTGCCCATCACTGAACAGTTGATAATCTCAACAATGATGGAACTATAACAAATGACATTAGGTCTGGGTTCTGTCAAGGTTATTGGGTTTTGTCAAGGTTTATACTCATAACATATGAGGGAGTTTTTCCTTTGCCTCTGTCACCATTGGCTTGCTCATTAGGGATAAACTTATATGGACAAATTTATAAATGTAACATTTATATTTGTAATCTGTATATTTATGTAAACTGCTTTGGGACAGTGTTAGTTGTTAAAAACACTATACAAATAAAATTGTATTAAATTGAATGAGTGTGCAACTGGAAAGGAATGTGATTGATCAGTATGAGGGCAGTTGTGAACGTGTAGGGAGTTAGACTTCAATATTGAAAGACTACAGTGTCTTATAGGAAATAGAGTTTGAGCCTGACACCCTCATGTTTTATTTGCTTTATTAGGGCATTTTACAGGTTATGTTAAACAAGTCCCAGAGACTCCACTAAATTGGTTTCTTTAATTTCAGTTTAACTGCATTTATTTCATACAGGCCACATTTAAAATCATCACATAAACAAGTGGCAATTTGCAGCAGTGCTCTGACAGGAAACTCTGCTGTACTAAAGGTTTTCCATGTCAGAAAACCTACTGCCTGTTAGAAAGTATTCAAAGGTGTTATTCCTACAATAAATGTTTATATAATGCCTCCTTATTAAATGTTTCATCGTGTTTTTAAACGTTTTTTTTCTTTTATTAAATAACACTTTATTTATTTTTTTTAATTTTTTTTAATTTTTAGATTATGTGGCACGCCAGCCATACAAGACCCTGTGTCTAAGCTGAAACTATAGAAACAATTATTTATCAGAACAAGTTTATTAATATAAAGCTGTGACTTTTAACACAGCTGATCTATACTTTTGTCCAAAAGTACGAGAAATAAAGAAATAAGAGAAATAAAAGGTTTTTTTTATTTAACAAAAAAAATATTTTAACCTAGATCATGTACAGGAATAAGAGAAAACATTGCAATACCTCAGCATAAACCTAAAAATTATATATTGGCTTTACTCTTTAAATAGTAAAGAGTTTTAAAAATGTATGTACGTATTCAAAGCAGTGACACATATTATACAAATTATACTTATATATGTAAATGTACACTATATGGACAAAATATTGGAACACCTGAAACCTGACTTTTCCAGCCTTATATGGTTCTTTCCCAAACTTTTGTACAGGATATTTTTGAATGTGATAGCATTAAATTGTTCCTTCACTTGAACTAGGAGATCCAAACCTGTTCCAGCATGACAATGTCTGTGCATGGAGACAAAGCCAGCACTATGAAGATATGGTTACCTAGGTCTCCACAACCATACGTCAAAAACTAGGGAAATATTTTACAATAAAAGTGGAGGTTTTTATAACAACAAATGGTAACCAAATTTGAAAAGGAATGTACAAAGATCACATTGGAATCTTATGTTCAGATATCCACGTTATATTAGTGTTATTTGATTTCACCAAGTTTCCTTACCAAAATATATCAAATCCAATTAGTTCTTTATACAAAAAACCCTGCAAATGTCATGATAAAATTGCATATTGATCTTGTAGTGTGAGCAGTTTGCACTATTTTATCAGTTCATCAGTTTCAAAATTCCTTGTGCCGGTCCAAGTCTTTATGTAATATAACTTTAAATCCCACAGATTTAATTTTAACACTTCAGACATTTGAAATGACCTTCCTTGTACATTTTTAAGAGCGGTGTAATCATCACACCAAAGACATTAAAAGCAGTCATAAAAGGAATGATATTGCACCTAAGTAATACAGAATCTTCTTTATAACCAGTAAAAATGTTAAGTAATGCTTGAGGAAGGTAAGAGAACAGCATTAAAATGAGTACAGAAAATATAGTATCAAAGGCATTTCTCTTCTGTTGGTTCTCTACATCTCTACCTGTGCGTGTATCTCCTGGCCCTGGGTGTTTCAGAGCAAGCAACACAGACACACAGCAGAATGAAATCACGACCATTGCTACAGTGAAGAGGGAGTTGGAAACAGCATCAGGGTAAACCAATGTGATGACATGATACACAGCGTATCCTAGAGACATCAACCAAACTGCTACAGCTGCTGCATTTCTGTATTTTATACCTTTACATTTTAGAAATGTTACTGGATGACACACGGCCAAGTATTGCTCAATGCAGATGCAGGTTTGTATCAGAGGCCTTCCACTCCAAGACAGACACAGAAGAAAATGAACCACTTTATAGAATATGATATTTTGGAAAAAAAAACATATTTATTATTTCTCCAAAGCACACTAAGCAGTAGTTAAGCTCTATTATAATGTGATTCAGAAGAAACATATGAGTTTGATAGATTTTTCTCTCACTGCACAAATAAAAATAGAGACACCATGAATTGGCTGGTGTACCAATGAGGAAGCAAACTGTCAAAACAGAATAAAAGACAAAAAATTCAAAATGAATTGTTTTCAGACATTGTGTCATATCAAATGGAGGTAAATAGTATAAAGTGGAATTGAGAATCTCTTCAGGTGTATTATTCATTCTGTCTTAATGATGTACTGCAAAGAGAAAACAAAAGAATATGTTACTTTTAGAATATAAAGATTAGTGATCAGGCTCTCACTTAAAATACGACAAGACATGCAGAAATAATGAAAATGTGTTTTTTATTTGAGTGTTGTAAAGTTTATGGATATACAATATTTGTAAAAGTTTAATATAAGAAAATTAAAACAGTTGGCTACAAACAGTTGTTTCCTGATTATTATGTTTTTTTTTTTGTCATTTTGTAAAGAGCAAACAGCCAGTGCAGCTATTCAATATACAAAACACAAATGTATGTAAAGTTTCTTTGTTATGATTGTTATTTCACTATTAAGATCACTGGCATGCATTATATATTGTATAGATAAATGACATAATAAAAGCTCATACCGGGTTGAAAAAAACTTTACCTGTGCACTGATGCAGGACTTCTGCATTTTCTGAGCAAAAGCAAGATCGCAACACAATGAGTGCAAACCCTGTTTGCAATTCAAATGGTCCAAACAGCCCTGTCCTATTAGAATTAATAACCTAAACTATTAATCGATTCAAAAGTTTTTGACATGTTTTGAAACACCCTAAATAGTGTATTTAGTTTAGATTACACAGTATGTTGACTTAATTTTTTTATAGTAGGACATAAATTGGAACTTTAGTTATGTACAACATTTATGTTAAAATGCATACATTTCCATGAACTTGTTTTATTATACAAAAGCAAAAGTTTACATTAAAAGGTTTTAACAGACATTACATTTTATTATATAAACATTGGTATTTCTTTTGGAGTTTGCATAGCCTTTTTTTGTGGCCGTAATGTTTCTTGCTTGTCTTGTCAAGCCTGTCTCTTGTCTTGTCATGTGTTCTTGTTGTGATTCATTTTATGTCCCAATCATGTCCAGTCATTGTTATTTCTCTTACCTATCCTAATTGTGCACAGCTTTTTTGGTTTTCCCAGTTTAGGTTTCATATGTTATGAGTATAAACCTTGACAAAACCCAATAATCTTGACAGAACCCAGACCTAATGTCATTTGTTATAGTTCCATTATTGTTGAGATTATAAAATGTAATGTCTCTTAAAACTTTTTAATGTAAACTTTTGCTTTTGTATAATAAAACAAGTTCATGGAAATGTATGCATTTTAACATAACTGTTGTACATAACCAAAGTTCCAATTTATGTCCTACTATAAAATAATTAAGTCAACATACTGTGTAATCTGATCTAAATACACTATTTAGGGTGTTTCAAAACATGTCAAAAACTTTTGAATCGATTAATAGATTAGGTTATTAATTCTTGTGTGATATGTGAAAACATGTGATAGGACAGGGCTGTTTGGACCATTTGAATTGCAAACAGGGTTTGTACTCATTGCATTGTGATCTTGCTTTTGCTCAGAAAATTCAGAAGTCCTGCATCAGTGCACAGGTAAAACTTTAAAAACCCTGTATGAGCTTTCATTATGTCATTTATCTATACAATATATAATGCATGCCAGTGATCGTAATAGTAAAATAACAATCATAACAAAGAAACTTCACATATATTTGTGTTTTGTATATTTAAAAGCTGCACTGGCTGTTTGCTCTTTACAAAATGACAAAAATAAATAAATAAATAAATAAATCAGGAAACAACCGTTTGTAGCCAACTGTTTTAATTTTCTTATATTAAACTTTTACAAATATTGTATATCCATAAACTTTACAACACTCAAATAAAAAACACATTTTCATTATTTCTTGTTGTATTTTAAGTGAGAGCCTGATCACTAATCTTTATATTCTAAGAGTAACATGTTCTTTTGTTTTCTCTTTGCAGTACATCATTAAGACAGAATGAATAATACACCTGAAGAGATTCTCAATTCCACTTTACTTTATTTACCTCCATTTGATATTACTCAATGTCTGAAAACAATTAATTTTGGATTTATTGTCTCATATTCTGTTTTGACAGTTTGCTTCCTCATTGGTACACCAGCCAATTCATGGTGTCTCTATTTTTATTTGTGCAGTGAGAGAAAAATCTATCAAACTCACATGTTTCTTCTGAATCACATTATAATAGAGCTTAACTACTGCTTAGTGTGCTTTGGAAAAATAACATATATGTTTTTTTTTCAAAATATCATATTCTATAAAGTGGTTCATTTTCTTCTGTGTCTGTCTTGGAGTGGAAGGCCTCTGATACAAACCTGCATCTGCATTGAGCAATACTTGGCCGTGTGTCATCCAGTAACATTTCTAAAATGTAAAGGTATAAAATACAGAAATGCAGCAGCTGTAGCAGTTTGGTTGATGTCTCTAGGATACGCTGTGTATCATGTCATCACATTGGTTTACCCTGATGCTGTTTCCAACTCCCTCTTCACTGTAGCAATGGTCGTGATTTCATTCTGCTGTGTGTCTGTGTTGCTTGCTCTGAAACACCCAGGGCCAGGAGATACACGCACAGGTAGAGATGTAGAGAACCAACAGAAGAGAAATGCCTTTGATACTATATTTTCCGCATTCATTTTAATGCTGTTCTCCTACCTTCCTCAAGCATTACTTAACATTTTTACTGGTTATAAAGAAGATTCTGTATTACTTAGGTGCAATATCATTCCTTTTATGACTGCTTTTAATGTCTTTGGTGTGATGATTACACCGCTCTTGAAAATGTACAAGGAAGGTCATTTCAAATGTCTGAAGTGTTAGAAGGAAATCTGTGGGATTTAAAGTTATATTACATAAAGACTTGGACCGGCACAAGAAATAACAAGACTGCCACGAGGAATTTTACTTTTCTTAACTGATGAAATAGTGCAAAAACTGCTCACACTACAAGAATAATATACAATTTTATCATGACATATGAAGGGTTTTTTTGTATGATGAACTAATTGCATTTGATATATTTTGGTAAGAAAATTTGGTGAAACCTAATAACACTAATATAACGTGGATATCTGAACATAAGATTTCAATGCCATCTTTGTACATTCCTTTTCAAATTTCCATTTGTTACCATTTGTTGTTTTAAAAACCTCCACTTTTCTTGTAAAATATTTCCCTAGTCTTTGACGTATGGTTGTGGAGACCTAGGTAACCATATCTTCATAGTGTCTCCATGCACAGACATTGTCATTTTGGAAGAGGTTTTGGTCTTCTATTTCAAGTGAAGGGACAATTTAATGCTATCACATTCAAAGGGATCCTGTAAAAAAGTTTGGGGAATAACCATATAAGGCTAGAAAAGTCAGGTTTCAGGTGTTCCAATATTTTGTCCATATAGTGTACATTTACATATATAAGTATAATTTGTATAATATGTGTCACTGCTTTGAATACGTACATAATTTCTTTTTTAGTCTTTACTATTTCGAATGTATAATTTTCAGGTTTATGCTGAGGTATTGCAATGTTTTCTCTTATTCCTGTACATGATCTAGTTTGAAATGTTTTTTTTTTTTTTGTTAAATAAAAATGTATCTTTAATTTGTGTTATGATTGTACTTTTGGACAAAAGTAGATCAGCTGTGTTAAAGTTTTAAGGGAAAAAAAGTCACAGCTTTATATTAATGAACTTGCTCTGATAAATAATTGTTTCTATAGTTTCAGCTTAGACACAGGGTCTTGTAAGGATGATGTGCCACATAATCTAAAACGAAACATAAATTAAATAAAATAAAGTGTTATTTAATAAAAGAAAAAACTTTTTTAAAAAACACGATGAAACATTTAATAAGGAGGCATTATATAAACATTTATTGTAGGAATAACACCTTTGAATACTTTCTAACAGGCAGTAGGTTTTCTGACATGGAAAACCTTTAGTACAGCAGAGTTTCCTGTCAGAGCACTGCTGCAAATTGCCACTTGTTTATGTGATGATTTTAAATGTGGCCTGTATGAAATAAATGCAGTTAAACTGAAATTAAAGAAACCAATTTAGTGGAGTCTCTGGGACTTGTTTAACATAACCTGTAAAATGCCCTAATAAAGCAAATAAAACATGAGGGTGTCAGGCTCAAACTCTATTTCCTATAAGACACTGTAGTCTTTCAATATTGAAGTCTAACTCCCTACACGTTCACAACTGCCCTCATACTGATCAATTACATTCCTTTCCAGTTGCACACTCATTCAATTTAATACAATTTTATTTGTATAGTGTTTTTAACAACTAACACTGTCCCAAAGCAGTTCACATAAATATACAGATTACAAATATAAATGTTACATTTATAAATTTGTCCATATAAGTTTATCCCTAATCAGTAAGCCAATGGTGACAGAGGCAAAGGAAAAACTCCCTCATATGTTATGAGTATAAACCTTGACAAAACCCAATAACCTTGACAGAACCCAGACCTAATGTCATTTGTTATAGTTCCATCATTGTTGAGATTATCAACTGTTCAGTGATGGGCACTTGAATAGTCATTTTCATGACAATTGCACCCCTAAGCCTTGAAGCAGACGGTTTATACTTACAGTACACTATATACTATAATTACAGTTCAGTAATTATAGTATATACTGTACTGTACTGTACTGTACAGTCTACTATAATTACAGTTTAAATCCATTCTCATAGTTATTGAGTTTAACCCTCCACAGTAACTTCATGGATCTTTATACTGTTTATATTGAACATCCTCAACAGTAGCAAGTGGTAGCAAGAATTAGGGCATCAGGATGAATCAGGCAGGTCCAGAAAGAAGAAAGGGACAGATTACTGGTATCTCAGGAGAATATGTCAGGGTTTTTTTTCTCTCTAATTCTCTCTAACAAACTTTTTTATTATATTGATTAAATTAAATAATCAATAAAATTGGCACAGATTAAATTTATGAAATAAAATTAAATAAATGGAAAAAATTACATAAAAGAGTTTACATTTGGGTAACATAGTTGTGTATGCAAGTGCATGTATGTGTGTGTTATACATTTAATATTACATTTTTTTAAATTTTGTTTGTTTTCTATTTGTCTTAAGATTGTACTGTCAGATAAAAATAGATTCAGATAATGAATGATCAATTCTACTGTAAGTCAAATCATTTCAGTGTTTTGTTTAAAAAGTGATTCTTGTGGCAGAAAAGCATTGAGGAAAGGCCATGAAGGAAAGGCCTAGGTTTTATGTTCCTTATGATTATAAAATCAAATCAAATCAAATCAAATCAAATCAAATCAAATCAAATCAAATCCAAAATATCCAACGAACTAGTTAATTTTATGACAAAAGTTTTACTTTATCAAAACAAATATATAAATGTACATACTGTATGTCCAACTTAATTTTTTAAGGACAAATCCTCCTTTAGCACGATAACCCAATTATTATATGTTTGAAATAATGCAAAAGCCATTTACCTTCTAACTTTGGTAAAAAATAATTGTGAATCCTATATATTTCCTTCTAACACTTTAGAAGTTTGAAAGTACATTTTCAAAAGCGGCATAACCATCACACCAAAGACATTAGTAGAAGTCATAAAAGGAGATATATTGCACATAAGAAATGGCTGATCTTCATTATAACCATTTACAATGCCAAGTAATGCCTGAGGAAGGTAGGAGCACAACATTAAGAGCAATGCTAAAAATATCAAAGGCATTTCTTTTCTGTTCGTCTTTCTGCCTGTTAATTTAAATGATTGAAACCTTATACCTGTACGAAGAAGTTTGAAAAAAGATTTTACATGTGCATTAGAGTTTTCTGTGCGAGATTCAAATGCAATTACTTCAGACATTGCAATTCAAATGGTCTTGTAAAAAAAAAAAATGCATTGAACAATCCTGTCTTGTTACATAAAAACATGTTAGAATTAATAATCTAATCTATTAATATATTCAAATATTTTTTTACACATTTTTACATACTGTCAATGGAAATTGACTTTTACTCTCAGTTATCTAATTAATTTAAATTTACTCCTAATTTACATTTTCTTTGAATGACTTTAATCTATGTTAGCAAGTAGATCAAAAGTTGGAAGTTTACTTTACATCAAGTTAAATATAAACATACTGGATTACACATTGTCCATAAACTTGTTTAATCATTAAAAAAGTTAAAACTTTTGGAATTCTTAAGTTCACTATAAATGAGGATAGCATAAAACTGGCCTAAACACTTAAAAATAAACCTTCTTTTTTTGCTTTTGGCCAAGGTGTATTGTACTGTGAAGAAACTCTTTGTTGATTCTTTGTTGTGCATGAAGTTTCTACAGACAAGAGAGTTCTTTATATTCAATAATGTTAAATGCTGATCATATACAATCTAATATATAGTAATAAATTTGATATGAATGAATATGTTAGGACTAAAGTGATATTGTAACTGATTGCCATTTAAATAAATTAATGATAATAATAATATTCATTTACAAAACCGGCAAAAGCTTTTAGTGTAAATTAATTGTATAATTCATTGAAATTGTTAATTATATTTATGTTCTATCTATGAGAAGTGAACTAGATCAAGGCTCCTGTTAAAAGAGCTCTTTGTAGTACAATAAATGACACTATGAAAAAAGGGGTTCTTTCAGGAACCATAAATGGTTCTTCCCTGGCACTGCTATGAAGTCCTTTTGGTTCTTCCTGGAATTCTTAGAGTGTACAGGAGTCTAATTTTGTGACTCTGATGTTTTGTGTGCCTGTCCTTCATTTGCTTTATTAGTGCATCACAAAAACATATATACAGGGAATTCTGCTGTCAATTCTACAATGACAGGAACCATACTGTCTGCTAGAAATTGCTGAAACCTACTTCTCCTAATGCCATTGTTTATAAAATTTAAACCTTCATCAGACCAAAGCCTTTTCGTTATTAAATAACACATTTTATTACAGTTAGTTTTAATATCTGTCTCGTCCACCATTTTCTGTGTTTAAAAAAAAATGCAAATATTACAGTGAAATACAATATGTATGACTGTGAGCTTATACATATAATTATACTATATATGTATAGTTTTAGCACTTCATCATCAGTTAAGAAAGGTTTTACACAGATTCCATACATTGCAGTAGGTCACGTTTGTTGTGGTACCTTGTTATTTCATGTGCTGGCCTATTATTTGTATTACTTTTTCTGTAAACTAATTGTGAATCTTACGGATTTTCTTCTACCGCTTCAGACATTTGAAATCACCTTCCTTGTACATTTTTATAAGCGGTATAAACATCACTCCACAGATATTAAAATAAGTTATAAAGGTAGCAATATTGCATATAAACAATACACAATCTTTATTATAAGTACTGCTTGAGGAATGTAGGAGAACAGCATTAAAAGCAATGCTGAAAATATAGTACCAAAGGCAATATATGCTATGTATCATATCAAAACACAATGACTTACCCTGATCCTGTTATCAACTCTGTATTCCTTTGTGTCCTTTAACTCATTGTGTTATGATATGATACATAGCATATATTAGAGATAGTAACCAAACTATTACAGCTGCTGCATTCCTGTATTTTTTACCTTTATATCTCAGGAATACTACTGGATGACACACAGCAAAATATTGTTCAATACAGATGCAGGTTAGTATAAGTGGCCTTCTATTCCAGGACAGACACAGAAAGAAATTTACCACTGGATAGAATTTGCTGTGTCAAAAAATAGCATATATGCTAATTCAGCAGCACAAACTAAGCACAACATGAGCTCTATTATAATGTTATTCAGAATAAAAACATGATGTTTTAGTTTCTGCTAATGTGAAAATAGAACCAGAGGCACCATGAATTGGCTGGTGTACCAATAAGGAAGCAAACTGCCACGATACAGTATGGGAAAATAAATTCAAAAGCAAAATTGTTTTGACATTAAAAAAAAAACTAATGCATTCATAAAAGCTAGAGTGGAATTGGTGACCTCTTCTGTTATATTAGTCATTCTGTAAAGAGAAAACAAAAGTATGTGTAAAATCACAAAATAAAGTTTAGGGATTATGAAATAATTTCAATTATAATAATATTGAGAATATGTTTTTAGAAAGTTATCGTTTTAAAGATAAAAAAGACACATACTGAATGCATTCTAACTGAAGTTTCAAAAAGTTTAACCTGGAGACTGAGCCAAGACCGATGTACCATAAGAGTTGCCTGTTTAAGAGTGAGGTTAGAGAAGCAACAAGTTCAGACTACTAAGACTGCGATGTAAATAGTGTAGTAGCTGCAGTTATAATAAATAAAAAAAAATTGTGTTGCTTAGCCCTGTCAATTTGATTTAATACGTTAATAATCTATTCAAATATTTGACGTGTTTTGATACACCTTATTTCACAGAGTGAAATGTTTTAGAAAAAATTGTTGACCACAAAGACATGCTGGACATTCTATTGTTAAAGACTATGTTAGCATTGTTAGCTTCTTTTATTTTAAGAGTATTGTATTTCATGTTATATTAACATAAACTTTTATATTTTTAAAAGAATCTGGAAAACTTATTGGTAGGTTGGCTAGTGGTTGCTCGGTAGTTAAGGTTGTTCGTTTGTTTTTACATCTGTTCAATTGTAGAGAATTACTGAAAGTTTACAGACAGGTTTAATTTAATAAAACATTTGGATTCATATGAAAATTCACGTTAAATTCATGATTTATTTGAAAGAGCAAACTATAGACCTGCAACCGTAATATTTCTCAGGCCCTTTCATCAGTCCATTGAGAAAAAAGTCAGATAGTCTCATTTATTTATTTATTTTATTTGTTTGACAGTTTCACATTTTAGAAGGCATTTCTTTTTTCATGTCTAGCAGTGGTGTTACAATCACAAAAAAGACATGTATTGGGGTCACAAATGGAGTAATATTACACACAAGCAATAAGTGATCTTGGTACACAATTTTTATACACTCTGGACATGCACACAATTTTCACAAGTCATCTTGCAAACTCATCCATTTCACATAATAAACTTGTGTCTGCATTGTTGCACAGTCTTCCATGGAAGTGTAAGTTATGTGGGAGATTTTTAAAGCATCAAGAAGACTAAAAGTGCAAAAATGCTGATTATATGCAATAATTTTGCAACAATCATTTATTTACCAGAAATGATTATCAGATCATTAAAACAGTTGTATTCTACTAGTTTTGTTTTATTATATTGTTGTATACTTATTACACTTCATACCTTGCTTCTAACAAAAAAACTGTTAAATAACAGTTAATAACAGTTGCAATTAGGCTTGCATTAAATACAACATAACATTATCATTGTTAGTGCAATATGCAATATCATTGAAGTGAATATTTTCAGTTATGTTTTACCACTATATAGTCATTAAAATATACATATACTGTAATTGTAATTGGACAATCAGACTATCAGTCTTAAACCTTCACCTATATTACATTTATGGCCCTGCTAATACATGTGCCTACTCATCATTCCACACTTCTACATATTAAAATATTAAATTTTAGATTGCCATCCTTGTACATTTTCAGCAATGGTGTAATCATTACAGACCAAGTATTTAAAAAGCTTATTAATGGAAGGATAGTACAATAAAACAAAAAGTGCTCGATTTTCATAATGGAAAGAAAGCTGAGTAATAATTGAGGAAAGTAAGTCAATAGAATGATAAGCAAAGCTGAAAAGATCGTATTGAATACATTTCTCGTTTGTTGGCTCCCCGCATATCTGCCTGTCTGTTTGCTGATACGTTTGTGTGATTGTTTCAGAGCATAGAGCACAGACACACAACAGAATGAAATTACAGTCACTGCAGTGAAGAAGACAAAGTTAAAAAGGGGATCTGGGAAAGTCTGTAGAGTAAATGTGTGCAGACCATATCCAAAAGCTATGAACCATACTACCACAATAACTGCAATCCTGTATTTTATATCTTTATACCTCAAGAATATTAGTGGATGAAGCACTGCCAAATATTGTTCAACACAAATGCAAGTTTGTAACAGTGGCCTACCAGTCCAGGACAATCCAAAAATAAAAAAAAGCACTTTATTATAAATGTCACTGTTAAAAATAAAAACATTCAGTGTCTCAGGTAGACATTCTAGACAGTACATGAGCTCCATTATATTATGATTCAGGAAAAACACAGTTGTTCTAAATTTACACTCAGTTCCACAAATATATATCTGGAGACACCACAAATGGGCTGCTGTAGCAAGACTGGAACAAAACAGCTTGATCAAGTACAAGCCAATATAACCGAAAGGATTTTCTTTTAAACATTGTGCAATTAAAGATAAGTCTGTAGAACTGATGAACTCTTCAGATGCATTAGTCATTCTGTATTAATTGTGTCCTGCAAGGAAAAACACAATAGATGTTTGGTATCAATCCAGGTATACTTTCTGATATATATATTTTATCCAAAAGATTAGAAAATATATGAATGCATATACCGTAAACTTAAAACTTCCAATGTCCCTATATATATTAACTAAATAAAATACGATATGCATTTCCTTACACCTACCTTTTAAAGTTTTAGAATGTAATTGTACATCTGGTAAAGAAGTTGCTTTAGAAATTGGTGTGGACTGATTCAAGACTTTTATACAGCATAGAGTAATAATAAATTCCAAATCAAGAAGAGTGGAATATATTTGTTATTCAAATGTCGTTGTCAAATTAAAGCATATTTTATGGGTTAAATAGGCACACTTTATCACCCATTTACACTTAATATTGTGCTAAGTATAATAAATCTTGTCATTAGGAAATATTATTTTAGTTAATTATGTTTTATAAGTAATTATTATATCCATTCCATATGATTTCACTTTAATGTAACCCAGATGGCAAAATATGGTTGGTAGGTAAAGGTAGGAATATCATCATAAGATAATTTCTCTCATGCGCCCCATCCTAATATCAATATTTAGTTGGTCTCTGAAATGTGAATCTGATTACGAAGACAAATAAAAACAATAAAAATTTTACAGAAGCATCCCCAACACTTCACATTTGCTAAAAAAAAGCTTATACATTGCCCTATCACCCTTTACAAAGGCACCTAACAGTATGACGGACAATTTTTTGCCATCTTTAATTTTTTTTCCACTCCAAAATCCTACCATGACGTACAGTAGATGTTGTTTCTGCAACTGCTTTACATATGTCTATCCTTTTAATATTTGTCAGATGAATCAGAACTACCCTATGTGAGCATTTCTCTTCCAGCTGCCACATGCCCCATATGAGCATTAGGGCTACCGCAATTAAATTGTTTTTAATCACGTTACATAGCTTTTTCTTTCCCCCTTTCGGTTCTGCTTCAACAGCAAGATTGAAAAGTGCTATGATCATATCACATTTGCTATCCAAATATTGGTCAAAAATATAAAATGTTCCTTATTTACATCAATTAACATGAGTTAAATGAGTTTATGTAAGGACAGAATGCCAAAAACAGTGTTATTTCTTAACAAACAAACAAATAAATAAACAAACAAATAAATAAATAATCACCAAAAGACAAACTTAAAAAACATCGAATCTGTTTAAGTTGTTTCATTTTATTGAATTTTTTTAGTAGCTGGATTTTTTAAATTCAAGTTACAAGGAATTACTGGCTATTTAATAAAAAATGCTTTACGTTGATAAAAAATTTTTTTTTTCCTGTTTACCAGTTTTTTGCAAAGAATATTTTAAAACAAGTTTTGAATATTTTAGACATTGTAAATGACCTTCTTTGCACATGTTCATAAATGGAGTAATCATCACACAACACATATCAATGGCAGTCACAATGGGAACAATATTACACACAAGCAATGATTTACCTACTTGAATTACATTAAAAATAAAAAATAATATTTGAGGAAGGTATGTGTCAGGGGACAGCCTGCCACGCCATCCCTCAGCTCCACACCCTCGACCAGGGTTTTATCACCCCGTCCTCCTCTCCCGCTGCCTCGAGCTTCTTCTTCGTGGCAAAGAAGGACGGGGGCCTCCGGCCTTGTATCGACTACCCGGGCCTCAATGCCCTCATCACTCCTCTCCATTATCCGCTCCCGCACTAGAGGACCTCCGTGAGGCGCACTACTTCACCAAGCTAGACCTCAGGAGTGCCTACAACCTCGTGCGGATTCGAAAAGGAGATGAGTGGAAGACCGCCTTCATCACTCCCGCTGGTCACTACGAGTACCAAAATTATGCCGTACGGCCTTTCAAACTCGCCGGCTGTGTTCCAGGGCTTCGTTAACGAGGTGTTCAGGCCACTCCTACACCAATCCGTAATCGTCTACATCGATGACATTCTAGTCTACTTCCGGACGCTTCAGAAACATTACAACCACGTGACCCAAGTGTTGGAGCTCCTGCGAAAGCACCGGCTATACCTGAACCTCGAGTTCCACCAAACCAGGGTCCAATTCCTCGGCTACGTGATCAGCGCCAAGGGAATCCGAATGGACTAAAGGAAAATGCAGGCGGTGCGGGAATGGCCGCCCCCCCGTTCTGTAAAGGAGTTACAGAGGTTTCTAGGGTTTGCAAACTTTTACCGGCGCTTACATACTACATACGGGGTTTCAGTCAGGTCACAGCCCCGCTCACCTCCCTCCTCAGGGGCAAACCCAAAGAACTGCCCTGGACGTCCGAGGCAGAAAAGGCATTTCGGGAGCTCCGGGATCGGTTCTGCGCAGCTCCACTCTTCAATCACTCAAACCCTGAACGTCCCTTTGTCGTGGAGGTGGACGCATCATCCACCGGGGTCGGGGCTACCCTCTCCCAGTACTCCCCCAGTACAGAGCCCCTCTCGACTTCACCCCTGTGCCTACTTCT
Organism: Silurus lanzhouensis; assembly: GCA_039877035.1. Taxonomy (NCBI): domain Eukaryota; kingdom Metazoa; phylum Chordata; class Actinopteri; order Siluriformes; family Siluridae; genus Silurus; species Silurus lanzhouensis. Next base: position 9,411,602 of record JBCEWE010000453.1, on the reverse strand, counting down.
CGAAGAAAGTGTCCCCCACCGAACAGAACTACGACATCGGGAACCGGGAACTCCTCGCCATTAAACTGGCACTCGAGGAGTGGAGACACTGGCTAGAGGGAGCAAAACATCCGTTCGTGGTGATCATGGACCACAAGAACCTGCAGTACCTCAGAGAGGCCAAGAGGCTAAATCCCCGAAATCCGCAAGCCAGGAGCCCGCACCCCCCGGGTGCCCGGAGGGCAGGACGTTCGTCCCCACAGCCTGCCGTCCCGCATTGTTGAACTCCGTCCACGACACTCCCGGTACCGGCCACCCGGGGCGCCAGGGAACCCTCCTGGTTCCACCTAGGCATTGACTTTGTTACGGACCTACCACGGTCTGAAGGTTACACCTGCATGCTCGTGGTGGTGGATCGATTCTCCAAAGCCTGCCGCTCCATACCTATCTCTGGTCTGGCCACCGCCCTGGAGACCGCCGAAGCTCTCTTCCAGCACGTGTTCCGGAACTTCGGTCTCCCAGAGGAGATAGTGTCGAACCGCAGTTCACGTCACGCGTCTGGAGGGAGTTCTTCCGGCTTCTCGGCGTAGCGGTCAACCTGTCGTCCGGCTACCACCGTCGTCCGGTTGATGTCAGGGGACAGCCTGCCACGCCATCCCTTAGCTCCACACACACACACACGTAGTCTGTCCCCATCATACTAAGTATTGGCACCTGCGGCTCGTTAACTACAGCCCTACATAAACCCCTCTCCTGCTCTCACTCACCGTCAGTTCTACTATTTCACATAGATGAACATTGTGACCTCGCTACACAACATTCCACTTTTCTGTGGATATCCACCGCGGTCTCTATACCTCCAGAGACCGCACTGTTCTTCCTCTCCGAAGAACAGTTTACCTTTTGTTCAGCATTTCTGTTTGTTTACCTGTTGCGCTCCTACTCCAATAAAACCCTTTTCTTCACTACCCTGGGGTTTTACTTCAGTCACTCCGCAACCGTGACAATATGTCAACAGGATAAAAAGCAATTCTGAAAAGATTGTATTAAATGCATTTTTCTTTTGCTGATTTTTTTCTCTGGACTGTTTTTGGTCCATGTATCTCCAGAGCCTTGTTTCCATCCAAATGATATCAACCAAGCTGCAAACACTGCCATTTTGTAATTTATACCTTTATATTTTAAGAATGTTACTTTATTAATCACTGCTACATATTGTTCAATACAAATGCAGGTTTGAAACAATAGTCAATGACAATATATAATTATCAAATATGAATACATTGAGTGTTTCAGTAAGACATTCTATACATAAGACAAGCTCCATTATAATGTAATTTAATAGAAACACTTTGCTTTCACAGTCATCTGAAAAACAGAACCACAGATACCATGAATGGGCTGCTGCTTTATCAATGAAGGAAAGTGTTGTTATCAAGTAACAGAAAAAAATAAATACCAGAAGCCTTTTTTTGCATACAGAAATACATTTCAATTAAACGAAATGAAGGAAATATCATGGAATATACAAGCTCCCCATATGGCATGCCATTCTTTCTTAGCTCTGCAATGCAAAGAGAAAATAATGTAATATGCAACTGCATTATTAATTACAAAATTGGAAATGGTAATGTTAAAATTGTCCAAGCTTACACACACACACACACACAAACTCACACACACATTTACTCTGCCACAACTTACTATTGTATATATATATATATATATATATATATATATATATATATATATATATATATATATATATATACAGTGAGGAAAATTAGTATTTGAACACCCTGCTATTTTGCAAGTTCTCCCACTTCGAAATCATGGAGGGGTCTGAAATTGTCATCGTAGGTGCATGTCCACTGTGAGAGACATAATCAAAAAAAGAAAAATACAGAAATCACAATGTATGATTTTTTTAACTATTTATTTGTTTGATACAGCTGCAAATAAGTATTTGAACACCTGAGAAAGTCAATGTTAATATTTGGTACAGTAGCCTTTGTTTGCAATTACAGAGGTCAAACGTTTCTTGTAGGTTTCTGGCCTGTCGCCGAGAAACACAGAGTTTGAGCTCCCTCCAAAGATTCTCTATTTGGTTTAGGTCTGGAGACTGGCTAGGCCACGCCAGAACCTTGATATGCTTCATACAGTGCCACTCCTTGGTTATCCTGGCTGTGTGCTTCGGGTCATTGTCACGTTGGAAGACCCAGCCTCGACCCATCTTCAATGCTCTAACTGAGGGAAGGAGGTTGTTCCCCAAAATCTCCCAATACATGGCCCCGGTCATCCTCTCCCTAATACAGTGCAGTCGCCCTGTCCCATGTGCAGAAAAACACCCCCAATGCATGATGCTACCACCCCCATGCTTCACAGTAGGGATGGTGTTCTTGGGATGGTACTCATCATTCTTCTTCCTCCAAACACGTTTAGTGGAATTATGACCCAAAAGTTCTATTTTGGTCTCATCTGACCACATGACTTTCTCCCATGACTCCTCTGGATCATCCAAATGGTCATTGGCAAACTTAAGACGTGCCTGGGCATGTGCTGGTTTAAGCAGGGGAACCTTCCGTGCCATGCATGATTTCAAACTCATGATTTATTTATTTTTTTGTTAATGTGTAACTTGTGACTAATTTGTAATTGACTATATAAGCAAGAATGCATGAATATAAATTGAAATGTTTACTTAAAAAAATTGCACAGGAAGTATTTGTTATTTAAATTGTGTTGTTCAAAGCAAAACACTTCCTTGGTGATGAACACACACATTATTTATTACCCATTCACACTTTAAAATACAGACTTATTCCACAAAGCTACATGGATGGGTTTATGCCTCTCTTACTTACATAAATATTTTGGGTATGCATATTGTTTACAAAAGAAATATATAATATTGTGTTAACTCATTAAATTCATTACCACTGGCAATTATTTCATCCTTATTTAATCATTAATGCAGTTTTTATTATTTATTTATTATTTTAAAAGTCTGTTGCTCACTGGCTCTGAATACACATACTGACAAACCATGAGTGATGGGATGGCATCTTGATCCGTACTGCCTTGGGATGAACGTCATCACGCGTCTCAAGCAATGAGAGCATTTGGGATGACTGTAAGAGTGCCGGCGAACACAGGAACCAGAAAAGAAAAAACTGCCGGATAAACAAACAGAGAAAGGTACTGAATGGCAGACCACGTTAGTTGCAGTGTATTGAAGAAGTATAGATAAACAAAAGCAGGACAAGTTAACAAATGCCATAGTGAAGTCGATTAGTGTTGTGGTAGATCTCGGTCATTTCTGGTTCTTTTTTTTGACTGAGATTGTCCAAAGAAAATCCAGTATAAACATGGACTTCTCGATTAAAAACGTTTATCGTTGGCCAGCACTATGTCTATTGTATTTGTTTGCACACACGTCATTTATTTTTATTATTTGTATTATTATTATTTTTATTCAGCAGTGCTTTGGTTTGTTGTAAAGCACAAATGTATGCTGCTTTACAACAAACCAAACCCTAACATACATTGCAAAATAACTTTATTATTGCTGAAGACTTTCTATAGCATTGGATATAGGAAAATAAAGAAAAAGCTTCCACATGGTTACCATCTGCAAAAATGTTTAAAGTTGTTATAAGGTATTTTAGAAACAGAAACAATTAGATTAACAACTATATAGTTCTAAAACTAATAACTTGTCATATCTACAGTGTTACTATAAATGTAGAGATTAAATGATAAACATGAAAATATCCCACTTGTTTTTTCTTTCGAAAATAATTGTTAATTAAATAAAATTACATTTTGTTTTTTTGTGAACTTGATTTGTTTTACATGAGTCTAGCTTGAGTTTTGAAGGAATTAAATGTAAAGTCGAAAAAAGAAAAACGCACTTTATAATAAATGTCACTGTTAAAAATGAAAAAAATCATGTTTTAATTACACAGGTACACATTCTAGACAGTACATAAGCTCGACTTTATCACAATTAAAAAATAACACATGAGTTGGTGTAAATTTACATCCACAAAAACTTTAATCACTACAGGTCTATTTTCTAATATAATATATGTGTATTCAAGAGTTGTAATGTTCAGAGTATATAAGAATGCTTATAAACATATAACTTTCAAAGCCCTTAGATATATGTATAATACCTAATACTATAAGACATATGGATAAATATAAATAATAATAATAATAATATATATATATATATATATATATATATATATATATATATATATATATATATATATATATATATATATTTATTTTTTTATTTTTTTTTTTTACAAAGTACAATAATTGTTAATAATACAAAAGTTTTAAGCTTGTCAAGGTCTCAATTAAAATGTAACATTTAACATGCAATTAAAAAAAAAGATTTTTGCTAATCATTTGACACAATCACAAGTTAAAAGCACAATTAAGTAGTGTTATTTTCAACAAAACTCCTCTACAGAAGTTAGATAATAGTAAATAGATCAACTCAGATAAGCTGGACTGAAACTGAACTAGAAACTTTATGACTCCATCAGATTCCACTCATGAAATCTCTTTCATTTCCTCTGGATATTTTGCACATATTAAATGACCTTCTTTACACATGTTCATAAATGGAGTAATCATCACACCACAAATATTTATGGCAGTCACAAAAGGACCAATGTTACACTCAAGCAATGATTTATCTAGTTGAATTGCATTAAAAATAAAAAGTAATGTTTGAGGGAGGTATGTAAACATGATTAAAAGTAATGCTGACAAGATCGTATCAAATGCATTTTTCTTTCGTTGGTTCCCTACATGCTTTCCTGTCTGATTTTTGGTACAGGTATCTCCCGGCCCTGGGTGTTTCAGGGCACGCAACACAGACACACAGCAGAAGAAAATCACAATCACTGCTATAAAGAACACAAACAGAGAAAAGTAATAGTAACTGAAGGCAAAGATATAAATTAAACCACATCCAAATGATAACAACCAAACTGTTACAACAGCTGCCATTTTGTATTTTATATCTTTATATTTTAAGAATGTTAGTGGATGAATCACTGCTAAATGTTGTTCAATACAAATGCAGGTTTGAAACAATGGCCTTCCAGTCCAGGACAGACCAAAAATAAAATAAGACAGCAAAAACAATGTATAATTATTAAAGATGAATATATTCAGGGTTTCAGAAGCACATTCTATACATAAGAAAAGCTCCATTATAATGTGATTTAAGAGAAACACTTGAGGTTGTTTGTTTTTCCAGCCAGCAGCAAAATAGCACCACAGATACCATGAATGAGCTGTTGTGCCAATCAGAAAGCAAAGTGTCATGATGAAGTAGCAGAAAAATATTCCAAAAGCCTTTTTTTGTATACAGAAATGAATATCTATTATAAATGAAGGAAATAGCATGGAATGAACGAGCTCCTCAGATGTGTTTGCCATTCTCTATGAGCTCTGCAATGCAGAAAAGAAAATAATGTAATATGCAACTGCATTATAAATTCAAACTTATTCTTTTCCAATTTACAGTATCTGTTCTTCAACCTGGTAAAGATGTTAAAAAGCCGGTTTTACTTGTGGACTGATGTACAATTCAGCAAAGTTGTGAGATATTTAAGGGAATGGACATGGATCAAATTTGATATTCAAATGGCGTTGTCAAAGATTAAAAATGTCTATGATAAACATGTCCAGTTCAAGAGTTACCCACTGTGCCGATTATAGCTCTAATGATTTTGTTCCTGTCAGGGACATGAAAATTGAGAGCCTGTTCTGAAAACACCTGGCATGAGGCAACAGTATACCCTGGATGGTATGTGGTAGCTCAAAGGTTGAGGTACTAAGTTACTGATCGTAAAGTCAGCGGTTCCAGCACCATCTTAAATGACCTTCTTTGCACATGTTCATAAATGGAGTAATCATCACACCAAACACATATACAGAGGTTACAATGGGAACAATATTACACTCAAGCGATGATTTATCTAGGTGAAATTGCATTAAAAATCAAAATTAATGTGTAAGGAAGGTATGTTAACAAGATTAAAAGCAATATTGATAAGATCGTTTTGAATGCGTTTTTCTTTTGCTGGTTCCCTACATGTCCTCCTGTCTTTTTTTTTGGCACAGGTATTTCTTGGAACTGGGTGTTTCAGGGCACGCAACACAGACACACAGCAGAAGAAAATCACAGTCGCTGCCATGAAGAACACAAATATAAAAAAAGCACGGAAACTTGAGATATAGATAAAAATAAAGCCACTTCCAAATGAAATAAACCAAACTGTTGCAACGACTGCCATTTTGCACTTTATATCTTTATATCTCAAAATTGTTACTGAGTGAATCACTGCTATGTATTGTTCAATACAAATGCAGATTTGCATCAATGGCCTTCCGGTCCAGGACAAAACAAAAATGAAACAATTCAGTAATGACAATACATAATTATAAAAAAAAAAAGCATTTAGCATTTCAGTGGCTAATTCTGTACTTAAGATAAGCTCCATGATAATGTGATTTAATACAAACACTTGAGTTTGTTTGATTTTCCAGTCAACAGAGAAATATAACCAGATATACCATGAATGTGCTATTGTACAAAGTAGGAAGCAAAGTGTTATGATAAAGTAGCAGAATAATACTCCAAAAGCCTTTATATGTATACAGAAATAAACGTCCATTGAAAATGAAGGAAATAGCATGGGGTGTACAAGCTCCTCAGATGTGTTAGCCATTCTTTATTAGCTCTGTAATGCAAACAGAAAATGATCCACTTTTCTTTTTATCTTAGCAGGCCTAAAAGAAAGAGAAAAGAAGAAGAAAACAATTGGCTAAGAGTTCAGGAAATGTTATCTTATTGCTGTTGATATCTCACACACACACACACACACACACCCTCCCACGCACACCAATGTATGTATATATATAATATATATATATATATATATATGTATATATATATATATATATATATATATATATATATATATATATATATATATATATATATATATATATATATATATATATTTCCATCATTCCACCTTTTTCCAATGTACAGCGGCGTCTGTTCTTCAACTTGGTAAAGATGTTAAAAACCCTGTTTTACTTGTAGACTGAAGTACATTTCAGCAAAGTTGCGAGACATTTAAAGGAATGAACATGGAACAAATTTGCTATTCAAATAGTGTTGTCAAAGATTAATACAATTTTTCTGATAAACAGGTGCATTTCGTGTGTCAATAATTTATTACTGATTTTTTTATTTTTGTTGTAAAACAAGACTGTGCAGCTCTTTATACTGATAATCACCCCCAGCATTAACTGTAAGCTGATAACTATTGTTGTTGAATATATATGCAATCATTCCTCCATTTAATCATTACTTTATCATCTACTATGGATCTGTTCTGGTCAAGACCATGGTGGATCAAAAACCTGTCTTGAAAACACTGGGCATGAGGCAGTAATACAACCACGCTGGAGTACCAATCTGTCACATGACTCTATTCGTTCCTACTTTGAGTCTTTTAGGGTAGTAAATAACAAGATACATTAAATACAGGGCATAATTGGGTGATATTAAATGTGACACTATGGATAAAAATCATTAAATATATTTGAATTAGATGCAGCATCAAATGCCTACAAAGCTGTTTTTATTGAGTGGCAAATATCTTTACTTGAAATTCTTGAGACTGTGATTTAATCAGATTAAGGTTCAGAAAGCCATCGTGTTATCTTGTACATGACCAATGAATTTAGTTATTTGCCAACATAAAGAAGATTGATTAATTGAATTCATTGAATTGAGATTTTAATTTTTTATTTTATGTGCCTCCCACTTGTTAAGGGACCAAAAGTAATGGGCCAATTGGCTTCTCAGCTGTTCCATGGCCAGGTGTGTGTTATTCCCTCATTATACCAATTACAATGAGCAGATAAAAGGTCCAGAGTTCATTTAAAGTGTGCTATTTGCATTTGGAATCTGTTGCTGTCAACTCTCCAAGATGAGATGCAAAGAGCTGTCACTAACAGTGAAGCAAGCCATCATTATGCTGAACAAACAAAACAAACCCATCAGAGAGATAGCAAAAACATTAGGCGTGGCCAAAACAACTGTTTGGAACATTCTTAAAAAGAAGGAACGCATCAGTGAGCTCAGCAATACCAAAAGACCCGGAAGACCACGGAAAACAACTGTGGTGGATGACCGAAAATTATTTCCCTGGTGAAGAAAACACCCTTCACAACAGTTGGCCAGATCAAAAACACTCTCCAGGAGGTAGGTGTATGTGTGTCAAAGTTAACAATCAAGAGAAGACTTCACCAGCGTGAATACAGAGGGTTCACCACAAGATGTAAACTATTGGTGAGCCTCAAAAACAGGAAGGCCAGATTAGAGTTTGCCAAACAACATCTAAAAAAGCCTCCAACTTGTACCAGAGTGATGGGAAGAGAAGAGTATGGAGAAGGAAAGGAACTGCTCATGATCCTAAGCCTACCACCTCATCAGTGAAGCATGGTGGTGGTAGTGTCATGGCGTGGGCATGTATGGCTGCCAATTGAACTGGTTCTCTTGCATTTATTGATGATGTGACTGCTGACAAAAGCAGCAGAATGAATTCAGAAGTGTTTCGGCAATATTATCTGCTCATATTCAGACAAATGCTTCAGAACTCATTGGACAGCGCTTCACAGTGCAGATGGACAATGACCCAAAGCATACTGCAAAAGCAACCAATGAGTTTTTTAGGGAAAAATTGGAATGGTACGCAATGGCCAAGTCAATCACCTGACCTGAATCCGATTGAGCATGCATTTCACTTGCTGAAGACAAAACTGAAGGGAAAATGCCCCAAGGACAAGCAGGAATTGAAGACAGTTGCAATAGAGGCCGGGCAGAGCATCACCAGGGATGAAACCCAGTGTCTGGTGATGTCTATGCATTCTAGACTTCAGGCTGTAATTGACTGTAAAGGATTTGCAACCAAGTATTAAAAAAATGAAAATTTTGATTTATGATTATTATTCTGTCCCATTACTTTTGGTCCCTTAACAAGTGGAAGGCACATATGCAACTGTTGTAATTCCTAGACCGTTCACCTGATTTGGATGTAAATGCACTCAAATTACTTGTTCGTTTCATATCAAATTCATTGTGGTGGTGTTTAGAGCCAAAAATGTTAGAATAGTGTAGATGTCCCAATATTTATGGACCTGGCTATATATATATATATATATAGATATAGATATAGATATATAGATATAGATATATATATATAAAGTCACTAGATCTTAAATCAAAGCCAAAAAGTAATATTAACCATTAATTGTTCCCACACTATGGCTCATTTTAAAATCTATTTTAGCTAATTTTTGCTCATTTACTTTACAAACATACAGCAAAATGAAATTACAATCATGGACATGTTAGTAAGAAGGGAAATGTAAAAATGAAGTTGACAAACATAACTACTATACACCAATCATTTATGCCATTATGACCACCTGAGTAATATTGTGTTGGTTCTCCCTTTGCTGCCAAAACAGGCCTGACCTGTCGAGCATTTGAGACCTTATCAAACCCACTCAAATACATACACTTGCTCACTTTTCCTGCTTCTAACACACTTTGAGGCCAAAATGTTCACTTGTTGCCTACTATATCCCACCCACTAACAGGTGAGATGAACAGTGTTATTATTGTTGGTCAAAGTGTTATAATGTCATAATGTTATGCCTGATTGGTGTAAGTGTATGATATAACCATATCCTGACAATAGTATAATATAACCCTGTGCACTCTTAGTCTTTTATGCTGGAACCCATTAAGGCTGTCTATATAGAATTATATAGAATCAGAATGTGAATTCCAAGAAGTTTAGGGCTTTCACAAACTAAAAACCTGTAAACAACATACATTGCAAAATATACCCATTTTATTTTGTCATTCAAATATAATTGTTAATTAAAGAAAACTGTAGTAAAACTGTATTTCTGACTTGTTTTACATGAGTATCTTAAGTAATAAAAAAAAATTATAATTGCAAAGTTTTCTTATATGACAAAATATCTCATATATAATGCCTCACCTAGTAAACAAACATAAATCTGATATTCTCTGCCTTTTCCATTAAAGCAGTAAGGGATTGGCTTTGGAATGGTAGCTTAACAAACTATGAAAATAGAGCACACCTATTATTCAAATGCTGTATTTAAAATCAGCTGATCATCTATCTGAGACACAGTGTCTGTCATTTGCATTTATTATAATGTAAGAGCCCAATATTTTCTTGCCATTTGCTGCCTTCACTCTACACATAGGCTTGTGCAAATTTGTGTTGATAATGCTATTAAAACAATGGATATGAAGTGCATGAGCCAGGGAGACATCGCAATAGTGCATGGATATATTTCTTGTTAAAAAATAAATAAATACTTAGAAGGTGAATCCAGGTAAAGCACATTACCTGTAACAAAGTACTAAAACAACTAAAAGAAAAAGGTCAAAGAGAAATGGTCCAATCAATGTGAATCAAATGAACGAATCAAAGTGAATAAAATGAGTTCATGAGCAAGTAACTACTTACATAACAACCAACACAATAAAACATTTAATATTCCTTATATTAGACATTATTAATACAAGTCAATCCCATTCACCAATTAATAATTTTTCACAAAATGATAATAGCAGATTCAGTTCATTAATGTTTCAGGAGAATCTAAATATATAAGAATGCAAAAGCAAATGAACTATTAATTCTAAAAATAAATTCTAAAGAAATGTAGTTAAACCATTTGTTCTAAGATAATAAATTAAATAATAAACATACTGTATTTCTAAAGCACATATATCAATTTAACATTTTTTAAATGATTAAGTAATGAGTAATAAGTAAAAGAAAACAACAACAAAAAAAAGACAAAAAACAAATAAAGCTTCTTGTCAATTGTACACATTGAACATTGAACATAATGATCTGATCATGGAATGTCTGCTGGTGAAGGACAAGCTGGTTTAAGTTTTTCATGTCTCTAGACTTTAAACAGAATGGTGTAATAAACATAAAAACGTCCAGTGCTTCATATAAGCTTCAAATAAAGTCTTCACTCTTTATAATCCACTCAAAATCACCTTTGATGGTGTTTGTACAGTTTTAAAAGTGATGGAACCATGATACCGTATATATTGACAGAGAGCATGGCAGGAAAAATATCACATTGAAAATAATTGATTTCCAAATTCATGGTACCATACATGGCAATTGATACCAAAGGAAGGTAACTCAAAATAATGATGAGTAGTAAGGAAGAGATAGTATTAAAAGCATTCCTCTTTTGTTGGTTTCGTACATCTTTGTCCTCTGTAACCTCTCGCCCTCTGGGTCCTGAGTGTTTTAGTGCATGCAGCACAGACACATAGCAAAACAAGTTCACAGACAGTCCGGTTAAGCAGGTGAACATAAAAATATCATCTGGAAATGCAAATACTCCAAAGGTGAGACAAAGACCATATACTGATGTCATTATCCAAATAGTTGTTGCTGCTGCAATCCTATAGTGGATAGCTTTATACCTTAAAAAGGCAACAGGATAGAGCACTGCCATGTATTGCTCAATGCATATACACGTCTGGATAAGAAGTCTACAAGTCCAAGACATGCCAAAGATAAAGATTGTCAGACATAAGCCTTTGGTACTTTGAAAAATAAAAATGTTAGAAATGTCAATGGATAAATGTAAGCAGAAGACAAATTCCACAGTGTTGAGAATCAGGGGAAACACCTGAGTTGATTTGATTTTAAATCCAACACGCAGCAAAAGCCAGACATTCCAAAAATTTGCTGGTGTTCCCAATAAGAGGCAGAGAAAAGCTGCTATATAGTAACAAACAAACCCCAAATGAATTTCTTTCAGACAATCAAAGAAACTGAAATGGTATGTAACAGACGCATTTACCATATTGACATTAAGCTGTGGAGTAGAACATAGAAAAATAATTTGTAATGAGAAAATAAATTTGAATATGTTCGTTTTTTCAGGTTACCCAAACACAGTTAAAAAAAGAAAGGGAGATGTGGTATGGCACAAAAATGGTACAGAAAAAAAAATTGAATAATCTTTGTAAAACAAAAAGAAACATAGTGTGTGTCAGAATATAAAAAATGTTTAAACTAAAAATATTATTAATGGACAGATGTTAAAATGTTAAAACAATACAAGCAGTGGTTACTGGAGTTTTCAGATAATACCTACAGCATGGATGCAGCAGAAAAAAAGGAAATCTGCTGCTCAAACCATAAAGATACTACATACAGTGGCATATGTGATGTCCAGGTTTGCATAAGTTTGCATTATTTATTAACAGAAGGACATTTTCTCCTGCCCATTTTACCAGGGAGATTAAAGTATAAGAAAATAGAAGAAACACATGCATACATGTGACATACAAGTAACATTAGATCCCCTCTTGATATTAGGAAATTAAGCACTCATTAACATTAATGTGCTCCATAAATACAAATAAATGCAGTAATTGCTGTCGAGTTATGGTAGTTCTGCATACATTTATAGTTGGGATTTGTTATAAATTCAAGAAGCTGTCAAAAGCAGAAGAGTTTAATGACCATGCTGACAATGCTGAAGTTTATAAAAAAAAATTTAATAATTTTTAAAAGAATTCTTCACATTTAAAAAAGGATGCACACACTTTAGATTCAAACACTCACACACAATGAGACATAATAAATACATGACATTGTATCGTCTCTTGCAAAGCATGTTTGTAACACTACACAATTGAATTACTCTTACTCTGGTTTGAGAGTTATTTGAGTCCAGCACTGACTGCTGAGTCTAGACTATTACGCAACTACGGCTCCCATATGCTCTGTGTGACGAATATTATCATAGATTTTTAATGTGTGCATCATTATATGTACAGTATTAATGCAATGTGACATGCACACCCTCTTACAAGTTCAATACCTGACTTCTTACTTATTTTGGGAATAAAACAGTCATCCACACGGTATGTATATTTTAAACTGTCATGCCTTGTTTTTTTTATTTTATATATATATATTTAAAATAAATAACAGTTTTTCTTCTTTGTGGTATGAGTGTATAATGGGTATTTATGCATATATTTGATGTACTCTTGTGAAAAGTTTTGCTTTTCCAAAGATTGTATGTCCATTTTGATTTTTAATATTGTATATAGAAGCAAGTTACACTAAACAGCATAATTTCCATTTATAAATTTACCACCTACACAACATGTAATTTTACAATCTACAAAACATGGACTAATGTTCTTTACTAGGGGTGTAGTGGTACAATTTTATATACCTAAAATTTTCTGTACAGAGCTACGTTATTATTATTATTATTATTATTATTATTATTATTATTATTTTAGTAGAATATTATCTTCTTCTTCTGTCAGCTGCCCATTAGGGGTCGCCACAGCTGATCACCTGTCTCCATACTCCCCTCTCCTCTACATCTGCCTCTTTCAAACCAACTACCTGCATCTCTTCCCTCACCACATCCATAAACCTCCTCCTTGGGCTTCCTTTTTTTCTCCTTCCTGGCGGTTCCATTCTCAACATTCTCCTACTGATATACCCCATGTTCCCTTTTTGGGAACTCAAGCTGCATCATAACACTTTGGGAACGCCTCTGTGTTGCTCATGCTCTGAATCACGTGTGAAATCCATTCAACGGCAAGTGTGTGAATCTGTGCAGACAAATTATTAGGTGAGTCCTGCGTACAATAAAGAGGGGCTACCCGATTCAATTTGGGTCCTCTCCTCCCTGGTTCAATATGATTTGTTCCACCCTGGTGGGACCCGAGCAGGCTCTGGTCCTGGAACAGGAAGTGTGCGCTCTCCTAAGGAAAGTGGCCATCGACGTGGTTTTTCCCATAGTCAGAGAGTCAGGCTTTTACAGTCAGTACTTCGTTGTTCCGAAGAAGGTTGGGGTTGCGTCCGATCCTAGATCTGTGCTCCTTGAACTGCTCACTCATGAGGCTCAGGTTCAGGATGATCACCCTCAAGGAGGTTGTGACTGGTTTGTCACGATAGATCTAAGGGACGCATACTTTCACATGGCCATCCTTCCCGCTCACAGGAGGTTCCTAAAGGTTTGCTTTTGGGAGCGAAGCTTACAAATACCGGGTCCTCCCGTTCGGCCTAGCACTCTCACCCCGCAGGTTCACAAAGTGTATAAATGCCGGTCTAGCCCCGCTAAGGCTTTAGGGCATCCGCATTCTGAACTATAGCGACGATTGGTTGATATTAGCTCGATCAGAGCATCAGACAGTCCGGCATGTCATTCCATCAGGGAACTAAGGTTACATACGTAACCTAGAGATGTTCCTCCTCTGCACATGACCAGACCATCTCAATCGCGCCTCCCTCACCTTGTCTCCAAAATGTCCTACATGGGCAGTCCATCTAATAAATAGTCACCTCTTCTCTCAGCCTGGCTTCCACTACTCTTTTCCATAAACTTCATGGTGTGCTTATTGATTAATCCCCTGTAGTTACTGCAGGTCTGTACATCCCCCTTATTCTTAAAAACCGGTACTGGCACACTCCTTCTCCATTCCTCAGGTATCGTCTCACCTTCCAAAATCTTGTTAAACAATCTGCTTAAAATCTCCACTGCTATCTCTCCTAAAACACCTCCATGTTTCTACTGGTATGTCATCTGGGCCAAACCACTTTTCACTCTTTATTCTTTTAATCGCTCCTCTCATGTCTTCCTTACTAATCCTATCCACTTCCCGCTTGACCATCTCCACATCATCCAACCTTCTCTCTCTCTTATTTTCCTCCTTATTAGCTGCTCAAAATACTCCATCCATCTTCTCAACACACTCTCCTCACTAGTCAACACATTTCCATCTGCATCCTTTATTGCTCTAACTTGCAGCACATCCTTCCCAGCTCAGTCCCCCTGCTTGGTCAATCGGTAGAAATCCTTTTCTCCTTCCTTAGTGTCCAACTTCTCATACAATTGTAGCAGTATTAGTATGCTGGGTATAAATGTCAGATTAATGTCATTAAGAGTACATTTCATGGCATTTTCTTTTACAAACCTGTCAGGCTGTGATGCTTGTAATACAGTTTTCTTACAAATATCACTTTTTCCTTTTTTTCAGGACCAATGTACACTCTGGAGTTAAACAACACAAACTTTTCACTTCAACAAGTTTGGCTAGCAATGTCACAATCTTCATCCCTCCATCATCATTCATCTACTTTTCTATTTATTCCTTCAAGGCTATCTTTGGCCTTCCACTCAATTTCTATGTTTTGAAAGGGGAAAGGGAGTGGAATAATAGTTATCTTCCGGAAATACAAACCATTGAAATACAAACTGGCATGTTCGGCTATAATTTGGGTACTTGTTCTTGGTTTCTTCGGAATGTTCTGCACATTTGTTTTTCTTGTTAACAATGTGTATGTGATTCTTTGTGTATCTGCCACTCTATTTACTTCTTCTCTTTATTAAAATGTTTTGCTTTTCAGCTATATTTAGAACTTTGAAATACCCAAATCTAGGTGAGAAAAGGTAGGCGAGAGAAGAGGCCAATTACACACACAAAAAAAAAAACAAATAGAGTTATTATGGTAATCACTGTGACTGCATTTGCTCAATATGCTATTTGTTTCAGATGCAGATTTTGACCTATTGTGGTTTGTTAGTGTTGTAATCATTACATTGTTTTCTTACGTAAACCCTTTGCTATATATCTACAAGGTTAGATAACTGACTGATTTCCTTAATAAGTAGTAGTATCTTTAAATTGCATAACAAAAGTGCCATCATTTTTTTTTTACAGCAAATAAAGTTTTTGCAGGTGAAACCATCAAAACTAATAAAACTAAGCCCAAATAGTTTGGTTAAAACTAAAATTGTCATGTAGAGGTAAATATCAAGAAATAAAGCTAAAATTATGATCTATTGTCTACAATTCCTGTTATGACCTCATAATGTCTTAAGCATACAGCAAAAAATAATCAGCATTGGCAATGCAGTTGCAGTACTTTTGGAGTAGTGTAAGACAACATCCTTTAGAAACACTACAGGTTGATTGGCTTCAACTTTATGCAATCACTTTCATAGCATTGCAAAGCAAGTGTTCACCTTAAATTTGTAGGTAGAAAGTAAAAGGGGACAGGCAAGAAATAAAAAGAAACAAACTTGCAGAGAACAGAGAATAGTTTTGTGTTGTCTCATGTAATTTGTGTTTTATGTAGCTCCTTGAGGAACGCTGTTTCGCTTCACTGTGTACTGTACAAGCTATTTATGCTTGAAATTGCAATAAATACCACTTGACACAACATGAAAATAATGGTTAAATGTGTTTAAAAGCTGTTTAATTCTTCATACTTTTAATGAGGCCAATGTTTTATATACTAATGTTCAATTGATGTTAAATATATGAAACAATTTAGCACAAAAAAAAAAATTAATTAATTTATGTCCCAGCATAGGCCACATGTTATTAATTGAGTAAAAGTGTTCATCAGTAAATTTCTTTTACATTAAAGACTTTAGAGATAAGATCAAATATTTATTAAACCTACCATTACATCAGATGTGCTGGCTGTGTATTTAGTATGATCTAATTTTATGTAAATTTGGTTACTAAAACAAACTTTTCAAGTAATACTTCATTCTAGCTCAGAGACCAGACGTTGTCTCAATGTGGTGGTATCTCACAATCTATTGGCTCAGTTATAAATGGATCTTTAGTACAGTACAGATTTAACAAGGAAAAATTAAGTAATGAACATATTAAATGTGGCCTATATGCATAACAATTATTTACCTAATTAAATAAAAATCTGAGCATACTAATCTACTCCCCCTCCTTCCTCTATTTGTATTTCCAAAAAATCTGTAATTTGTAACTAAAGAATATTGAATTAGTAATAAATAAACTTAAAAATTTTAATATGTTTTTAAAACAAAAATATATTATATAATAAAAAAAAAAAAAAAAAAAAAAAAAAAAAAAAAAAAAAAAAAAACATACCATACTAATATAAATATTTGACATATAAAATTGGGTATTTGGTGATATAAAAATAATTTCACACAGTTTATATATAATAAAAATAAACATCTAATGTGTGTTCAAGCCACACAAACAACCCTAATTCTACCATACACGCTTTGCAATTGAAATGACCATAAATTTTAATGTGTGTAAATGTGATGATACGCATATATAAAGGGGTTTATGAAGGTAAACAAGCCAGACATCTTGCTTTCCTTGGCCATCTCGGGGAGTTAAACCGTCATTTGTCTCCAAGCGGTATGTACTCATTCGAGCATTTTGGTAATAACTAATGCAATCTTTTAAGCTCATGTAAACAATACTTAATGTAGTCTTGTGAGTAGGTGAACTTATGCTTTAATTAGTTTTGTGTTGTCTCATGTAATTTGTGTTTTATGTAGCTCCTTGAGGAACGCTGTTTCGCTTCACTGTGTACTGTACAAGCTATTTATGCTTGAAATTGCAATAAATACCACTTGACACAACATGAAAATAATGGTTAAATGTGTTTAAAAGCTGTTTAATTCTTCATACTTTTAATAAGGCCAATGTTTTATATACTAATGTTCAATTGATGTTAAATATATGAAACAATTTAGCACAAAAAATACATTAATTAATTAAAGGATAAGAAACAAAAGTTAAAGACAATGCAATGAATTTAAGCTTTCTAAACTAACAATTATAGGTGATTCTTATGAATGTGGGAAATTTTTTTTATCTTTTTGTTTGTAATAGCATCTGATTTGTTTGATCCTTTGATTATATCTAAACATCCTTTTTAGAGTATGCCTATTAAAAGTATAGGATAAGATAATTTTGCCTATATTATGTCTATAGATATTTAATTATTTGCCTATATGATCATATGATGTTGATTATCTCTTCCTAAGACTATAATATATTTTTTTCATCTTTTATTCTTGTGGCCATAAACAAGATACAGGTCTGGAGATGAACATCACCGATGAGCTTTCCACCTCCCCAAGCCCAGGGAATAATACTAGTACAAACTACGTTCCTGTATCCTCATACATCTACAATGTAGCTTATTCCATTAATGTCATTGTGGGCCTTCCAGTACATTCCTGTGTTTTGTGGCTTATTTGCACTGGAAAAGGAAGTGGAATAGTGGCAGAGTTCTTCACCCTCAATCTCTCTATTTGTGAGATTCTCTTCTGCTTGGGTAGTGTGCTAATACTTGTTGTGCCAAAATATCCAGCACTTTCATCCGTAACGTTTATCATAATAGCACAACCCAGCACCGCCCGTCCTCTGATTAACTGCGTGATCTGCATTGAGCGCTACCTGGCAGTGCTCTATCCAGTTACCTTCCTCAAATACAAACCACTGAGATACAGACTAGTGTGTTCTGCTGTAATTTGGATACTGGTTCTTGGCTTTGCTATGTTCTGTAGGTTTATTATACTCAACAACAATATGTACCTGTTCCTTTGTGTGTATCTGCCATTCTATTCACTTCTCCTCTTCATTAAATTATTTTGCTCACTAGCTATATTTAGGGCTTTGAGGTACTCAGGACCAGGTGAGAAAGTGAAGGAGAGAGAGGAGGCCAATACCATTAAGAAAAAAGCAATGACAGTCATTCTAATAATCACAGCAGCCATGTTTATTCAGTATACTCCTATATATTTAATAGGAATTTTTTTTCGTACTTTGACACCAGCACAGTTTGATGTATACTGGTGCACTGGGGTTGTGATCTCAACAATGATGGCTTATGTTAGCCCTGTTCTCTACATTCACAGGGTAAGAAACTCCTGAAGTCTTATTTCTTTTACTTACTAAAATCAGAAAGTCTTATAAAAAACCTTTTTAGGTTTTCTTATCCTTTATGCCAGGGAAAGTAAAGGATAAAACATGGGTGGCAGTCTGGGAATAGTTATTGGATTTGTCTGGGTTCTGGAAACAGTAATCACATTTTGTCCAAGATTTAGGGTTATTTTTTTTTGGTATGAGAATTTAGTTAATAGTTAATAGTGCGAACTGATAGTGGCAGTCATATTATTCGTACCACACGTTTGACAGACCATCAGAAAACAGCTTTTATGGGTTACTTAAAAAATCCAAGAAAACTGTCAATAAAATGTTAGATCTATTCCCTCAAAAATGTATCACATTTAAGAATTTGAAGCAGGTGTAACTGCTCTAATACACAACTGTACTCCTGTAACTGTCAAAATATTAGGGTTTAGTTTGTTTGTTTGTATGTATGTAGAATTTGGACAGTAGATTTACAGATTGATAAAAGTGTGGCCATTTATTTATATATATATATATATATATATATATATATATATATATATATATATATATATATATATATATATATATATATATATATATATATATATGTGCATGTTTTTTTTTAATTAGATAGAAATCTACAAATCTCTCCAAATCAGTAGGGTCAGAAAATTTTCATACATTTTTGCCACATAAGAAAGTGTACTTGCAAGTACTTGCATAAGTATTAGCATGTAATGCTAATAAAATATAAAATAAATTATATATATAAAATATTTTGAACTATCACAAATTATAATAGCCAGTAAATTAAAAACTAAAGGAAAATCAATTACAGTTATCCTGATAATCAGAGCAAACATATTTGTTTTGTATACTCCTGGATATTTATAAATACATATTTTATTTTATAGATCTTGTCACATTGGTGTTTGGCACTTATATATTAGCGACTGCCAACATTTTCTTATCCTAAGATTGAAACTCTCTAATACTAACAAAAACATTGATGCATAGGATGATCAAATTTTTCTGACTGGTGTAATATGAAATATTTTTCTTATTTTTGTTTTTTTTATTTAGCAATTTAGGGTATGGCATACTTTTATGTGCTGGAAAAAACATTAAAAAAAAATCTGAATTCTGGAAAACAAACAAACAAAAAAAAAAAAAATCTGAAACCCTAAATATATTTGACCAAAATGATGAGCCTTGTTTTTACTTACTCTTCTTTAATTTAGACATTAGCAAGTTTTGTGGTAAAATACTATTAGTCTAACTGATTATATCTAAGATCTATTCAAAAGTGCTTTACATAGTGAGTTTTTTTTCCTCTAAGCAATATAAATTTTTTTTTTTTTTTGATGGATCAGTAATGTTGTTATGCAGTAAACATAATTTCACATCTATTGAGAGCAGTGCTACACTACACTACCTCTTTCATTCTTGTATATTTTCTCAGTCTACAAATATATATTTGTTTAAAGAATGTAGTGAGAATGCAGCTGTTGTAATATGCACTGTAAATCTCTAATGTTTTTCTTTACTTTGTTAAATGTATTGTATATATTTCATATTTATATTACAATATATATTACATTACAATATTAAATTACAATATTACTTTTTGCCTCATTTTGAATAAGAAATGTTGTAAACTTTAATAAATGTTGTTACTAACCAAATATATGCTTTAAAATTATTTTTACAGTTTTTGTTTTTACATTAGTAGTGAATCAAGGCTTTAGTTTATGTTCTGCAGTTAAAAACCATGATCAATATTAAGCACTCCAATTTATGACCAACAACTGGTCAAAGTTTTATTGTTGCAAAGAAAATTTAGTCTTCTCTCAATGATTGCAATACTATTTTTCATACCACCACCATATAACATGCTGTGTTGATACATACACTCTGGATTTTTGTTTGTTAGACAATCACATTAAAACCCAGCCATTATGGATGCACAAGACAGTGCACTCTTAGTGCCGGTCCCAAGCCCGGGTAAATGGGGAGGGTTGCGTTAGGAAGGGCATCCAGCGTAAAACATGTGCCAAATCAAATATGCGGATCACAAATGAGAATTTCATACCGGATCGGTCGAGGCCCGGGTTAACAACGACCGCCACAGGTATCGTTAGCCGACAGGGTACCGGTGGAAATTGGGCTACTGTTGGCCGAAGGAGGAGAAGGAGAGGAGGAAGACGTCTACAGAGA
Source organism: Silurus lanzhouensis (assembly GCA_039877035.1). Lineage (NCBI taxonomy): Eukaryota > Metazoa > Chordata > Actinopteri > Siluriformes > Siluridae > Silurus > Silurus lanzhouensis. Next base: position 9,390,529 of record JBCEWE010000453.1, on the reverse strand, counting down.
CGGCAGGGAAAGGAGCAGTGTAGGAAAGTGGAGGTTCGGGTTGGTACTTTAAATGTTGGTACTATGACGGGTAAAGCGAGAGAGGTAGCTGATATGATGGAGAGGAGAAAGGTAGATATGTTGTGTGTTCAGGAGACCAAGTGGAAAGGGAGTAAGGCCAGGAACATTGGAGGTGGATTTAAACTGTTTTATCATGGTGTGGATGGAAAGAGAAATGGTGTAGGGGTGATTCTGACGGAAGAATACAGTAAGAGTGTAGTGGAGGTGAAGAGAGTTTCTGATAGGGTGATGATCATGAAGGTGGAAGTTGAAGGGATGATGATAAATGTCATCAGTGCCTATGCTCCACAAGTTGGCTGTGAGATGGAGGAGAAGGAAAGATTCTGGAGTGAATTAGATGACGTGGTAGATGGTGTACCTAGGAAAGAACGATTGGTGATTGGGGCAGACTTTAATGGGCATGTAGGTGAAGGGAACAGAGGTGATGAGGAGGTGATGGGTAGGTATGGTTTTAAGGAGAGGAATGTGGAAGGGCAGATGGTGGTGGATTGTGCTAAAAGGATGGAAATGGCATTGATGAACACTTATTTTAAGAAGAAGGAGGATCATAGGGTGACGTATAAGAGTGGAGGAAGGTGCACACAGGTGGACTATGTGCTATGCAGGAGATGCAACCTGAAGGAGATTGGAGACTGTAAGGTGTTGGCAGGGGACAGTGTAGCTAGACAGCATCGGATGGTGGTCTGTAGGATGGTTTTGGAGGCGAAAAAGAAGAGGAGGAGAGTGAGGACTGAAAGAAGAATAAGATGGTGGAAACTGAAGGAGGAAGAGTGTAGTGTGAGGTTCAGGGAAGAGGTCAGACAGAGGCTCAGTGGTGTTAAGGAGGTGTTGGATGATTGGGCAACTACTGCAGGAGTGATGAGGGAGGCAGCTAGAAAAGTACTTGGTGTAACATCTGGAAATAGAAAGCAAGACAAGGAGACGTGGTGGTGGAATGAGGAAGTGCAGGAGAGCATAAGGAGGAAGAGGTTGGCAAAACAGAAGTGGGACAGACAGAGTGATGAGAAACGTAGGCAGGAGTACAAGGAGATGCGGCAGCAGGTTAAGAGGGATGTGGCGAAAGCCAAGGAAAAGGCATATGAGGAGCTGTATAAGAGGTTGGACACTAAGGAAGGAGAAAAGGATTTGTACCGATTGGCCAGGCAGAGGGACCGAGCTGGGAAGGATGTACTGCAAGTTAGAGCAGTAAAGGATGGAGAGGGAAATGTGTTGACTAGTGAGGAGAGTGTGTTGAGAAGGTGGAGGGAGTATTTTGAGCAGCTGATGAATGAGGAGAATCAGAGAGAGAGAAGGTTGGATGTTGTGGAGTTGGTGAAGCAGGAAGTGGATAGGATTAGTAAGGAGAAAGTGAGAGCAGCGATTAAGAGGATGAAGAGTGGAAAGTCGGTTGGACCAGATGACATACCGGTAGAAGCGTGGAGATGTTTAGGAGAGATGGCAGTGGAGTTTTTGACCAGATTGTTTAACAGGATTTTGGAAGGTGAGAAGATGCCTGAGGAATGGAGAAGAAGTGTGCTGGTACCGATCTTTAAGCATAAAGGAGATGTGCAGTCTTGCAGTAACTACAGGGGAATTAAGTTGATCAGTCACACCATGAAGTTATGGGAAAGAGTAGTGGAAGAGAAGAGGTGACCATCTGTGAGCAACAGTATGGTTTCATGCCAAGGAAGAGCACCACAGATGCCTTATTTGCTTTAAGGATGTTGATGGAGAAGTATAGAGAAGGACAGAAGGAATTGCATTGTGTATTTGTGGATTTAGAGAAGGCGTATGACAGGGTGCCAAGAGAGGAGTTGTGGTATTGTATGAGGAAGTCAGGTGTGTCAGAGAAGTATGTGAGGGTGGTGCAGGACATGTATGAGGACAGTGTGACGGCAGTAAAGTGTGCAGTAGGAACGACAGACTGGTTCAGGGTGAAGGTTGGACTGCATCAAGGACCGGCCCTGAGCCCCTTCCTGTTTGCAGTGGTGATGGACAGGTTGACGGATGAGGTCAGACAGGAGTCTCCCTGGACTATGATGTTTGCGGATGATATTGTGATTTGTTGTGAGAGTAGGGAGCAGGTTGAGAAGAGCCTGGAGAGGTGGAGATATGCGCTGGAGAGAAGGGGAATGAAAGTCAGTAGGAGTAAGACAGAGTACATGTGTGTGAATGAGAGGGAGGGCAGTGGAGTTGTGCGGTTGCAGGGAGAAGAGCTGGAGAAGGTGGAGGAATTCAGGTACCTGGGGTCAACAGTGCAAAGTAATGGAGAGTGTGTTAGAGAAGTGAAGAAAAGAGTGCAGGCAGGGTGGAGTGGGTGGAGAAGAGTGACAGGAGTGATTTGTGATAGTAGGGTATCTGCAAAAATGAAAGGGAAAGTTTATAGGTCTGTGGTGAGACCTGCGATGTTGTATGGATTGGAGACAGTGGCATTGAGTAAAAGACAGAAGGTGGAGTTGGAGGTAGCAGAGCTGAAGATGTTGAGGTTTTCGTTGGGAGTGACGAGGATGGATAAGATCAGAAATGAGTTTATTAGAGGGACAGCGCATGTAGGATGTTTTGGTGACAAGGTGAGGGAGGCGAGATTGAGATGGTTTGGACATGTGCAGAGGAGGGACATGAATTATATTGGTAGAAGAATGCTGAGGATGGAGCCACCAGGTAGGAGGAAAAGGGGAAGGCCAAGGAGGAGGTTCATGGATGTGGTGAGGGAAGACATGCAGGTAGTTGGTGTAAAAGAGGCAGATGTAGAGGACAGGGTGGTATGGAGACAGATGATCCGCTGTGGCGACCCCTAATGGGAGCATCCGAAAGAAGAAGAAGAAGAAGACAATCACATTAAAGATGTAACAACATTTATGTCTATCTGTCTTTAGATTAAAAAAAACCTGCAATTTCATTAGGGTGTGTAGACATTTTATATCCACTGTGCATGGTGTATATACAGATAATATATAGATTTTTGAAGAAGATCATATAGGATATTTTATGTGTTACAATTATATACAGTTAGAATTCTTCAGAGATGATTCAGAATGTACAGGTTTGGGTTAAACTGCATGATTAGGCTTAGGCTTAGGTTAGGCTTATTGTGCTGTAAGGTATCACACAATGTCCCAACGACAGAATCCACTGGCCTAGGTGAAGGTATGCTGTTTGTTAGTTTTTTTCACACTGCTGTAAAATATTACTAAAATGTACTACAATTTGTTTCATGAATCCAAATTTTACTTTAATCTGACTTCAATTTATAATAAAAATTTAACCTAGAATTTAGAATATAACCATAAACAAATTTTTTCTAAGTAGGTTACTCAATGCTTGCTGATGCATAAATAATAGTTTATTTAGCCACTTTGTTATAACTTGCCAAGTCAGTGATAGCCAAAAATCTGAAGGTCCCAGACGTTGACATCAGACTACATAATCTACTGTATATAAATGATTTCAGGAAAGTTCAGTGTTGATCAAGAATTTTACATTAATTACATAAAATTTTGCAATAATCAATAAACAAATGTCAAATTTACAACAGAAGTAATTAACAAAAAGTGTACACAACATGATCAGAATAAAAACATATTTTAACAATAACAATTCTTTTGTGACCTGCAAAGAGAGGTCATACCTGGCAATAGAAACACACAGTTTCTGTGTGTTTCTCCAAACTCCAAATCTCCTTAAATACACAAACCACCATTAACACTCATATATTTAAAGTAATAAAAGCTTTGCAAACCACTTTGTTGGAACAGAAGTTTTCACCTGTTTGTTCTACTGATATGGGACTGAGATCATATTTCCAATTGCACTGATACCATTGAAATTATACCACACATGAAAAAAGTTATAATTAAAGTAATATTAATTAATAATTAAAATTATAATAACTACAGTATGCAAGTATAGTAGCTTGAATTCCGGGAATGTCTAAGTTACCTTTCCAATGAGAGGGGGCTCAAGGATGGTGAAAGGGCATCTAAATAAATGGCTTTCTCTCCACAGATTAAATAGATCCTCTCCTCAGATTAGAAAGTTTATTGTTTTGTTGCATGGAAGTTCTCGGGATATGGCCTTATAGAGTTGCGTGGCAGTTTTCGTGTTTTGACTTCATGGAGAGATCTGACCATCCTTAGAGTGCCTCAGGTCTGTTCTGACTTCTGACATGTGCAAAACAGTGTTCAGGTGCACAGAGCTTCAGGTGAGCTTCAAAAACTAAAAGATTTGTGAAGCTGGGTTAATTTTGGGCCACTGTTTTTTTTTTTTGTCTATTCCAATCAGGCATATTAGCCACTGATCGTAACCTTGGGGTAACTATGGACAATGAACTGTCCTTCTTCCCACATGTCGTTAATGTAGCTCGCTCCTGTTCGATTTCTTCTCTCAAACATCCGAAGGATTCAACCATTTCTGTCCACACAGGCTGCCCAGGTGCTTGTTCAGTTTCTTGTCATTTTAAGACTTGACTACTGCAACTCTCTGCTGGCAGGTCTTCCGCTATTCGTTCACTGCAAATGATCCAAAATGCAGCTGCACGACTTGTGTTCAATCTGCCCAAGTTCTCCCACACCACCCCACTGCTGCTCTCCCTTCACTGGCTTCCAGTAGCTGCACGTATCAGATTCAAAACACTGATGCTTGCCTACAAGGCCAAAAATGGACCACCACCATCTTACCTCAGAGACCTCATCACATCTCGCACTGCACCACGCTGTTCTACAGTACTGCTCGACTGGTATCACCTTCTCTCAGAATGAGAGGTAAGTATACTTCAAGGCTCTTCTCTGTTCAGGTGGTGGAATGAACTTCCCCTAGATGTCCGTACAGCGGAGGCCCTGATTATCTTCAAGCGACGACTGAAGAGCTACCTCTTTCTAACACACTTAAATTAGCACTTTCCAAGTTTGCTTTTTAGAATTCAAGAGTTATATTTATATTAAGTTTGTAATCTTGCATACCAGTGTAGATTTATTCATTGCTAGAGACTTAAAGCACTTTTGTACGTTGCTCTGGATAACGGCGTCTGCTAAATGCAGCAAATGTAAATGTAAATGTAAATGTATTAAACAAACAGTATTAAACATTTACATAATCTAAAGTACTGTATGTAAGATTTGGTGAATATAAAGAAAACAGCACTTTAATTTGATATATAAGGCACACATAATGACAAATTTTAACAATTTGCTTAGACAGACATTAAAGCATGGCATTCTACGTCATTTTTTTCCTCTGCTAAAAAAACGCCATTTTGTATATCCAAACATATTCCAAACGCAGTAAACTGCAAAACATTGTATGAAAATTTGCATTCAATACGACTGTGTAAATGTGACAGTACACATATAAATGGGTTTTTGAAGGTAGATAAGCCAGACATCTTTCATCTATTATTCCAGTGATTCAAGAGTATGTATTAAAAGAAGCAGTCTACTGTATATAATGTATAGAGCTTATTATACATGCTGTATATATATAACTGTATATAAGTTTTGTAGATTCCATATAAATGTCTTTTAAAAATGGATTATGTGTTGATTAAAGCACAAAAAAGAGAATTTATATTAGAGAACGTACATGCATTGCTTAAAGGAAGAGAAATTATGGTAAGAAAACTTTGTAATAGATAGCAGTGCTAAGAAAATTGTGCTTAGTAAGGGATAATGACAACAAAATAAGAATATACTTATAAGCCTTTATATTTGTTGTATTCAAACCTGGCAAGGAAAATCTCATGAAATCATGAGATTTTCTCATCACAAATCCTAGTCACCAATTTTACCATCTATTCGTCTATATCAACAACACTGTACTTTTTTGCATATTCCATTAATATCATCCTGGGCTTTCCAATGAATTCCTATACTTTATGGCTTATATGCACGGGAACAAGAAGCGGAATCATCGCAGAGTTCTTTAGTCTCAATCTTGCTGTTTGTGAAATTCTCTTCTGCATGATCTGTTTGGTTTTTGTTGCTGTTGCTACAGTTACAGCAGTTATACATATAACATATTTTTCAGTAGCACTACCCACTGCTGGTCGTCCTTTGTTCAACTGTGTAATCTGCGTTGAGCGCTACTTGGCAGTGCTCCATCCTGTTTCCTTCCTCAAATACAAACCACTGAGATACAGACTGGTGTGTTCTGCTGTAATATGGGTCACGGTTTTTGGATTTGCTGTGTTATGCTGAGTTTGTTTATCCTCCAACAACATGTACAAGTTCATTTGTCTTTATCTGCCACTGTTCTTACTTCTTCTATCCATTCAGTTATTCTGCTGCCTATATATAGTTAGAGCTTTAAAGTGCCTGGAACCAGGTGAGAAAAGGAAAGAAAGACAACATGCCAATAGCATAAAGAAAAAAGCTATTAAGGTTATCTTAATAATCACGGCAACCATGTTTGTTCAATATACGCCGTTGATATTCGTAGGGTTTTTTTATAACACTCAGGATGGAGGGGGCTCAAAGGACTTGTTCATGTCCTGTAGGGTTGCTGTTTTTTTAATGTTTGGTATTGTAAGTCCAATTCTGTACATCTATAGGGTTAGAAATCGTTGACTGATGTTCTGAATATGTATTATTTTCTTCACGGTGGCGCATTACAAATTTTTTAACTGTCCACAAAGTGAATACCATAATAAAAAGAATGAACTTGGTGTAGAATGTAAGACTAGATTTGCATAATCTGCATTCTGCAAGTTTGGGAGCTAATTTGTTGGTAAACAAAAACAAACCTTTTTCCTGAAAAAGATGCCGAAAACATTGCTAGCTAATTGTGCCTTTTCTTAACATTGTATGTCAGGATTCTAGCTTGTTTTGCATAATTAGATGCTATAGTAAAGATGTGATACTGAATTCTGTCTCCTAATCCCAACATATCCTTGATGCTACTACACCACCAATAAGGTTAGGTTTCCATACGTGGCATATCTTATAGCATGTGGCATATTTTGGTGTGATTCTGTTTTTTCACATTTTGGGTTACCAGACTAATACATTACCAAAGCAACATGTAATGCACACCATTTGTATATGTATTATATACTGAATCCTCTTCTAAATACAATTAAACATTTCTTTCTAAAATGCAATTTAGCCAAATTATTATTATTAAACTATTTTCTGTTGTTCTTAACCTTCTAATCTTATTGTATAAATAAAAAAAATTGGCTAAATGTTAGGACAGATTGTCTATTATCATTTGGGGATAATGGTATAACACCATAATAAGTTTAGGGGGTAATACGGAAAAGAAAGGCAAACTTGAGATAACACAGGAGATTTTTCTTTATTATTAATTCACAAAATATTCCATGTCGCTTAAAACCTGATTTGTCACTAGGCTGTTAAACCACTTAGAAACATATAACATAAATTAGGCAACATTCAGAATGAACAGGTAGCAATTCTCCAGTCATTACACATATTTGCCAAAATTACCTGTGCATTGAAATTTGTGTTGACCCACTGGAATGGAGCATGGCCCAAACAGATAAAGGAATGGTCCCTACCGATCACATCAAACAATGGGAATGCCCACTTGATTATAGGCACTCCTGTAACTTGTACAACTTGTACAGAGCACTGCCTGTCTAATGCATCAATGTCCTTTATTTGCACAGCTCCTTTCACCAAATCAGATTAATGCTCCCTTTTTAGTAATGTCATCATGAGTTGATGCAAATAAGCAGTGGCATAGGTGGCCCATGAGCAAAGGATTCTGTCTCTGAGACAATGACTTCTGGATGGGGCTTCAAATAAACTAAATGGAAGATTTGAGTGACAAATTCTTTGAAGCCAAATGAAATGAAAAACCCTTAAAGGTATTGGAGTCAAGTGAATCTGTCAAAATCCTTTGGATAAATTTAGTGTTAAATCAAATTAAGAGAGCACATCAAATTTTCTGAACAAGGATCAAGGACAATGTGTCAACCACATGATTCTTATGTTTCAGTAGGGAAAAATGGCTCCAATGGAATCTCAGTGTGCTGTTTGCTGTGAGAAGAGTGTGTTATGATGAGTTTATAATCACTTTCAGTAATTTGCCATGTGACTGCCAAAAGCCCCTGTCACTTTGCAAAATCAAATTTTCCTGAATTAATTGTCCTAATGACTAAAGTGTTGCTTTTAAATCAAAACTATATTAAATTTATGTTTATTTTGTGAAGGTCCCCTTTCTCTTTATTCTCAAAGATATCATATATGGCACTTGTGCTCATATATAAAAAGATTTATGTTGATTAAAGAGTGAAAGCATCCAAGAGCTCTAGCAAAACATCTACAGGGTTTGAATGGAATGTATTTAAAGTGCACTGGCAAGTTCAGTAGTGAAGATTTAACACTGTGCTATTGGTTGGGACTAAGACCTATGTTTATAATAAACTTTTTTTTTAAACACTGAAAAGAAAGAAACAAATTTAAAATATAATAATAGTGCTGAAATAGTGCGAGATTTATGTTTCTCTGTGGTCCCTGTGTGATGCGTTGGCTCACCATGGCTCCTTGATGCACTTTAACCTTCTTTACCGGCACTCGTCTCTTTATTCATGGCTCAGTGTATGAGACATCCTAGCACTCGCACACCCTACAGGCTGCTTGCATCTTTTATCAGAAAAACATGAATACACAGGAAAATGTTTCCTGATGCCCATTCTATAGCACCCTTGGACACACCTCAATCTTGATTTCATTACTGACCTGCAACTATAAAACAAAACACAACTATTCTGGTCAAGAACATTGAATACTGGCATTCAAAGTCCCTTTGAATGATTGCCTTACTATCTATCCATAACATTTCAAAGCAGGGGAGAGGTGGTAGCTCAGTGGTTAAGACATAGGAATTTGGATACTCACAGGTTCAAATCCCACCACCACCGAGCTGCAACTCCTGGGCCCTTGAGCAAGGCCTTTAACCCTCCCCTGCTCAGTAAGTCGCTCTGGTTAAGGGCATCTGCCAAATGCCATAAATGTTAATGTAAATGTAAACATCTAACATCTAACAGCTAACATCTAACATCCAGTATTTACCCACAAGCAAAAAGATGGGAGAAACAAGCTGAGCTGGACGTTGGAAAGAACAGGGCTCAGAACTTCGGAATCAGAATATCATCTCAGTGTGTATTAGAATCACAAGTTTCCATGTTCCTATGAAGCTAACCCCACTGATTCAGCTGCAAGGTGCATAAAGCTGGGTGTTTTTGAAGGAATTAGGTCTGGCTGAACACCTAACATTTTTAACTCTTTAACAAGTATAACAATAAAGCAGTAGATTTGTAAATCATATCAGGTAGAAACACTTAAGTTTGAGTCGGGTGTGGCTTTCCATGAAAAATCTAAGATTAAGACAGAACTGTAGGAAATTATGCCATTTAGGGCTGTAAGGTTTTCAAAACAAAACACCACATCACAGCTGCCTTTAAACTTTAATCAGTGTATCCAGCCTTTAGACAACGAAACCCACAAAGCTAAACTTTGACTCTTCCTGAAGTAAATGGCCAACCCCAAATTTTTACTATATTGATAGTAAAAGAAAATATATTTGCTGATTGCTTGTTTTTCTCCTTTCTGTCACAATTTGTGTTGCCATTATTTGCTTGTTAGTTTTTTTTTTTTGTTTTTTTTTAAAGCTGCACTTTCATTTAACTTTGCCATCTGCCGGACACATGAAAAATAAAAGCAACATTTAAACCATGTCTATGCACTCAAATGTTATATTTATTCCTATATCCTTTACAAAGAGTTATTTTTTCTTGCCAGAGATTGCAAACCCAACTGTAAAATAAAGATGTTCATTGTGGGTTCTGACATGGGTTGTTCAAAAAGCTTTGCTGGGGATATGGTGTTTTCAATTAGGGGACGATATTGCTTCAGTGTGTTTATCAAATTTGAACAGCAAAAGAATTATGTTAGAAGTCAACCACAACAGCAATGCCATTATAATTCTTACTGTGTACAGTGTTCTCTGTACAAATTCTGGACAGATCATCAACCTATGGAGTATAAAGTACACCACAAAGGTGAATGAATAAATTAAAATATGAGTTTTAATGTATTCCTTTGTACACAAGTATTTTTCTGAAGTAAAGCACAATATATTTGCCAAGTAAAATACTGAAGACACTGAGATACTGAAAACATCCAAACTTTGAAAGAACACATGAAATTATGTAGTAAACAAAAAAGGGTTAAATAAACCAAAATTCTGTACACATTTATATAAATGTAACAAACACTATCTTTAATTGAAGAAATGAGGGTCAGTCAGTCTGAAAATTCTCAAGAACTATAAATGTATCCCCAAGTGCAGTTTCCATAAGCATCAGATGCTTTGATGAAACAGGATCTCATGAGAGCCATCATAGGAAAGTAAAATCAATAGATACTTCTGCTGCAGAGGATAAGTTCATTAAAATAACCAGTCTAAAAAAATGACAATTCACATAGACGCTTCTTGGAGTTTAAGTGGCAGACATATTTTAACGTTTACTGTTTAGAGAAGAAAGCATGAGCTTCATTATCAAATTGCAGCATAAAACCATTACTTTGGAACAACAAGCATAAAAGACTTGCTTGGGCCAAGAAACACAAGGAATTGACATTAGATAAGTGGAAACTGTCGGGGTGATGAGTCCAAATGTGAGATTTTTGTTCCTAATTGACACTTCTTTGTTAGATGTAGAGAGGGTAAACAAACTGTTTCTGAATGTGTGGTTCCCACTGTGAAAAATAAAGAGTTTTGATGGCGTGGGGCACTTGTGGGCAGCAGCATGGCTAAAACAGCATATTGCAGCAACATGCCACCATCTGGTTTGCACTTATAAGGATCATCATTTTCTTTTTACTGCAGGACAATGACCCCAAACACCCCTCTAGGTTATTTAAGAGCTATTTGTTCAAGAAGGACATTGATGGAGTGCTGCATCAGATGACCTGGCCACCACAATCACCCAGTCTAAATCCAAGGAAAAGCAGCCAACAAGCACTCAACACCCCTGGAAACTCCTCAAGAATTCCAGGTGACTACTTCATGAGACTGACTGAGAGATTGCCAAGAGTGTGCAAAGCTGTCATCAAAGCAAACGGTGGCTAATTTCAAGAATCAAAATTACAAAACATATTTTGAGTTAACACATTTTTGTTTATTACATAATTCCTAATATAAATTCATATCAATACATATGAATATACATAATGTTCTTTCATGATTGACTTAATGGATGTCATCCGTATTTTTGTACAATGTTGAATATTAAATGTTGAATAATTAAAAAAAAAAAAAAAAAAAAAAAAAAACCTGTGAAGGAGACAATGTATGTGTGTACAAACATTTGCCTTGTACTGTTTATATAAAAGAACTGTATAAACTGTATGCTTCATGCCAACGCAGGGATTTACTTATTACACAAAAGTATTCAACCATGTCAATACATTAACATTCTTTTTGCTTTTTATGCCAACCTATCCAAACAAGTCTTTTATAAGTATGCAATAAGATGGATTGGTTACAATAAATACTTACAACAAACTAAAATAAAATGGATAGAGAAGATTACTATTTATGCAAGAAGGCAATCATGAAATATATATATCTCGAACATGACTTCAAAAAGTGCAATGTGTCAATAAATACTTAAATCCGTTTTATTAGCACTAGCATTTACATAATACAGAAAACAAATTACATAATGTGCGTTTAAAGTAACCATACATGGATTGTGACTGTAATTACCATAAATTTTAATGTGTGTAAATGTGACAGTACGCATATAAAGGCATCCTTAAAGGGAAAAAAACTCAGACATCTTGCTTTCATTGACTAACACAGAGAATTAATCTGCCGTCTGTCTTCACACAGTATGTATACGTTAAACTGTCTTTTTGTAGTTATTAATGCATTTTCTGGAAACTTAATGTCAGAATAACAATGTAAATTGATGTTGTTTTATGTTTATGAATATTGTTTGTACATACTTGACGTTACTTGACTTGACCTTAAAATATCAAATGAAGTAGCCAGTTTGTAAGTGTTGTAAAATAAAATAAAAAGGAAAACAAAGATCGAAGAAGGTACCATTTAAATTTAATTTGTATTAATAAATTATATAGTAAATGTAATAGTTAAAAAAAGCTGTGCATTATATTTGATTGGATTACATTAGTGATTACTAAGTCTGTACATACACTGTACATTAAGTCAATTAAAATTTCACTAGATATTGTCTATAACTTAAATACATACACTTCAGGTTCAAAAGGTAGAGGTTCTATACCGAGTACAAAGTCGTATCAGCAATATATAAAAGTCAAACTTTCAAAGCGTTTGTGGGTTATTCATGAATGTAAAAATATCATAATTAGTTTATAAAGTTATACTTTAAAGGTCAATTAGATGCATCTGTCTAGGTAAAAATAACATAATTAAGTCTTGCTGTTCCTGTTAAATATCCTACTCACCTTCAGTTATATTTTTATTTTAAGGATGCACTACATACACATTTCAAGATGACTTATCTCCAGTGACTAATAAAACCTTTTATTAAAAGAACAGTTCATCATTCCTTAAGAATATAAGGATATGGAAATGTTATTTTATGTGAGTAAATTGTTTTTTTTTTTAGAAGCAAGGCACAGGACTGGATATGAATTTCACTGAACTTTCCACCTCACAAAATGCATCCAACAACTTTACATTCCACAGACCTTTATCATCTTACATCTACCTTTCAGGTTACTCCATCAATGTCATTTTGGGCCTTCCAATCAATTCTTATGTTTTGTGGCTTATTTGTACGGGAAAAGGAAGTGGAATAGCAGCAGAGTTCTTCAGCATCAATCTGTCTGTATGCGAGATTCTCTTCTGCCTGGGTAGTTTGGCATTCCTTCCAGTCTCAGTTTGTCCAAAACTTTATTATGTAGCATGTTTTATAGTAGCACTGCCCAATGCTGGCCGTCCTTTGATCAACTGTGTGATCTGCTTTGAGCGCTACCTGGCAGTGCTTTATCCTGTTTCCTTTCTGAAATACAAACCACTGAGCTACAGACTGGCATGTTCTACTGTAATCTGGATGACAACACTTGGCTATTGTGTGTACTCTTTGTTTGCTTTAACCTTGAATGATATGTACATGTTCCTTTGCGCTTACCTACCACTGTACTTCCTCCTTCTCACTGTTAAACTGTTCTGCTCTTTAGCCATATTTAGAGCTCTAAAATACTCTGGTCCAGGTGAACATAGCAAGGAAAGAGAGGAGGCCAATACCATAAAGAAAAAAGCTATTACAGTTATACTGATAATCACAGTGACTATGTTTCTCCAGTATGCGCCTTTGTTTTTTGTAGGGATTCTTTACAAAACTTTGTCAGTGGCAGAATTTAACTTACTCTGGTGCATTGTGGTTGTCATCTTTTTGCTGTTAGGTTATGTAAATCCATTTCTCTACATAAATAGGGTTGGAAGTCTTTCCTAAAATGTGGTAACAGCTTCAGTGTCAGGTGATATGGTAAAAGGTAATTAGATATTACAGGAAATTAGACATTACATAATAAAGCATTGTTTAAATATATTTAAAACAAAAAATCAAATAGAAGCATAAAGTCTAATCAACACAATATTTTATTAGTCTGGAAAATATTCTGCTGGTGCATTAGCAATGGTTGCAATGTCACATCACACCTTATTCTCATCTATCTATCTATCTATCTATCTATCTATCTATCTATCTATCTATCTATCTATCTATCTATCTATCTATCTATCTATCTATCTATCTGTCTGTCTGTCTGTCTGTCTGTCTGTCTGTCTGTCTGTCTGTCTATCTATCTACAGATGATCAATCAGGGAGTGTAATAATCAATGTATCAGTTTAAGTACTGATGAGTTTCACTGTAGTACGCAATTTATATCAGTTACTAAATAACATGATTAAAAAAAAAAGCATAGGAAGCTGAAATGTAAAGGGGTCATTTAAACAATGTTCTGAATATCCTTTTGAATTATACTTTACATTTATAATTATATATTATGTGTATAAATTATGATGTAAAATATTTTTGTAGGGCTTGCAAATACAAATTCATTTAATTTTATTAAAACAAATTAGTGCTTGCTCTTTTACTGCCATGTTTTTTTCCAGCATTTGCATTCACATTGTGATTTTTTTGTAAGCTTTCCATTTTGCATTTGCAAATCATATGATGTAATGGCGCAAGGCTGTTGTTCTACCTAGTCTTCTTAAATGTGCAATGTCATTCAGATTTTATTTGAATGACATTGCACATTTAAGTTGACAAGAACAGTACAAGAACAGTACAAGAACAATATGGCCATCGTCATAAAGGTCTACATAAGCAATCTTTCTGTCAATAAACTTTGGATATCTTTCATAAATATCTTGGTGTCGGTGTGACTAATATATTCCCGGATCTTTATTTAAGAAACTGAACAAGAACGAGTGGGAGGCTTGTTGAGTCATTGCTAGCTCAGAGAGAGTGTGTGTGAGAGTGTGCGTGCGTGCGTGCGTGCGTGTGTGCGTGTGTGCGTGTGTGTGTGTGTGTGTGTGTGTGTGTGTGTGTGTGTGTGTGTGTGTGTGTGTTATGTGTTATGTCATGCTTCCATGCCTAATTTTACCTTGGAAATCAGCATGAGTTTCAGCACAGTACGGGAGTTAAATGTGGAGCAGCTCATAAAAATGGAAAATAATATAAATAATCATCATCATCATCTACAAACCCGATTCCAAAAATGTTAGGGCACTGTACAAAATGTGAATAAAAAAGAGAAGTGAGACATTTTGAAATGTTATGCCAAATATTGGCAAATCTTTTATTAAATGAGAGCTACACATTCCAAAAAAATTGGGACAGGTAGCAATAAGAGGCCAGAAAAGTTAAATGTACAGCTGGAGGACTAATTTGCAACGTATTTGGTCAATTGGCAACATGATTGGGTATAAAAAGAGCCTCTCAGAGTGGCAGTGTCTCTCAGAAGTCAAGATGGGCAGAGGATCACCAATTCCCCCAATGCTGCGGCAAAAAATAGTGGAGCAATATCAGAAAGGAGTTTCTCAGAATAAAAAAAGAGATTGAAGTTATCATCATCTACAGTGCATAATATCATACAAAGATTCAAAGAATCTGGAACAATCTCTGTGCGTAAGGGTTAAGGCCGAAAAACGATACAAGATGTCCATGATCTTCGGGCCCTTAGACGGCACTGCATCACATACAGGAATGCTACTGTAACGGAAATCACAACATGGGCTCAGGAATACTTCCAGAAAACATTGTCGGTGAACACAATCCACTTGCAATCGTGCCATTTGCCGTTGCTGGCTAAAACTCTATAAGTAAAAAAAAGAAGCCATATCTAAACATGATCCAGAAGCGCAGGTGTTTTCTCTGGGCCAAGGCTCATTTAAAATGGACTGTGGCAAAGTGGAAAACTGTTTTGTGGTCAGACAAATCAAAATTTTAAGTTATTTTTAGAAAACTGGGACGCCATGTCATCCGGACTAGAAAGGAACAGGACAACCCAAGTTGTTATCAGCACTCAGTTCAGAAGCCTGCCTCTCTGATGGTATGGGGTTGCATGAGTGCGTGTGGCACGGGCAGCTTACACATATGGAAAGGCAGCATTAATGCTGAAAGGTATATCCAAGTTCTAGAACAACATATGCTCCCATCCAGACGTCGTCTTTTTCAGGGAAGGAAGACCTTGCATTTTCCAACATACTGCATCAATTACAACATCATGGTTGCGTAGAAGAAGGATCAAGGTACTGAAATGGCCAGCCTGCAGTCCAGATCTTTCACCCATAAAAAACTTTTGGCGCATCAAAAAGAGGAAGATGCGACAAAGAAGACCTAAAACAGTTGAGCAACTAGAAACCTGTATTAGACAAGAATGTGACAACGTTCCTATTCCTAAACTTTAGCAACTTGTCTCCTCAGTCCCCAGACGTTTGCAGACTGTTATAAAAAGAAGAGGGATGCCACACAGTGGTAAACATGGCCTTGTCCCAACTTTTTTGAGTTGTGTTGATGCCATAAAATTTGAAATCAACTTATTTTTTCATTAAAATGATTTTCTCAGTTTAAACATTTAATATGTCATCTATGATGTATTTTAAATAAAATATTGAAATTTGAAACTTGTACATCGTTGCATTTTGTTTTTATTCACAATTTTTGCAGTGTCCCAAGTTTTTTTGGAATCGTGTTTGTAAATCATCATCTTCATCATTATCTTATCATTATCATTATCTTAGCATTTTACCATTTTATCTAGATAGATAGATAGATAGATAGATAGATAGATAGATAGATAGATAGATAGATAGATAGATAGATAGATAGAGATATACCTATTTTAGTTGCAAAAATGTCATAATTATACATTTTATATAAAAAAAAAATAAGTGGACTATTTTTTGTATTCTAACTTGCATGCTCACCCCTCTCTGCTACTTTGCATACGTTTATTTTGCTTTGAAGGTTTTTAATGTGTTAATCCCTTTAGATAAATAAATAGTACAATGTTTGACAACTCAGTGGATTTACCATTTGCATTTGTGGTTGTTTATTTCCTTGCATGCTTTTGTTTTGCATTTGTATTTAATATGTCATAAAATGATGCACGATAAGCTTGAATATTTCCACAGAGATTTAGGAAAGATATATTTACTTACAGCTTAGAAGTTAATTGGGCTAATTATTGTATATTAACAATTTATAAAACATTGTTTTATGACGATATGAACAAATGGAGCTACTCATTAAAAAAATTTCAAAGAGTGCCTAGAATTTAAACTCAAACATATATGAACCACTGGTGAGCCCAAAATTGTTCTTTGAGTTATATACCTTCCACATTAGTTTTACTGTTGTTACATAAAAGCTCAACCTGGAATGGTAGCTACCTATATAGCCATATTAAATAAGCACAATTTACAAAATACGATTTCTTTTGGTTTTATATTCGGCTACTGATTTGTTTTTTTGGCCAAAAAAAGGTGATTACAGTGCAACTTTTTTGTTACCAGTAGATTTGTACTATTTCAAATATAACCTAATTTTATTGTGAGCTGCATTTAATAAAGGTTTTCTCACTTCACATGATGTACTTGTTCCTTTTACTAAAATGCTTTCAGTTTTTCGGAATTTTTATTATCATTAAAATACTTCATTTAACAAGCAGGTAATTTTTTACATGCTAATTTAACTTGTTGACACATGAGACTCTTGAAGGTTCTGTTTTACATTTGTTGTTATCTCTTTGACACACCTAATATTGATGAACATTCATGTAATGTTTAACGCACCACATTTGATGCAAGCCATCCCTCATCACAATATCGTAGGCTATATAAACCATTCAGTTACATCAGTAATAGATTTGGCTACACTAATAATTTTCATTATACTGTGTAAATAGATATATTCAATTAATAAATAAAATATGATATGATAAAAAAAGTTTTTAAAGGTTTTATTTAGAAAAAAATTTATGACATTTCTGCCTTTTAATTATGAGTGATAAGAGCAAAGAACATACAGTTATTGGTATTGAGAGAAACTATGTGTCTAATGCTATTATCTCTATTTCTTCTCTACCAGAGATCTCTGCAAAGTACATTAAGAAGCTAAGAATATGCCTTGCTGAGTACATGATGGAAGTTTTCACATTTCAGACAAGGTAAATGTTTTTGTAGACAGATTTCTTGAATCAGCAATATCTACCTAAACATTTTCACTGTATATTCATATGTAGAGAATTTAATAAAATGATGTGTTAGTAATGGGGCTCTGATACCTCTGCTTTATATAGTATATTTTACATTTGCATAGTAAGACTTGCATTTTTAAATAAAATTTAATAAAATGTGTTATGTATATTCTTGTACAAAAAAATCTGCAGGAACCAACTAAAAAGGATTTCTAAAACTAAGGTTTTCCTACCAACTTGTAATTAGTTCTACTAGTATCTTTAAATAATTTTAGGGGTTTTAAATACTAACACATTTAGGAATCTAAAACCTTGAACCCTTCATGAAATCTCTGAGAATGGTTTTGTTATACAAAAAAAATAGTGCAGAATTTTATGTAAGGTTTTATGAATTTAGAACAATTTATATCTCATCTTTTTATAAACTGTATCTCAATACATGTAAACTTTGTTCAAATAATATAAAGTTTGTTCACCTCAAATGAAATTAAAATGACGAATATATCCTTTGACATATAAATTCTTTTTATATAATTATTTGTCAACTAACATCAGTGTCTATGTCTTAACTTTTTTTTGTCTTCCATGTTATCCTTCCCAGCAATTTAGTGACACACACCATAGAGACGGTTACAAACTCTTCATTCCCCCTTTTAACTGATAATATCAAATCTGAGCTCTATACATTACTTGGTATCAGCATTATTGTGCTTACTGTGTCCCTACCACTCAATGGATATGTTTTACAGCTGATTCTAACAAATGGAGCAGCTTCAGAATGCTTTTCTCTTAACCTCTGTGTAGGTGAGATCATCATTTGCTTCACCTCAGTCCCTTCTATTCTAAATGGTATACTCTATAAAAATAGTGAAAAAAGCCCTATGTTTATTTATCTCCTATTAATTTTCACACTGCATAGTATCAGCCGCCCCTTCTTCCAGTGCTCAATCTGTGTGGAGCGATATATGGCAGTGATCCATCCAGTTATCTTCTTAAAATACAAACCATTAATACACTGTACTGCATGGTCAGTTGTTAGCTGGATAATCATTGTAGGAGTCAGTGTGATCTCTGTATTTTTATCATATAGAAATGCAATGTATTATATTCTACTACCGGTGTACTTCCTTATATTTTTAATTACAATTCTCTGCTCTATAGCAGTGCTAAAAGCTTTGAGAAAACCTGGACCTGGTGAGAAATTAAGTGCAAAAGATGCCGAATCTAACCGCATGAAAAAGAAAGCTTTTTGGGTGATTATGATTATTTTGGTTTTCATGATTATTACTTATAGTCCAATAATGATGCTCATATATGTATATGATTTTCTATCAGATACACAAAGATGGAAGGCTATGACAGTGTTTTATTACTTTATGACATTTGCTGGATTTGCACATCCATTTCTGTATCTACAAAGGGCTGGAAAACTTCCCTCTATTTCAGGCTTATGGTTTTGTTCAAATTAGAGTGAACACCAGTATCAGTACAATTTGTTTCTTTTCTTCTCAAATATTTAGTCAAATAAGAAACTTTTTAGATAACTCATATAAATGAAAAGCTAACACCTTTCAGTGTTTAATATGACATGGCTTTTATAATAATTGTATATTAATAAATATTTTTTACATTGTTAAATTTACTTTATGTAAGAAGTAATTGTACATTTTTTTCCATTTATTGCAGTTGTGCCACATGCCAAATGCTAAATATAATCAGTGTCCAGTCAATGCTTTAGTTTTACTCATGGTTGAAATCAGATTATGGGAAAATAATGTGTAAATATATATATATATATATATATATATATATATATATATATATATATATATATATATATATAGAGAGAGAGAGAGAGAGAGAGAGAGAGAGAGAGAGAGAGAGAGAGAGAAACAGGCTGAGATAAAATGAGATAAAAAAAATATATATATATATATAGAATGTTAATGGGGAAGATTTTCTAATACTTGTAGTGCAATTCTTCATATATGTTATTCTGGCATATATATCAAATACCTTTTTAAACAATTAATTTACAATTGTGTGCTTAATACATGTTCTCAAATATGTGTATATATTTCGTTAAACACATTATTGCTTGACCTTTAACAGACATGTTTAGTTTTTTTCACATTTGCATTCAGTTTGTGATTTTATTTGCAAGTGTTCTGATTTGCATTTGCAAAATATATGATGTAATGTTGTTAGGTTGCACTAAATATACTTCCTATCTTATTGTTATGCAATTGCTAATAAAAGTACACCATGTTTACACCTATTTTTTTGACACTTCTTCTCAGTGACCACTATAAACCTTTTTGTTCTGAATACAATTTGTACTTATTAATATAATGTTTTGCAGCAACCCAAATCAAGATCAATGCAAATTAATAAATAAATAAAATTAATTTTAAAAATCCTGTTTTTCTAGGAAAAAAAGGTCATTAGAAACTATAATAATTGTAAGTATTTCTGACACTAAGATTGTATAAATATTGGAGTTAAGGATCAACATATGGAAAGCCAAAAGAGTCAGTAAAGGGGAAGCCAAAGTAAACTGGTGTACCATAATGAACAATTAATGCACAGACCTACCCTATATTGCAGCCAGCTTTATATAGTATATATACAAATATAAAATGCATAAAAAAATTGTTTTACAAAAATAAATATTATTTAATTAATTAATTATTAAAATTATTGAAATAATTTTATATAAAATTATATAAAAATAATTAAATTTTGCTGAAAAAATGTATGCTGTGCAGAGGAGCAAAAGTACTCTTTATTTATGTGACTAAAGAGCATAGCTAAGTCTAGGACTATAATAAATGTAAATTATCATATTCAAGTGAAAAAAAAAATAATAATGTTTGTTAGGAAGTTTGCCCTTGAAATGTATACATAATTCAGTACTGATAGAAACATATATATATATATACTAGTTTATATATACTATTGAATGATCATATAACCTTTAAATTTATCTCACATGAACAATTAATGATATAAACGTTGCTATGAAATATAGTTAATAAAATTTTTGGGAAAATGTATAAATAACCTCTTACAACCATTCACTAAAATATTATAAGGATATAACTTTCATGAGCTTATCCCATAAAATGTAAAATAAAATAAAAAATATTATGCATTGGAAAGAAATGTACTGTAATTTTTTAAAATAAAGTTATTTCTGGGTCAATGACAATGAAAAATCACACAAATTTTTTTATGATAGTAAATGTGTTTATATAATCAGCATTATATTTTAACTTTTTTATTTTAACATTTATTAGGTATGTTTCTGTAACTCAAATGTTCCCCTTCTTTCTCCTGACATTATTTTCAATCTTGCCTTGCATTATATTGATTTCCTGTTTTAGCATCTTAGTCTTCCTTGTTGAATAAATATTAATATGACAACCCAGTCACTTTATCATTTGTGGTTGGTTATTTGCTTTTATGTCATAGACATGTAGTTTGGTTAACAACAAGCTCCAATATTTCCACAAAGTTGTTGGAAAATTAATGAATTATGTAAACATAGAATTTTAGAAATCATTGCATCTGAGCATTTGCAAATAAAAAATAATTTATCATGGCATGTCTTCAAAAATATTTATTTAACTGACTTACTCTGTGCTGGTGTTTTTCTTAACAAATGGACTTTTTAAAATGTCTGTTTCACTAAATACTTAGTAAATACTAAAATATAATTTACATATAATTTATAACTTTTATTAATCTTCCATTTTAAAAGTTAATACTTAAAAGGTTTAAAAGTGAACTTATATCATAAAGGTACATTTGATAGATTAACTTGGATAGCACATATAATTAATATATTGCCCAGAATAGTACTCTTAATTTCTTCAAGTCATGTATTAATCTGAATCTATGATGTATATGTTGCTACGGCCTTATGAGTACTTACCTACACACTTATGTTCAGCTGCTCAGTTTGTGTTGGATAATAAGAATTCATCCCTGTCCGCTGAATAAAAATCAGCATATATATTAAGTGGAAAGTGTAATTATGTTAGCCTAGTGTTCCTCAATTTTCTGATTATTTAAGATAATCGAAACAGGTTGATTAGATCAGATACTAGGAAATTTCATTGAAATAATACATGCAGTGATGGTCCTAGGGGATGCCTTGCCTGGGAAATAGTGCTGCACCAGTGCTGTCACACTACAATTTGTGTGTGGTATATAAAACATCCACTGTCTTTTAGTCATCAATAAGATTTTTATTATCCAAAGATCTTTCTATTTTATAGTTTGTTTAAACTGTCGTTTAAATATTTTTCAATAATTTAAATGGTCTCTAAGTGACAGTTTTATAATTTGTGTTTGACTCACTAAGTACAATGGGTTTGTCTTATTTCTGTTGTTTCCATTGTGATCAGCTTATGTAACTGAGAAGAAAGCGCTGAAGGGACGCCGGAGGTGTGGCAAAGAGACGCAGAGTCTTGTTCCTCAGGGAACTAGGGTTACATACATAAACTAGAGATGTTCCCTTTCAGGAACTCAAGCCGTGTTGGAACGCTTTGGGAATGAGAGTCCAATAAGTCCGACCAGTCCCTGACTAGTGTGAATGAGCACAGCTAGGTCAAAAGACAGAGGTGCCAGGAGTGGCACCGAGGTCAAAGTTGTAAAACCTGGCAAAGGTGAGCGGGGTGAACTAGCCCGCTGCCTCGCAGAGGTCTTGGAGGGACACGTCAGGGGACCAAGCTTTGGAGGCTGCCACACTCAAGGTCGAGTCAGCTCTACCCGAATGGAGCGGGGAGAACAGAGGACCCATAAAAAGATGCTATAGCATCAATAATCCATCTGCTGCGCAGGAAGGTCTCTCTGAGACATGACCTGCTTGAGGGTCAGCATTTTAAACCAGAGCCTCATCAAAGAGCGGGTAACTATGAAGTACCGGCTGTAGATCCTGGACTCTCTGTCTGACAGAGGGACAACCGCGATGGTCTTCTTCCTCAGGAGAGTGTCTACTTCTCGTTCCAGGACCAGAGCCTGCTTGCTTCTCACCAGAGAGGGAGAGAGCCTGTTGAACCGGGGTGGGCGAGACCCGAACTGAATTGCATAGCTTTGCTCTACAGTGCACAGGACCCACAGGGACACATCTGGCAAAGCCATCCAGACTGACAGGTGCTCCCTTAAGGTCTGCAATGATGCCGGGAGGAACCAAAGAAGGGAGCTCGTTGGAGCAGGCCATTCCCTGAAACAGTCCTCAGATCTGTCACCTCATGGGGCTTTAACCCAAGGCGCCGCGCGGGATCCCACACAGCGCTGGCGGTGCGAAGTGCTGAATTGGGCTTGGGCTTGGGGCTGCGCCCGTCGAGCAACCCCATACGAGTAGCATGGGAGATACCACTGTAACACCCCCAATTGTCTCTTGGACTCCTGGAACCTAACGACTACCGAATCAACAGCATCGCTGAACAGACCCAAAGGAAAAAGTGGTTCGTTCAGTAGCACAACCTTGTCCCTGTCAGGTATTTCAGACAGGGTAAGCCACAGATGTCTCTAGGGTGGCTTTTAGGGTGGCTATAGGTCTCCCATATCCAGCTCCCACAGCAGGTTGGCTTGGTATGCTTGTAGCACCGACATGGTGTGCAGACATCCAGTGGCCTGACCTGCTGAGGTGTAAGCTTTACCCACCAACACAGAGGTAGTGCACAGGGGCTTGGTGGGTAATGTCAGGGGTTGCCACACCCGGGGAGAGATAGTAAGCGTAAGCCAGCGTCTCTTTAACCTGTGTCATGACACCATAGCCATGATCCCTAAGCCCCAGGACGTTGGAATAAACCACTGTCTTGGGGCTGAAGGGGAAGAATGAAAAAAGGACAGAGACATCGAGGAGTGGGGGTGCCCTCCTTAAAGAGCAGCCGTATAAGCATGCTCTTTAAAGAGCAGCCTTCTTAGAGAGCAGCCGTATAGAGCAGCCATACAGTGTCTCGTTCCCACGAGGTAACGAGACGCTGCGTCAAAACGGTATGGGAACGCCCCAGCGTGACCGCGCTCTGAATCACGTGTGTAATCTGACCAATAGGCGTTTGGGACATGACGTCATTAGCGGGTGACGTCGTCTAAACAGGAAGCTACAAATGGCTTGAGATGGACAAGACGCTAGCTCCTGCGAGAGAAGGTAAGCGCCGCAGGAATGCAGGAAGTGTGGCACGGAGACGCAGCATCTTGTTCCCTCGGGGAAGTAGGGTTACGGTCGTAACCTAGAGATGTTCACCTTCAGGAACTCGAGCTGCGTCGAAACGCTATGGGAACAAGTGTCCAATCACGCCACACTAACCAGACCCTGACTAAAGAGAGAGGGCCTCGGCACCAGCACGTAGGACAGAGGAGCCCGGGGTGGCTCTGAGGTCAAGGTCATAGAACCTGACAAAGGTCAGCAGGGTGGACCAACCCGTGGCGTCACAGATGTCCTGAAGTGACACTCCAGCGGACCAGGCCGTAGAGGCCGCCACACTCTGGGTGGAGTGAGCTCGGACCCTGAGCGGTGAGAGGAGGCCAGAGGACTCGTAAGCCAACACAATTGCATCCACTACCCATCTGCGTAAAGTCTGCTTATTGGCCGGGAAACCTTTCCTGTTAGGGCCATAGCAGACAAGCAGCTGCTCCGATTTTCTCCATGGACTCGCCCTGCGGAGGTAAGTGTCCAGTGCCCGGACACAGTCGGTGCTGTCACTCCTGTTCGGGGGCTGTAAATGGAGGAGGGCAGAATGCCTGCAACACGACAGGTCGTTGGGGAGCTGAAGGCACCTTAGGTACGTACCCAGGTTTTGGATAGAGAAACGCTCTGGTCACGGACAGAGCCTGCAGATACCCGATCTTCTTTAGGGAGGAAATCGCCAAGAGGAAGGTGGTCTTAAAAGACAGAAACCTAAGGGCCACATCGGCTAATGGCTCGAAGGGGGGCTCAGATAGAGCCGCCAGCACAACTGCCAGATCCCAGACAGGCACTCTGGGTCGCGTCCCGGTCCTCAGCCTCCGGGTGCCGTGGAGGAAACATGTCACCAGTGGTCGCCTACCCAGCGACTGCCCCACAGGCGGGGTGCCATATGCTGCGATGGTGGACACGTAAACCTTCAGGGTCGAAGGGGTTAACCCTGCAGAAAACTGTTCCTGTAAGAACTCCAGAACCAAACCGATCGGGCAGTTAACAGGTTCCAGCCGCCGACCAGCCCCACGAGATCAGCGAGGGAGGTACTGCTGAAACGCAGCCGACTGCTTTTTAGACTCCTGGAACCTGTTCACGACCGCTGTCACGGCGTCACCAAACAGTCCAGGAGGAGCCATCAGTGCGTTCAAGAGCACAGCTCGATCCTTGTCTGAAAAGTCAGACAAGGTGAGCCACAGATGCCTCTCTGTGGCCACCAGGGCCGCCATGG
Source organism: Silurus lanzhouensis (assembly GCA_039877035.1). Classification (NCBI taxonomy): domain Eukaryota; kingdom Metazoa; phylum Chordata; class Actinopteri; order Siluriformes; family Siluridae; genus Silurus; species Silurus lanzhouensis. Next base: position 9,365,345 of record JBCEWE010000453.1, on the reverse strand, counting down.
ACCGACCAACGGCCCGCGCCATGTGTTTCGTGGCCCGAAGATTTAAGTTGGCAGCGTGACGCAACTCCTTAATATTAGCGGCCCCGGAGCTAAGTCCCTAATCCAAATCACGTAGCAGGTCAGCCTGGTATGCCTGTAACACCCCATGGTGTGGAGACAACCCACAGCCTGACCTGCTGTCGCGTAAGCCTTCCCTACTAGAGCCGATGTAGCATGTAGCGGCTTAGTAGGGAACACCGGAGCCTTCAGTGACAATGCTATGCTAGGACAGCACAGGTTGTGAGGAATCCACGGGCTCGCTAGCATTAATCAGCTCTCCTTCCTCGGAGGGAGAGGCATGTAAGGCTGCGCTGCTCGCACCGGGAGAAGAAGCAGCCATCGGGCCTGCTTCTCCGAGAGAGCAGGAGTTCGATTCAGCAGACGAGGCTGAAGCGGACTCATCCAACTCCAACCCCATTGCTATATCGGCCTGCGAGCCCAACGAGCGCCGGCGCCGCTGTGCCTTAGCGAGAGCGGGACCGGAGCCGCAAGAGAGAGAGCTCTTCTCAAAGAGCGCTCTCCGAGAGTGAAGCATGCGCATAGCCATGCGGCTACAATGCGAGCAATCAACCCCCTCGAGAGCCAATTGTGCATGCTCCGCTCCCAGGCAAACATGCGAATCCTTACCGGTAATAAAACGCGGACATAGATGAACACATTTGTGGTAATTCTGTCTGCCAGCCATCACTCGATCAGTAAAAAACAAAGCGAAACAGCGCTTACCTGAACGAGCAGAAGCTAGCGTCTTTTCCATCTCGCAGCCATTTGTAGCTTCCTGTTTACGCGACGTCGCCTGCTGATGACGTCACGTTCCAAACGCCTATATGACAGATTACACACGTGGTTCAGAGCGCGGCCACGCAGGGGCGTTCCCATAGCGTTTCGACGCAGCTCGCGATCCTGAAGGGGAATGGAAAGCCTTTTTAAGCAGATTTAGCTGTGAATAAAAGTAAACAAGGTAAATATTAAAAATAATATTTTTTTTAATTATCAGAATATGCAAATGCTTTAAACAATTTTTGTAGTTATAGCAGCGGTCCCCAACTTTTTTTCGCCACGGACCGGTTTAAAGTAAGACAATATTTTCATAAACTGGCCTTTAAGGTGTGGCGGATAAATACAACAAAATAAAATTATATGACCAGCATAAAAACTGGTATTTTCTAAATATAATAATAAACGTGAATCCACTGTGTTGTTTTTTGTTCATTTTGCTAGCTCGGGGGTTTCAATTTAGCAGTAATGTATTATGTGTTAGCGGCCGGAGCAGCCCCTTTAAGAAGGTAGCAGATGTAGGTAAGACATGTGACTGAGGCAAGCATCTTGACATGCATTAAGAGTGAGTCATAGACAGATGTGGCGGAGAGAATCCGGTAATTTTCCAAAATAAAACATCCGTTCAGAATCAGATAATAAATAAAATGGAAATAATGTAAATTATGTATTTTTTCTGTGCGGCCCGGTACCAATTGACCCATTGCCCGGGGGTTAAGGACCACCGGGTTATAGGACATTCAGATCCAAATGCTACAAGATAGTCATTAATCAGTTGTTGCCATTTGTTACACCATTTCCAGAGGTGGCAAACGTACACACATCCTTTACTTAAGAAGTAGTACAGATACTCATTATTTTAAAATACTCGGGTAAAAGTTGAAGTGCTGATTATACTTTTTTACTCAAGTGAAAGTAAAGAAGTTTTGGCTCTGACATGTACTTAAGTAAAAAGTAGTTATTACCCGGTTTAGTGTCACGTTGATAACTGGACCTCACATCAGATTAATATTAGGGCTGTCAGTTAAATTTAATATTTAATTGCACATTTCTATCTGTTCTGAATGTACCATATATTAATACTTCCTGTACTGTTCTCCTTATATGTTTTGCTTTCCTAGCGTGGAATATAAATCAACAGCAAGCCAAACTCTGTTCAAGAGCCAGGATATGAGCACCTCGCTCCTTTATTAGTCCCATGTGCGGTTTACACAAACAAACTCAGCGGCCATTGAACCGAGTAAAACTGTAAATGAAAGGAAAGAAATGTATAGAAAATCAATAATGAAAATAATAAACTTAGTGTTATCAGCAAACCGTATACAGATTAATCATTAAATAAACTTACAGACAATGCTTTCGATAGGATTCAGAAGAAGGATCAATTAATACGTGACATGCCATGCACTTGCTGCGCCATGTGTTCATTGCTTCCGATTTCCTATTACCTGGCTCACGGTTCACAAAATAAGAGTCCTCAGATTAAGACTTACACAGTAGTGGCAGGCAAAAATGAAACTTATATAGAACATTAAAGGTTTATGAAAAATATAATATTAATAAATTTAAATACACATTAGAAATGCACACAGCCTCTAACGGAGGCAGAACACTCCCCGCCTGGCATTATTAATGCCATTATAACAGTTCGTGGTTAATCTACTTAGTCTTCCTTGGCTAGCAGTAAGATCACATCAGAAATGGGCCTTAAGAATAATTTCACGTTACCACCTGAGGTTGTCCTAACCTCCACTTTGCGAACCTTCCCGATATTGCTTGGAAAGACAGATGTGATTAACCCCAATGGCCAGTCGTTCCTTGGTAACTGAATTTGCTTTAGCAGCACAATATCTCCAGGATGCAAATTTCGGTGAATCTCATGCCATTTGCGTCGAGGTTGGAGTGTACTGATGTATTCTTTTCTCCATCGGCTCCAGAATTCGTTAGCCAATGCCTGCACTCGCTTCCACTAACATTTCAAGAGGTCTTTTTCAGTGTAGCTCTCTAATGGAACAGGTACTCCAGGTTTCTGGGTTAGGAGTGTTGCTGGAGTGAGTATGCATGGGGAATACGGATCTACCGAGACAGGAACCAAAGGTCTAGCATTTATGATTGCGGACACCTCTGCCATCAGAGTGCAAAGTACCTCATGAGTTAAGTGAGTGTGTTTCTTCTGCGACAGCATACCATCTAGAATCCTGCGGGTTACACCAATCATGCGTTCCCATGCTCCACCCATGTGGGAAGCGTGTGGAGGATTAAATTCCCAAGTACAGCCATTCTCATGGAGGAATTTTAGAAGATTTGTCTGTTTTTCTTTTGCTGGTTGCATGCCCAGTTCTTGACTTGCTCCAATAAAGTTGGTTCCTCTGTCTGATCTAAGCTGTTTTGCTGGTCCCCTCACAGCAAAAAACCTTCGCAGCGCATTGATGCAACTGGCAGTGTTCATAGACTCTATGACCTCTATGTGTACTGCTCGTGTACTCATACATGTGAAGAGTATAGCCCACCTTTTATTTTCTACTACACCGCCTCTGGTGCGTCGAGTGACCACTGTCCATGGACCAAAAACATCTAACCCTACGTATGTGAATGGAGGAGATGTACTGAGGCGCTCAGGAGGAAGATCTGCCATCTTTTGAACTTCCTGCTTTTCTCTGAGTCTGCGGCATAGAACACAACAATGAAGGATAGAGTTTATCAGTCTTTTCACCCCAACAATCCACAAGCCAGCCAGTCGGATTGCTCCTTCTGTGAACTTTCTCCCTTGATAGTACACTTTAGAGTGGTAATATCTCACCAACAGCTTAGCAACATGACATTGCTTTGGGAGGATGACTGGATTCTTTACCTCTGACTCGACTGGAGCATGTTTCAAGCGTCCTCCAACCCTCAAAAGACCGTCATCAATGTAGGGGTCAAGATTCCATAGTGCACTTGAATGTGAAACTTGTTCATTTCTCTGCAGTGCAGTATATTCCTCTGGATATAGTTCTTTCTGCGTGTGCAGAAGTATTAGTCTCTTTGCTGCTGTCTGCTCTTCAGGTGTGCGTATGTTACTGCACTGATGCCATCCTTTACATGCATGTGATGTGCTGAGGGAACTTGTCTTGTGAGAACGTGCCTGATGAATCAGAAAAGAAATTGCTCTCTGCAGAGATTCCCAGGTAGAAAAGTGTTGAAACCGTTCTGAAAATAGACTTCCTCCAACTCGAGTGATGAAGCTGGTTATACAAGGTCTGACTTCTGCGTCTGTTTCCGGATTAACCAGTTCGAAGGACTCGCACTGCTGCTCTTGGGGCGGATGGTAGAGGAACTTGGGTCCTTTGAACCATATGGTGTCATTCAGCTTTGATGGAACTACTGATCTCGTTGCCAGGTCAGCTGGATTCTGAACTGTAGGCACATACCTCCACTGCTCTGGAAAGGTCGACTGCCTTATACGCTGAACCCGGTTGTGCACATAAACAAAGAAGCGTCTGGACTGATTGTAAATATATCCTAGGACCACTTTGCTGTCACAATAGAATTTCACTGCATTCGGCTTGTGGTCTAGCTCATCAAGAATGTGTTCAGCTAGCTCTACAGCCAGCACTGCGCCACAAAGCTCCAGGCGAGGGATTGAAGGCTCAGGATGAGGTGACAGCTTTGCTTTGCCCATCACAAATCCCACTTTGATCTCACCTTCATCGTTCAGAGCTCTGAGGTATGCTACTGCCCTTATAGCCCAGTTTGAGGCATCTGAAAAGACACACAACTCCGTGTATGAAGTGTTCGAAAGCGAATGGTGTAAGTATGTGCGTGAGATGTGAAGGTTACTTAGATTTTGAAGTGAGGTTTTCCATTCCTCCCACATGTTTCTCTTCCCCTCAGGAAGAACAGCGTCCCAATCTTGTACCTCTTTAGCCAGCTCACGTACTAGCGCTCTGCCCCTGATAGTCACCGGTGCCACGAAGCCCAAAGGGTCAAAGAGGCTATTTACAACAGAGAGTACTCCACGATGAGTGTAGGGCTGGTTGTTTGCTGCAACTCTGAAGGTGAAAGTATCTGTTTTCATATCCCAATACAAACCTAGGCTTCTCTGTGCAGGCCAACTCTCATTTCCAAAATTTAGATCTTGGAGACCAGAAGCAAGATCTTCCGGTGGGAAGGCTTGCATGACTTTGATACTATTTGACACTATCTTGTGGAGCTTAATATTTGACTTGGAAAGCGATTCCTGTGTGCGCTTGAGCAGGTCGATTGCTTCGGCTTCTGTTGGAAAGGACATGAGGCCGTCATCCACATAGAAGTGCCTGTTAACAAAGTGTGAAGTGTCAGTTCCATACTGTTGTTCACCTTGCTGTGCAGCCAACCGTAGGCCATATATAGCCACTGACGGAGAAGGGCTGTTTCCAAAAACATGTACCCTCATACGGTAGTCTACCACCTCCTTGCTCAAGTCGCTGTCGCTGTACCAGAGGAATCTCAAATAGTTTCTATGTTCCTCTTTCACCAGGAATCCATAGAACATTTGTTGGATATCCGCCATAATTGCAATGCGATCTTTCCTGAACCGTATTAGCACACCTAACAGCAGGTTGTTTAAGTCAGGGCCTGAGAGGAGCACATTGTTCAAAGAAATACCTTGGTGCTGTGCGCTGGAATCAAATACCACCCGTATTTTTCCTGGTTTTTGAGGATGATACACGCCGAAGATGCGTAAATACCAGCATTCTTCATCCTCGTCTATAGGTGGTGCTCTTTCTGCATGGTGGTTCTGGAAAAGTTCCTCCATGAAGGCAGAAAACTGTTCTTTCATCTCAAGGTTTTTACTTAGCGTGCGCCGCAAAGAATTGAGGCGAGACAAAGCTTGTTCCCGATTATTTGGGAGTAATGGTCTGGGTGACCTGAATGGCAAAGGAGCAACCCAGCTTTTCTGTTCATTTTGGTAGAACTCTGCTTGCATGATCTTCAAAAAAGTCTCATCCTCAAAGGACATGGCAAGTTTGTTATCATTTTTAGTTCTGTCAAACACCTTCAACCCAAGTTTGTCTTCTGCTTGCACATCATGAGTAGCGTTCCTCAAATTATAAGGAAAAACAACAGACTTATGCTCCCTGCCATGGCACAATTTCTCCTTTACATTGATGTGGCTCTGGCATGGAGTGAGTGATGGGCGGCTATTGTCCAGGATGTTAGTTTTAAAGACACTCACCCTCAGCTTATGAGCTCTGTCAATACAGACATCACCTACTATCACCCAGCCTAAGTCTAACCTTTGTGCAAAAGGTGCATTGTGAGGCCCGTTGATTTGTTGTCTCACCTTGTGTACCCGGATTATGTCTCTTCCCAGCAATACTAAGATCTGAGCATCGGGATCTAGCTTTGGGATAAACTGTGCCACAGATTTCAAATGTGGATGAGCAAGAGCGACTTCTGGAGTGGGTATTTCAGATCTGTTACTCATTATCTCATTACACTCAATCAGTGTTTGCAGATCAAGACATGTCTTACCATTCAAGGTCTCTACTTGGAAGCCAATCGCTTTTCTTCCAAACTTTTCCATGGAACCAGCACATGTTCTCAACAAATACGGAGAGGGGTCACCTTGGATCCCAAAGAGTCGAAAGAATTCTGCTTTGGCCAGTGAGCGGTTGCTCTGATCGTCAATGATGGCATACATCTTGATGGCTCGTTCCGGTTGCTCTCGAGGAAATACACGCACCAAGCACATTTTTGCACAGGATCGCATTGGAGCACTTTCTCCACAAACTTCTGTACATCTTGAGGTTATCTCAGGTGTAGTGACATACTGTTGTTCTGTGTCTGGTTCTTGCATTGAAGGTGGGAAGGGAGGTGCGGCCATGTCTGGATGCATGACTGTACAATGTCTATCTGAATCACACTCAGCACATTTGAGGACTGCGAAACATTCTCTGGCAGCATGATTGCGAGAGCAACACCTGAAACACCTCTTATGTTCTTTCAGGAGGTTCTTGCACTCCAACAACGACCTTTTTCTGAAGGCTCTACATTTCCACAGAGGATGTGATTTGTTGTGAAACGGGCAGTGCTTCGTCCAGTCTCTCTGAACAGTTTCGTTCAAGCTAACTGGATCAGACACATCATTTTTAGAAACATCTGTCTTATGCACTGACACAGGGGTTCTGCTTGCGCCATGTTTATAGAAGGGTCTTTCGTTTCGCACACCTGTGTCGCTACTGTTTGAAAGCTTAAAACTAGGATCATTCCGTGCTTTAGCTTCACTGCAAATAAAATGAGCGAAGAACGAGAATGGAGGGAAACTGACCTTTCTTTCTTCCTTGAAGCGTGAGCCAGCAAACAGCCATTTTTCCTGTAAATTCGCTGGTAACTTCTCCACTATAGGATTAATACCGCAAGGGGTATCAAGGTAAGACAATCCAGGTAAATATGCATCTTCTTTTGCTGCAAGTACTTCCATTAGCAGGTCTGCAAGCTCCCTGAGTTTCAAATTGTCCCTCGGATGTAGACGTGGAAAATTGTCCAGGCGCCTAAATAAGGCACTTTCAATCACTTCCGGGGTGGCATAGCATTCATGCAGTCTCATCCAAGACAGCCGTAGAGCAGCTTGTGAGTTTGTAACATACACTGCTCGAATCCTCCTCACATGATCCGACGATTCCTTCCCCAGCCACTTAACCAACAGATCTAACTCTTCACTAGCTGAGAGCTGCAGGTCTTGTGTGGCATCAACAAATGAAGACTCCCAGGCTCTGAAGTTTTCTGGATTATCATCAAACTTGGTGAGCCCAGTGGTGACTAGCTTTCTACGTGCTATGAATTTAGCAAAGTCTAACATATGTGTGGCTTGGCTTTGAGATTGATGCTGGGTATCTGAACGAACTGCATGCATATTTGTTGCAGGATCTTGAGGGGATGACTTAAATGCAGAAGTTGGGATGAAATGAGGCAGATTGTATGGAGCTTCTAGAAATCTTGTGCTCTGTAGACATTCTGTATCGCTCAACCTGCTCCGCTCCTGAACTGTATCTGTGACGCCATCATACGCAGCACCCTTGCTCTGAGGTTTATCGATCAAGCGTGGGGTCAATTCTTGTGCACAGGCTAATGAAGAGACATTCAGGGGTAGTGTAGAAGGTTCGGAGCTCATCTGAGTCTGATGTTTTACATAGTCCTTTGTTCTCAATGAAACCACATGTGATGATATTGTGCTTTTTTCACTGCGATTGTCATTACATTCCATTGCTGCCACTGCTGTCTCTAAAACTTCTGCTTCTGCCAGAGCAGCTGCAGCTTCCTTTTCTAGTTCTAATGCTTCCAGTCTTGCTTCTACCGTAGCTCTTTCCTGATCTAGCCTTGCTTTTTCCGTTTTCATTTCAAGCTGCCTTTTTGAGAACGCCATCTTGGCACGTGCAGCTTCTGCTGAGGCTCTAGCTTTTGCAGCAGCACTAGCAACTGAAGACTTGGAGGAAGATAGCGAGCATTTTGAACTAAAATCTGAAAATGCCTTTTCTTTTCCTCTTTTTACTGTACTGTTCTCCTTATATGTTTTGCTTTTCTAGCATGGAATATAAATCAACAGCAAGCCAAACTCTGTTCAAGAGGCAGGATATGAGCACCTTGCTCCTTTATTAGTCCCATGTGCGGTTTACACAAACAAACTCAGCGGCCATTGAACCGAGTAAAACTGTAAATGAAAGGAAAGAAATGTATAGAAAATCAATAATGAAAATAATAAACTTAGTGTTATCAGCAAACCGTATACAGATTAATCATTAAATAAACTTACAGACAATGCTTTCGATAGGATTCAGAAGAAGGATCAATTAATACGTGACATGCCATGCACTTGCTGCGCCATGTGTTCATTGCTTCCGATTTCCTATTACCTGGCTCACGGTTCACAAAGCAGAGTCCTCAGATTAAGACTTACACAGTAGTGGCAGGCAAAAATGAAACTTATATAGAACATTAAAGGTTCATGAAAAATATAATATTAATAAATTTAAATACACATTAGAAATGCACACAGCCTCTAACGGAGGCAGAACACTTCCTGTTTTTAATACTTTAAGCAACATGGACATGAAGAAATATGGATGCAACATAGAGCATGAATACATAAATTCTTGTAAATGTTTTAGAGTAATTATGGTGGTTTAAATTACATAAATCATCAGGACACCAAACGGAACCTTTGCTATGTTGTCACACGTACAGTTAATGAGGTGATACCGGAGAAACTGCACCTCTTCAAGTCAATTCAAGAAGCTTTTGTCATAATCATACTGATTTGTTGTTATTATAAGTGTATACAAATAAAAACAGACATTTTACAGATTTAAATGATGTATTGTTCTTATCTGCACGATCAATAAAGACAGTAATTAAAGTTTGTTTCGCCATTATGAGGGAAAAACCCACAAAACGCCACCCAAAGTGTTAACTGTGTGAATCATGGCGGATTTGGTGTTTGATTTGAGACTTGGCGCATAAATAAAACAAAAGTTTACTGATTAAAAATATTTTCCAGTGGAGTTAATTTATTTATTTGATATCTAATTAAAGAAAGGACATCGTGGATAAATGTATGTTTTGCTGAAGGTTTTAATTTTGCCTCTTTTATATTGTTATTTATTTATGTATTTATATATATTTTTTAAATTGGTAAAACAGAAATGCACGCTGAATTGATAGAGCGTTAATAACATTTCTCAGTCATGTTTACATCACTGACTCCCTCTGTCTCATCCACATTAGCTTTACTTCTTGTTGCTTTCTGCCCTGCTCATTCTTAGCTTCGTAAACTAGTCTACATCTGTGGTGAGTGAGAGACAGGACATTATACACCAGTGGATTGAAAAAGATGCACAATGACAGGAAATCGGTTGGTGGGCTGAAATTGACGCGCAGTTAAAAAAGAAAAATATTGACATTTCACCAAATCAATAGATTAAAACTAAAGTAACAAGCCGGTTTTGAAAATGTAAGAAGAAGAAAGTACAGATATTTGTGTAAAAATGTAATGAGTAAAAGTAAAAAGTAAAAAAATAAATAGTGGAGTAAAGTACTGATACCAAAAAAAATCCACTTAAGTACAGTAACGAAGTATTTGTACTTTGTTACTTCCCACCTCTGGTAATTTCAAAAGTATACTTTTAATGGCACTTAATACAATATATATTTTTAAAATGCCTGAACACCAAGATTGAGCTACAAAACCTCTGCAGCCCACCTTTATGGGCTCGCACCATGTTTTACATTTCTTTTGGTTTTACACACAATAATGATCAATTATTTTTTGTTTTGGTTAAATCAGCATATGTGAGTCATGCACTCCATCATCACAATATCACAGGCTATAAAGCATTTCAGCGGACAGTATCATTAACTAGAATGTTGCTCCACTAGAACTTTTCTGTATACAGTAAAAATAAATAGGTAATATGGGTAAATAGACGTGTATAAAAAAAAAAAAAAACTATAATTGCTGTGTTTAAGAGAAACTGTATGTCTAATGCAATTATCTTAATGTCTTCTCTTACAGCAATCTTTGCCATTTACTGTACAGGTGTAAGAAATTCATGATGGAAAGTTTAACATTTCAAAAAAGGTAAACATTTTTGTTTTTGCATTTCTTGAACATCATTTCTTCAACATCAGCTAACTTTACAATTTTTCTACTGTATATTTCTACTGTATAATGTTAATTATGTGGTTGAAAAGGAGGCATATATTCATTAAATCTTTAATCACATAGTAACTTTTCATATTGTTCCCATCCATCTGTTTTACAGGAAATTTGAATTTGTACGTATAATAACTTGAATAGAAAAAAATATATACTTTATGCATTACAAACACTTTTAAACATATTTAGCATGAAAATATTGTTTCACTACAAAGCAAAAAAATAAAAATGAACCAGGACTATTTTTAAGTATATTACGATTTTAATCTAAAAATATAAAAACCCAGAAATTTGATATATATAAATATAAAATCTTTCCAAAGCTACATCCAACATAGCATTATACATAATGTTGTAATTTAAACTCCTTAGGAAATAGGGAAAATTTTACTCAGGAGTTTTAAATGAAGTTCTAGCTCTTAAAAAGTATTTTAATTTGAACCTCATGATAGAGAGTTGTCTTTATTTATCTTATATATCTTTAATCATTTACAGTGCTAAAGTTGCTTTTTTAGATTGTATTTTGTATGATTGTTTCTAATATAATTAATTGTTAAATATAGAACTAACAAAAAAAAATAAAAAAAATAAGATTTTAAATTAATTGAATATTATCGCTTTACAAAGACTGATTTCACTGTAACATTAGTGTCTGTATCTAACCTTTTATTATGTCCTTCATTTTAATTTCCACAGCAATTTAGCTGCAGAGACCACAGAAGTGTATATGAACTCATCGTTTCCTCCTCCAGCTAATAATAATAGACCTGTCTATTGGCCCTATACATTCATTAGCCTCAGCATAATTGTGCAGGTTGGGTCTCTACCGCTCAACATATATGTTTTGTTGTTAATAGTAAAAAATCAAAGGAATGGAACAGCATCAGAATTCTTTTCTATCAACCTTTGTGTATGTGAGATCATCATTTGTGTCAATGTGGTGTTTGCATTGTTTAGTAATGTAATCTTTATAAATTATCCTAATGGCATTTTATATATCTTCATCGTGATTTTATCCTTCTATCATAGTATCAGCCGTCCCTTGTTTCAGTGCTGTGTCTGTGTGGAGCGATATGTGGCAGTGATCCATCCTGTTATTTTCTTAAAATACAAACCACTGAGATATCGCATTACATGGTCAGTTGTTATTTGGATAATAGTTTTAGGATTCAGTGTGTGTTGTACTTTTATAAAATTGAGAGACGCAATGTATTATATTCTACTACCAGAGTACTTACTTGTGTTTTCTATTAAAATTATCTGCTCTATTGCAGTGGTTAAAGCTTTGAGAAAACCTGGACCTGGTGAGAAATTAAGTGCAAAAGATGCCGAATCTAACCACATTAAAAAGAAAGCTTTTTGGGTGATTTTGTTTATTCTGGCTTTCGTATTTATTACATACTGTCCAATGATAATATTAATTTTGGTGTATGATTCTCTAACAGTTACACAGACTGAGACATGTATGGCAGTGCTCTCCTACCTAGTGATATTTGCTGGATTTGTGGATCCATTTCTGTATTTACACAGGGCTGGGAAACTTCATTTTATTTCAGGCTTACAATTCTGGTCAAATGACCAGCACTAAAATCTGTTCTTTTCATTTATTTATTTTTTCTCAACCAGAGGTGGCAAAACTACACACATCCATTACTTAAGTAGAAGTACAGATACTCATGTTTTAAAATACTCGGGTAAAAGTTGAAGTACTGATTATACCTTTTTACTTAAGTGAAAGTAAAGAAGTCTTGACTCTGACATGTACTTAAGTAAAAAGTAGTTATTACTTCTACCTGTTTTAGCTGTTAACTGGACCTCACATCATATTAATATTTGACAGACAGACAGACAGACAGACAGACAGACAGACAGACAGACAGACAGACAGATAGATAGATAGATAGATAGATAGATAGATAGATAGATAGATAGATAGATAGATAGATAGATAGATAGATAGATAGATAAATACATTGATGAACGAACATTGTCATGGCATAATACAGGTACACAGCAACAAAATGCATTTTGGCATCTACCAGAAGTGCAAAAAGTAGCAATCGTGCAAATAGTGCAGATAAATGTGTATGATATTTACAGCATGTAATATATATGTAAGCATATGTACAGTGATTAAATATAAAAGCTATAACAGTGCAGAGATGTGTGGACATCATTAACAGCCTTTGCTATGTTTTCACACGGACAGTTAATGAGGTGATACCGGAGAAAGTGCACCTCTTCAAGTCAAGAAGCTTATATATATATATATATATATAAAATCATAGACATTTTACAGATTTGAATGATGTATTGTTTTTTATCTGTACGATCAATAAAGACAGTCATTTAAGTTTGTGTTGCCATTATGAGGGAAAAACCCACAAAACGCCACCCAGAGGGTTAATTGTGTAAAACATGGCGGATTTGGTGTTTGATTTGAGACTTTGTGGAAAAATAAAACAAGTTTATGGATTAAAATTATTTTACGGTGGAGTTTATTTATTTATTGTCTTCTTCTTCTTCTTTTGGCTGCACCCATTAGGGGTCGCCACAGCGGATCATCCGTCTCCATACCACCCTGTCCTCTACATCTGCCTCTTTCACACCAACTACCTGCATGTCTTCCCTCACCACATCCATGAACCTCTTCCTTGGCCTTCCTCTTTTTCTCCTACCTGGTGGCTCCATCCTCAGCATTCTTCTACCAATACAATTCATGTCCTCTGCACATGTCCAAACCATCTCAATCTCGCCTCCTTCACCTTGTCACCAAAACATCCTACATGTGCTGTCCCTCTAATAAACTCATTTCTAATCTTATCCATCCTCATCACTCCCAACGAAAACCTTAACATCTTCAGCTCTGCTACCTCCAGCTCCACCTCCTGTCTTTTACTCAATGCCACTGTCTCTAATCCATACAACATCGCAGGTCTCACCACAGACCTATAAACTTTCCCTTTCATTCTTGCAGATACCCTACTATCACAAATCACTCCTGTCACTCTTCTCCACCCACTCCACCCTGCCTGCACCCTTTTCTTTACTTCTCTTACACACTCTCCATTACTTTGCACTGTTGACCCCAGGTACCTGAACTCCTCCACCTTCTCCACCTCTTCTCCCTGCAACCGCACCACTCCACTGCCCTCCCTCTCATTCACACACATGTACTCTGTCTTACTCCTACTGACTTTCATTCCCCTTCTCTCCAGTGCATATCTCCACCTCTCCAGGCTCTTCTCAACCTGCTCTCTACTCTCACAACAAATCACAATATCATCCGCAAACATCATAGTCCAGGGAGACTCCTGTCTGACCTCGTCCGTCAACCTGTCCATCACCACTGCAAACAGGAAAGGGTTTAGGGCCGATCCTTGATGCAGTCCAACCTTCACCTTGAACCAGTCTGTCGTACCTACTGCACACTTCACTGCCGTCACACTGTCCTCATACATGTCCTGCACCACCCTCACATACCTCTTTGAGACACCTGACTTCCTCATACAATACCACAACTCCTCTCTTGGCACTCTGTCGTACGCTTTCTCTAGATCCACAAATACACAGTGCAATTCCATCTGTCCTTCTCTATACATCCCCATCAACATCCTCAAAGCAAATAAGGCATCTGTGGTGCTCTTCCTCAGCATGAAACCATACTGTTGCTCACAGATGGTCACCTCTTCTCTCAGCCTGGCTTCCACTACTCTTTCCCATAACTTCATGGTGTGACCGATCAACTTAATTCCCCTGTAGTTACTGCAGGTCTGCACATCTCCCTTATGCTTAAAGATCGGTACCAGCACACTCCTTCTCCATTCCTCAGGCATCTTCTCACCTTCCAAAATCCTGTTAAACAATCTGGTTAAAAATTCCACTGCCATCTCTCCTAAACATCTCCACGCTTCTACCAGTATGTCATCTGGTCCCACCGACTTTCCATTCTCCATCCTCTTAATCGCTGCTCTTACTTCCTCCTTATTAATCCTATCTACATCCTGCTTCACCAACTCCACATCATCCAACCTTCTCTCTCTCTGATTTTCCTCATTCATCAGCTGCTCAAAATACTCCCTCCACCTTCTCAACACACTCTCCTCACTAGTTAAGTTTATTTATTTATTGTATATCTAAGTAAAGAAGGGACGTCGTGAATAAGTGTATGTTTTGCAGGAGGTTTTAATTTTGCCTCTTTTATATTTAGTTATTTATTTATGTATTTATACTTTTTATAAAAATGGTAAAAACAGAAATGCTCACTGAATTGATAGAGTTAATAACATCTAGTGCCGTTTACAATCATTTTAATTTTGACAGCCAAATATATATATATACATATACAAAACGAATTAAAAATGTTGTTACCTAATGAATGTATCCAGGCTGAACATCCACGTATAGAACACAAGCAGAGAAAAGATGATGATCATCATGAATGTGTCTGTTCTCTGTCATGTTTACATTACTGACTCCCTCTGTCTCATCCACGTTAACCCCAAACTTCTTACTGCCTTCTGCCTGCTGATTCTTATCTTCGTAAAGAGTGAGAGACAGGAATTTATACCCCAGCGGATTGAAAAAGACACGCAGTAACAGGAAATCGGTTGTTCGGCTGAAATCGGCGCTCAGTGAAAATAAAAAATATATATTTCACCAAATCAATGGATTAAAACTAAAGTAACGAGCCAGTTTTGAAAATGTTAGAAGTAAAAAGTACAGATATTTGTGTAAAAATGTAATGAGTAAAAGTAAAAAGTTGTCTGAAAAATAAATAGTGGAGTAAAGTACTGATACCAGAAAAATCTACTTAAGTACAGTTACGAAGTATTTGTACTCCGTTACTTTCCACCTCTGTTCTCAACTGAAATATATGAACTATATATGTCAAGTTTATTTGTATAGCGCTTTTCACAACAGACATTGTCTCAAAGCAGCTTTACAGAAATCAACAGTCAAGGTGAATGGTGTGCATTTATCCCTGATGAGCAGCCATGGTGACTGTGGCAAGGAAAAACTCCCTTAGATGTTATGAGGAAGAAACCTTGAGGGGAACCAGACTCAAAAGGGGAACCCATCCTCATTTGGGTGACATCAAGAGTTTGATCATAAATCTTTCAACAATACAGAACACTGGAAAGTGAGAACTAACATGGGTTCTGGAGTATAAGATTATAAGTAAATGTTCTTTCAACAGTCTTTGGTATAAAAGTAGGAGCTACTGAGCTCAACATTTGTGATCATCACAGATCCAGCATCAGCTTCTCCATGCCAGAGCCTTTAAACACTCCAGGAGGTCCAATGTCAAACTCCACACATGCAATGGGATCCAATTGGCACTGGTACGTCTCTAGATGGTTCAGGATGTTTGGGAGTTTGGCATCTACTTCTTTAAAGTCCATAATCTTCATGAGGTGGGACGTGACTGGAGCTGGCCTCAGGAAGCCTCGGGATGGGGAGAGAAAGAGAAGCAGTGGAGAGGAATTAGCGTAGCTGCTGTTCATGATATTAACAGCACAAGCTGATAATGTGCATGTGATCAGATGTTCTGGAGCACAAGGTTATGATGTGAGACGTATGTTATGTGCAGGCTTTGCTAAAAAGATATGTTTTTAATCTACACTTGAACTGGGTGAGTGTGTCTGAGCCCTGAACACTATCAGGAAGACTATTCCAGAGGTTAGGAGCTAAATGTGAAAATGATCTACCACCTTTAGTGGACTTTGCTATTCTAGAAACTACTAGAAGCCCAGAGTTTTGAGATCTCAGGGAGCATGACGGATTGTAGCGTGTTAAAAGACTGGAGAGATACATGGGGGCCAATCCATTTAGTGCTTTATAAGTGAGTAGCAGTAGTTTATAGTCTATTCGAAACTTAACCGGAAGCCAATGTAGGGACGATAAGATCGGGGTTATGTGGTCATATTTTCTTGACCTAGTAAGAACTCTTGCTGCCGCATTCTGAACTAACTGAAGCTTGTTTATTAATCACGCAGGACATCCACGTAGTAACGCATTACAGTAGTAACGCATTACAGTAGTCTATTCTGGAGGTTAACTAGGGCAGTTTCTGTACTAAGATGGCGCCTAAAACCTGACTGAAACTCCTCAAAGATATTGTTCTCTTGCAAGTGGGAACATAACTGGGCAGCGACAATCTTTTCTAAAATCTTAGACATAAATGGCAGATTTGAAATTGGTCTGTAATTCGATGGCGTGTTTGGATCCAGATTAGGTTTTTTAATGAGGGGCTTAATAACTGCTGAGGGATTTAGGGACATGACCTAAAGATAATGAGGAGTTAATAATATTTAGAAGCTATATATAAAACACTTCCTTTAGTAGATTTGTTGGAATTGGATCTAACTGACATGTTGTTGATTTAGCTTTGATAATAACATCATACAGCTCTTACTGTCCTATACATGTAAAATAGTGGAGTTGTGGAGTTGAAGGTAACACTGTCTCAGGAGATGGTCTCAAAGGTTGAACTGCCACAATTGTTTTTCTAATTTTATCTATTTTTTTCAGTGAAGAAATTCATAAAGTCTTCACTACTAAACTGTGATGGAACACAATTTTCAGATCCCTGATTTGTAGTTAGTTTAGCTACTGTAGAAAAAAGGAACCTGGGATTGTTTTTGTTATTTTCTATGAGTTTGTTTAGATGTTCAGCTCTAGCAGCTTTTAGCGCCTGTCTGTAGCTGAGCATACTGTCTTTATACGCAATTCTAAATACATCCAATTTAGTTTTCCTCCATTTTCTCTCCAGATTACCGGCTGTTCTCTTGAGGGCATGCATATGACTATTATACCAAGGTGCAGGTGCTTGTTCTCTAACTTTTTTTAACTGGATGGGGGCAACGGTGTCTAATGTGCTAGTGAGGATAAGGTCTATGTTGTTAGCCATTTCATCAAGATTATTAGCATTTATGGGTTTAGTGAGAAATCGAGATAAATCGGGCAGGTTATTTATGAATCTGTCCTTAGTGGTCGGAACAATAGTCCTACCAGGTCGATAACATGGTGAAACACGGCTAATCTGCTCTACCGGTAGTGTGTACAGTATAAGATAATGGTCTGTGATGTCATCACTCTGATGTAAAATATCTATATCAGTGACGTCTGCTCCGTGGGATATTATTAAGTATAATGTGTGGTTAAAGCGATGAGTTGGTCTGGTGACGTTTTGTTTAACCCCAAAAGAGTTGAATAAATCGACAAATGATAATCCTAGAGCATTGTTTACATCATCTACATGAATATTAAAATCTCCTACAAGCAGCACTTTATCAAAATCGATCAAGAGGTCTGAAAGAAAACAAGCAAACTCTTGAAGAAAATCAGCGTAGGGCCCTGGGGATCTGTACACGGTTACCAGAGCGAGTTTTCTATGTATGTTTGAAAGTACAATTTTAAAGACGAGCACTTCAAATGATTTAAAACTGAATCCTAATATCTGACTAACATTAAAAGAGGCACTATAAATGGTTCCTACACCCCCCCACGACCAGTCTGACGGGGCTCATGCTTATAAACATATCCTGATGCTGTCGACTCGTTTAGACCCATATAATCACCTGGTTTAATCCAGGTCTCAGTGAGACAAAGTGCATCGAGATTATTATCTGTGATCATCTCATTTACAATCAGTGCTTTGGGTGCAAGTGATCTAATGTTTAATAGACCAAACTTTAGAACGTTGTTGTGTTTGTTTATCTGGCATTTTTCAGTTTTAACTGCAATAAGATTATTTCTGGATCTTGTGTATTTAATTCTTGGTTTTACTACACGAGGAATAGATACGGTTTCTATAAACTGGGCTGTGTGTGAACTTGTAACTATTTGGTCTGTTGTATTCGTGTTCTCATAGTTGAAGATTTCCTGATGTCTTACCAGTCAGATGGTGTGAAGTATCCTAGAGATGTTATCTGATAGCACTGCTGCTCCAACTCTGCTGGGGTGCAGGCCATCAGGGCGGAAGAACCTAGGATGCTCCCAGAAACAGTTTCAGTTATTAATAAAGAGAAGTTTGTGCTCTCGACACCATGACTGTAATCATTCATTTAGTGCTAAAAGTCTACTAAACTTCTCAGCCCCTCGCTGGTAAGTGGGAAGAGGTCCTGACACGATGATCCTCGTTGTGGGCGATGTGCTGCGTACCATCTCCACCAGGATCCTGAAATCCCTCTTTAAGATCTCCGTTTGCCTCAGCCTGGTGTCGTTCGTTCCGGCATGGAGAACAACAGCTCCGAAGTTCTCGTTCAGGATCGCGGGTACCTGTGCAGAGACATCAAGAACACGGGCACCAGGAAAACAGCGAGTGTGCACCTTACCTTTAGCTCCGGTAGCGCGGACATGCTGGACGATGGAATCTCCGAGAATCACGGTATCGCGTTTCGTCTCGCGGAGAGGGGCGAAACGGTTCTCGGTCGAGATCTCGAAGGCCGGTGGTGGCAGGGGAGACGTCCTCGACCGGGGCTTGGCTTCCATCTCCAACTCCACCGTTTGCAACTCGAAAGAGACATCACCTGTGCTCAAAGTCAGACACACAGCCGGCATAGTGCTTATAATCGCGAACAGAGTTAATATACAGAGATATGAGTGAGAGGCAATAAATATAGACAACACTAGTGATAGTCGAGTTAACTGACTACAGGGACAAGTCAGGAAGACAACAACAATTTAGGATTATTAAAAGAGAAAAGATAGATAGATAGATAGATAGATAGATAGATAGATAGATAGATAGATAGATAGATAGATAGATAGATAGATAGATAGATAGATAGATAGATAGATAGATAGATAGATAGAAAAGTTTGAAAACGCCGAGAGAAATAGAAACACGGAAACTCGCAGCAAACAAGTTAAACACAGGAAACTTCGTCACCCTATGTTCATAGTTCATATATATAAATGTATGAACTATGAAGCAGTAATATCCAGTGGTGCGCTCCGGGAGCGCGGTCCACAAAGTTCTGTGAAAGCAGAGACAGTTCGTGTAGAGAAACCACGGATCCGCGCAATGGAAAGCACGGCGCTGGGCAGCAACGGATAAAGCTGGTGCAGACAGCGTAAACATGGAAAACAGCAGGATCGGGGTAATCCGGGGTGCCGTTGAGAGAATGCGGAGTCCGAGAAGAAGGGTACCAAGTGGGATACGTATATGCGATTACACAGACCACCATGAACCAACACATACGATCATGCACAAACAATAACGGACCGCGAGTGTGTGGAGGGGCTTAAATAGAAGATGGGATGAGTGAGTGAACGAGAGTCGGGTGTGTGTGATCAGCATGACTGCGACGAGCCCACCCGCACGGGAGAAGAAGCAGGGTGCTTCGTGGAATGCCGCCGCCGAAGGGGGCATGGCAGGGGGATTCCTGACATAACCAACGTTAAGTGGAAAATTTGCCCACCTTGTGCTCGAGATATTAGGGTTCGGCGACATAATAAAATCGACATAACGATTAAAAAATGCTAAAACAAAGCGAGAATTTGGCGGTTCCACTTCAAAAACTTCGACTTAATAGGGTTGGTGAGTTAACCGTGGTCAGGAAGTGGGTTCGACTGTATGTATATATATATATATATATATATATATATATATATATATATATATATATATATATATATATATATATATATGCAGCAAAATGACAATGATATGTAAATAAAATGTAGTATCCTTTTTTAACTAATATTTACATTATACAAGTGAATATGTTATCACTAAAAGCAGTCTCTTCCCTTGCAGTTTTATACTGTACTATTTAAAAACAACTAAATTATGACTGCTATTTTTTATGTTAAACTTTTGTCTTCATGTCTTTAGTAATAAATAAATAAACAAACAAATAATCCAGTATAGCTTTTCTTCAAAAAATAAATGCTGACTCCAGTCAAGTGAATGTAGTTTACTGTTGCTTTGTATCCCTCATTTACCTGCATTGCAGTTATACTGACCTAATATGCAATCAATTGCTTTTTAATTTATTTTTATTTGTATAGCGCTTTTAACAATACACATAGTTTTAAAGCAGCTTTAAAGAGATAAAGAGATTATAAACTTCAGATAAAACAATACCACTTACTTTGTATTATTTTACATTAAGCTTCAACTGGTAAGATAAATATAAAAAAAAGAATAAAAGAATGCAATTTGTTCATATGAAATAAAATAGGATTTGGTGCCAGTATTAAAATTTAACAATCAACATTATTTTTCATATTATCTCACAGAAATTCCATATGTATAATACATGTGTGTGTGTGTGTGTATATATATATATATATATATATATATATATATATATATATATATATATATATATATATATATATATATATATATATATGTGTGTGTGTGTGTGTGTGTGTGTGTGTGTGTGTGTGTGTGTGTGTGTGTGTGTGTGTGTGTATATTTTTTCAAGTTATCAGATTATGTAAAAGCCTTTAAATTTAAAGTTGTAAGACATTCAGATCCAAATGCTACAAGATTAAGTAATTAATCAGTTGGTGTCATTTATTATGTCAGTTAAAAAGTATACTTTCAATGGCACTTAATAAATCTATATTTGTCCCTGTATATTTGATCCAATATAATTTATGTTTTGAGACTGTAGACCTTAAGCAAAGACTGAGCTGCAAAGCCTCTGCTGCCCACCTCTATGGGCTCGCACCATGTTCTCCATTTTTGTCTGTTTTACTCATAATAATGATAAATTACTTTTGGTTTAGGTTAACTCAAGACATGTGAGTCATGCCCTCCCCCATCACAATATTACAGGGCCATAAAGCATTTCAATATCATCAACAAGAACTTTGCTTCACTATACATTTTCTGTATACTGTAATATACAGGCAATCTAGGTAAATAGAAACTTATATGAAACAGAAAATAAAAGTAATGCTTTTGAGAGAAACTGTGTATAATGATTTTGTCTATTCCTTCTCTTTCAGCAATCTCTGCCATTTACTCTACTATTGTAGTAAATTAATGATGGAACGTTTAACATTTCAAAAAAGGTAAACATTTTTCTATTTACATTTCCTGAATCAACATTGAACTTTTTTATAGTACATTTTTATTTGTATATTTTTTATAACATGATAGAAAATAAAATCTTCAATCACAATGTAACTTTTTCCATTTATATATTTTCATTTATATACTTCATTTATGTTTTATATGAAATATTAATTTGTACATATCAAAACATGAACAGAAAAAACTATATTTCTTAAATTATCATATATAAAACTATATCACAAACAATAAACTTTCAACTTAATTGGCAATAAAATGTTGTTTCATTACAAAGCAAAAAAAATGAAAACTATTTTTAAGTAAATTATTTAAACCAAGAAATATAACAATGTAATAATTTGCTGTAAATATAAAATCTTTTCAAAGCTCAATCCAACATAGCATTATATATAATATTACACTTTAAACCCTTTAGGAAATCAGGGGTTTAAATGATTTAGAGTTATAACTTTAACATAAAAGTGGTTTAATTTGAACCGTCATGATAGAGAAAACATCATTAATCATTTACCTTGTTGAAGTTACTGTTTTAGAGAAGAGAAGAGAAGAGAAGAGAAGAGAAGAGAAGAGAAGAGAAGAGAAGAGAAGAGAAGAGATTTACTAGCTGTCTTTTTGTTTTGCATTTGAAAACCATCTGATGTAATGTTGCTTGGCTGTTGTACTAAATACATTTCCTAATCTTGTAAAGTTATTTTAGATATTACCTTGAAATGTTTTTTTATGTGACTAGGGGGGTAAAATAATTGAACATTGAATTGTTTGTTACAGCAACCCTAATCTACAGTAATAAAAATCTTTAAACAATGCCTGTTTTTATTGTGACAGGACAACTGCAGTGCTCAGACACAGAAGGACATGGAGCTTAAACTCTAAAAAAATATGATTGTATATATTTATGTTATATGTACAAGATAAGAAGCAAGATGTGTAAGCAAATGGAAAAAAAACATAAAGGGGGTCATAAAGTGGAAATATGTGGAGTGTTATGTGAGATTGTATAAATGTCATTTCCTTGTATGATAATAAAATTTACTTTTATCACAGTATAATAATATAAAAATAGCCTACATCAGCAAGTTATTTTAGATTATGTTACTAAAATACCTGTATGTATATAAAATGTTAACGTCATCTTTCTCACTTGGAAATTAGTGTCTGTCATTTTCATTTATGTGCCATGTTTAAATTGGGAAGTAGTGAAAGTCATGAGTATCTAATAATAATAATAATAATAATAATAATAATAATAATAATAATAAAAAAAAATAAATAATAATAATAATAATAATATATAACAAATTAATATGGACAACTGACATTTGCACATATATGGTTTCTATATCTATATTAAAATTATATATCATGTCTCTGGATGTTGTAGCCTTAACATGTTAATGATAACAAACATCTTCCCATATGACAATGCCCCTATGCACAAATTAAGATCTATAAAGACATGGTCTGCCAAAGTTGGAGGGGAAGAACTCAACTGCACAAAACCCTGACCTCACCTCCAATTAACACCTTTGGGATAAACTGGAACCTTAAGTGTGCCTAAAGTCTTGTCACCCAGTTTATGGCCTAATCTCAATAATTCTTTTGTGAATGCAAATCCCCACAGCAATAAACAATCACTTATTAATTCAGGGGGTTTATTTTGTTTATTTAAAGGATTTACTTCGTTTAAAAAATAAATAATCACTTCTTTCTCCTGTCAATAGTTTTGTTTTGCATTACATTTGTTTGCCTTTCCAGTCTATAACATTTATCTCCTTAGATAAATAAATATTAGTGTTTGACAATTTTGTTTTTTTTTTGAATTTGTGGTTGGTTATTCATTTCCATTATTCTACTTTGTATATAAAGTGTTAATGTCGTTGTTTGCATAACAAAATCTCCCAAATTCTCACAGATTTTGGAACAAGAATTAATCTTAGAACACAATTAAGTAATCTCAGGGTATTTGTAAATTGTATTTCATTTTAGTGGTCACAAGCACCACTGAAACCATTAACGCATGCCCAACGTTTCTTGTTTTGGATGAATTTTGTTTTGTCTACAGAAACAGCATTTGTAAGGCATAGGACCAGGAGTTATGAAATCTCTTGCATTTGACTATATTTATAGGCCTTTAAATTAAGGCACCAGAATCATTCTTAGACTAAAGCTCTATTAATAAGTCTTAAACATGGAGAGAAGGTGCTGCATAGTTTTTTTTGTTTGTTTTTTTTTTGTTAAATTGACTCAGTATGCTTTTTGGGGTTGTCTTATTTCTGTTGTTACTCATTTGACCCTCCTAATGATGATAAATATTTTTGCTTTGTTTACTTACCTCATGCCCTCCCTCATCAGTATATCGCAGGCTATAAATGATCTAATCGAGTAAAACTTTGCACTTCTAGTAATTTCTGCATACTTTAGAAATATACAGGTAATATAGCTAAATATATTTATGCCTCAATTAAAAAAAATTAAATAAAATAAAAACATGAAATTATTGCTACTGAGATATATCATGTGTCTATTGCTTTTATCTTCATTCTTCTCTTCCAGAAATTTTTGCCATTTAGTGTACATTGAGAAATTAAGCATTACTGAGTTTATGATGGACAGTTTAACACTTCAGAAAAGGTAAATGTCTTTGTATACTGGTTTCTTGAATAAACAGCATAACAGTTTTGATTGAAGAGAATGATATTGTTAGAAAGAAGACTTATATGCCTTAAATCTTTAATCAAATTAAATCAGTACTAAGGAACATATTAATTTTTTAATACATGTATTCATCAAATAACCATTACATATGCTGTCCATGGTGGAATTATCTAAGGTTACTTCAAACAATGTATTAAATGTATTAATATACTGTACATTCTGTAGATTTCTCAGGGCTTTTTGAGAGATCAGAGTTTTGGGTTTTTAAAATTGGTTTATTTGCATATTAATTCATTGTTAAATGTAGGACAAACTGAAAATTAATTAACGATGTGGAAAAGGAGAAATTAGAGTGTTAATGTGGCTTTATGAAAACATTAGATAACTTTAACAACTGTGTCTTTGTATGTGTCCTTTATATTTCATTTTATCCTTCTAGCAGTTTTTTGACCATTATGAACTCTACATCTTCACATCCTATTGACAATAAGATCCATCTCTATGAAGTATTTATATATCTAGTTATCAGCTTATTGATGCAGGTTGTATCTCTACCACTCAACATATATGTTCTGCAGATGATTGTAAAAAGTGTAAAAAGGGGAGCAGCATCAGAATTCTTTCCAATTAACCTCTGTGTGTGTGAGATCATCCTTTTTGTCAATTTGGCACTTTCTTTCGTTAATATATCATTATATGAAGATTATCAAAATAAACTTTTAAAATATATTATAAAATCTTTATTTTATACACATTGTATCAGCCGAAACTTTTTCCAGTGCTGTGTCTGTGTGGAGCGATATGTGGCAGTGATTCATCCCATTATCTTCTTAAAATACAAACCACTAAGATATCGCACTGCACTTTCAGTTGTTGCCTGGATAATAGTTTTAGCATTGGGTGCATTAGGTTCAGGATTAGAATTGAGAAATGCATTGTATTTTATTCTACTACCAGAGTATTTACTTGTGTTTTCTATTAAAATGATCTGCTCTATAGCAGTGCTTAAAGCTTTGAGGAAACCTGGACCTGGTGAAAAATTAAGTGCAAAAGATGCAGAGTCTAACCGCATGAAAAAGAAAGCTTTTTTGGTGATTGTGATTATTCTGGCTTTTATGTTTATCACTTATTGTCCAATCATGATCTTAATTTTTGTGTATGATTCTCTAACAAAAGCACAGGCAGAAGAATGTATAATTGTGATCTCCTACTTTGTTATATTTTCTGGGACTGTGCAACCATTTCTGTATCTGCAAAGGGTTGGGAAGCTTCCCTTCATCTCAGTCTTAAAATTCTGTTAAAATGACAGTGAATAAGACCAGCAATAAACTCTGTTCTTTTCATTATTTCCCTTTTTTGTTCTAATAAATGTAGAATTTAAAAGTTAATTTTAAATATAAAATGCTTATGTAATGTTTATAATATTTAAATAAACAGTTGTTTGTTTGATTGGTTTGTTTTATTTGATTATTATTATTATTATTATTATTATTATTATTATTATTATTATTATTATTATTGTTGTTGTTGTTATTATTAGTATAATTTTTTGAATATTGTTTAACCCATTAATTTGCAAACTGGAGGTCTGTACTTTGGTTTATGCATGTTAAGTAATGTTTACTTGTGATTCAGTTTTATAGACCTGGTTGTTAATGCTTTACTCATAAAGAGCAGAAAATATTCGATCTTCACTATCAATTTGTTTTTATATTAATAAATATTGACTGAGGAATTCAATATTTTATTTGGACAGTTTTTTATTACACTTCAAGCATTTCTTGCTTATTTATTGCTTTATCTGTTATCTGAAAAAAAAAATTGGGGAGGGATTGAGAACGTTAGGGACTCACAACTCTTTTCTGTTCAGAGCCAGGAATTTTTTCTTTAGTCAATTATTTTCTCATTTTAAGGTCTTTTGTGTAAGATGTTGAAGTTAAGAGTATTTTAGAGAAAAACTAATTCCAGTGATTTTTCACAAAAGTACACTCTATGGTCTCAGCATACAGTGAGGAAAATAAGTATTTGAACACCCTGCTATTTTGCAAGTTTTCCCACTTATAAATCATGGAGGGGTCTGAAATTGTCATCGTAGGTGCATGTCCACTGTGAGAGACATAATCTAAAAAAAAAAATCCAGAAATCACAATGTATGATTTTTTAACTATTTATATGTATGAAACAGCTGCAAATAAGTATTTGAACACCAGAGAAAGTCAATGTTAATATTTGGTACAGAAGCCTTTGTTTGCAATTACAGAGGTCAAACGTTTCCTGTAGTTTTTCACCAGGTTTGCACACACTGCAGGAGGGATTTTGTCCCACTCCTCCACACAGATCTTCTCTAGATCAGTCAGGTTTCTGGCCTGTCGCTGAGAAACACGGAGTTTGAGCTCCCTCCAAATGTTCTCTATTGGGTATAGGTCTGGAGACTGGCTAGGCCACGCCAGAACCTTGATATGCTTCTTACAGAGCCACTTCTTGGTTATCCTGGCTGTGTGCTTCGGGTCATTGTAATGTTGGAAGACCCAGCCTCGACCCATCTTCAATGCTCTAAATGAGGGAAGGAGGTTGTTCCCCAAAATCTCGCAATACATGGCCCCGGTCATCCTCTCCTTAATACAGTGTGGTCGCCCTGTCCCATGTGCAGAAAAACACCCCCAATGCATGATGCTACCACCCCCATGCTTCACAGTAGGGATGGTGTTCTTGGGATGGTACTCATCATTCTTCTTCCTCCAAACACGTTTAGTGGAATTATGACCCAAAAGTTCTATTTTGGTCTCATCTGACCCCATGACTTTCTCCCATGACTCCTCTGGATCATCCAATTGGTCATTGGCAAACTTAAGACATGCCTGGACATGTGCTGGTTTAAGCAGGGGAACCTTCCGTGCCATGCATGATTTTAAACCATGACGTCTTAGTGTATTACCAACAGAAACCTTGGAAACAGTGGTCCCAGCTCTTTTCAGGTCATTGACCAGCTCCTCCCATGTAGTTCTGGGCTGATTTCTCACCTTCCTTAGGATCATTGAGACCCCACAAGGTGAGATCTTGCATGGAGCCCCAGTCTGAGGGAGATTGACAGTCATGTTTAGCTTCTTCCATTTTCTAATGATTGCTCCAACAGTGGACCTTTTTTCACCAAGCTGCTTGGCAATTTCCCCGTAGCCCTTTCCAGCCTTGTGGAGGTGTACAATTTTGTCTCTAGTGTCTTTGGACAGCTCTTTGATCTTGGCCATGTTAGTAGTTGGATTCTTACTGATTGTATGGGGGTGGACAAGTGTCTTTATGCAGCTTTCGACCTCAAACAGGTGTATCTAATTTAGGATAATAAATGTAGTGGAGGTGGACATTTTAAAGGCAAACTAACAGGTCTTTGAGGGTCAGAATTCTAGCTGATAGACAGGTGTTCAAATACTTATTTGCAGCTGTATCATACAAATAAATAGTTTAAAAATCATATATTGTGATTTCTGGATTTTTTTTTTTAATGATGTCTCTCACAGTGGACATGCACCTACGATGACAATTTCAGACCCTCCATGATTTCTAAGTGGGAGAACTTGCAAGCAGTGTGTTCAAATACTTATTGTATGTATGTATATATATATGTGTGTGTGTGTGTGTGTGTGTGTGTGTGTGTGTGTGTGTGTGTGTGTGTGTGTGTGTGTGTGTGTGTGAATCATTATATGTAAATAAACAGTAGGATCCTTTATTATTAAAGTAATTTTTACATTATACATGAACATACTGCATATTTAAATTTCTCACTAAAGCAGTAAAACATTGCAGTCTTCAGCAATGTAAGGATTCTTCAGTTTTATACTGTACAATTTAAAAACAACAACAAAATTATGAGTGCTGTTCTTTTTCTGAGCTTGTTTCTTAATAAGAACATAAGCCGGGGATTGCATTTCTTAAGAATTAAATATGCATTTGATTTAAATTAAATGCATGTGCTATATTCTAAATTAATGAATACAGCATATGCAATATGCTGACTCCATTTAAGACATGAATGTAGTTAACTGTTGTATCTCTATTTTACCTGTGCATTGTATTTGTACTGCAATTAAATACAATTTAGTGTCCAGGCATAGACAATCTGCATTCATGATAATCACTGTACTTAGAAAATGTGACTGTCAAATCATAATGCAGACTGTACTGACGGTCATGCCAGTCATGTAAGGTGAAGTGAAGTGAAATGAAGTGAAGTGAAGTGAAGTGAAGTGAAGTGAAGTAAAGTGAAAAAAAAAAAACACTTAAAAAAAATCTGTTTAAACTGATGTGCCTTTAAAATGCATTTACATTTTGTTAAACAAATGAATGTTTTATCCTTTATTCCCATGTTATTTTATCACATAACATTTTTCACAGTGTGATATACTAGCTGTCTTTTTGTTTTGCATTTGAAAACCATCTGATGTAATGCTCTGTTGTACTGTAATGTAATGGCTATTGTACTAAATACATTTCTTAATCTTTAAAGTTATTTTACATATTATTTTGAAATGTTTTTTTATGTGACTAGGGGGGCAAAATAATTGAACGTGTGTTAGCTTAGTGGTTAAACTGTCC
Organism: Silurus lanzhouensis; assembly: GCA_039877035.1. Classification (NCBI taxonomy): domain Eukaryota; kingdom Metazoa; phylum Chordata; class Actinopteri; order Siluriformes; family Siluridae; genus Silurus; species Silurus lanzhouensis. Next base: position 9,336,555 of record JBCEWE010000453.1, on the reverse strand, counting down.
AACATTGAACATTGAATTGTTTGTTACAGCAACCCTAATCTACAGTAATAAACATTTTTAAACAATGCCTGCTTTTTATTGTGACAGGACAACTGCAGTGCTCAGACACAGAAGGACATGAAGCTTAAACTAAAGTCTAAAAAATATAATTGTAAATATTTACAAGTTATATGTACAAGTTAAGAAGCAAGATGTGTAAGCAAATAGAGAAAACCATAAAGGGGAAATATGGGGTGTTGTGTGAGATTTTATGAATGTCATTTCCTTATGATATTAAAATTTACTTTAATGCCAGGATAATACTATAAAAATAGCCTACATCTTCAAGTTATTTTAGATTATGTTACTGAAATTCCTGTATGTATATATAATGTTACCATCATCCTTCTCACTTGGAAACTAATGTCTGTCATTTCCATTTATGTGCCATGTTTAGATTGGGAAGTAGTGAAAGAGAGTTCCTTATTTATGTCCTGAGATGAGGTCTAGAACTTTTATTTTTTTTTTAAAGTAAATCATGCCCCAGCCCCAGTCACATCCCACCCACCTCATTAAGATTGTGGACCTTTAAAGAAGTAGATGATGACCCTGCAAGCATCCCGAACCATCTAGAGACGTGCCAGAGCCAATTGGATCTCACTTCATGTGTAGTTTGGACACTGGACCTCCTTGAGTGCTTAGGTTAGTCAAGTCAAGTCAAGAAGCTTTTATTTCAACCACATATACTGTAGCTGACGCAGTACACAGTGACTGTTCCTCCAGAACCCTGATGATACATACAACAATAATCACAGGAACAAAAAACACAGGGCTAAGGACTAGTAAGTGTCATCGCCACATAAAGTGCATGTGTGCAACCTGGTGCAAACAGTGCAAAGACAACACAAGACAACACTAGACAGCAGTGTCAGTGTTGTTGGAGTTGTATGTAGTCCAATTTATTGTCCAGGGAGCAGACATTTGCCAGCAGTAAAGATGGTAGAGTAGGCCGGCTAGGGTTAGCTTTTAGCCTAGCACTAGCCCCTGCTCGCTTTCCGTGCTTCCGCTTCCTCACGCAGCGCTTTCGATTACCCCTCCTCCGTCCATCCGCCGCAGTCAATGGAGGTCTGGAGCCCTGGTTCTCAAAGCATGCCGAGGTCGCATAGCTTTTGCCGCAGATCATCATTTATTTTTTTGTTGGGGTTGTTTCTGATTTCTTTGAGTGTTTGGCGATGGTACACATGAACACTGGTTGCTCCTATGTCCATATGCTGCGTAAGGAGGGCTACAAAGTGAAAGTAGCACCATTTTGGGTCCAAAGTGGCCGCTGCAAGCTACTGTCGTGCCGCCATCTTGGATCCTTGGATTTTTGTTTAAAGGCTCTGGAATGGAGAACGCAAATGTTAAGCTCAATAGCTCCTAGTTTTATAACCACAAATGACTGTAAAAGACTCTAGAAAGAACATTACTCATAATCTTACATTCCAGTTTTAATGTTAGTTCTCACTCTCCAGTGTTCTGTATTGTTTAAAGACTATAATCACACACTTGATGTCACACCATTCACCTCAAATCTTAAAATTCTATAAAGCTGCTTTGAGACAATGTCTGTTGTGAAAAGCGCTATAGAAATCAACTTTACTTGACTTGACTTGACTTGACTTGACAATCCACGTACTGAGAGTCTGCTTGTTGGCAGAAAAACCTTTCCTTTAGAGGTCATAGCAGACAAACAGCTGCTCCGATTTCCTCCACGGACTTGTCCTGTGGACGCAGTTTTGCTTCTCCAGGTAAGGGGCTTGGAAGGGAGGATGTTAGAATGTCTGCAGCATGACAGGTTTAGGGTTAGGACCTGGTTTAAGGTAAAGGAAGGCACTGGTCATGCCAGGGGTAAACTCCAGGAGAGACAGGTTTACGGAGAGCGCCTGTAGGTCCCAGACCATCTTCAGGGAGAATATAGCCAGAAGGAAAGTAGTCTTAATAGACAGGTACCTAAAGGCCACCTCGGCCAAAGGCTCAAAAGGGGGATTAGACAGAGCCGCCAGCACAATGGCCAAGTCCCACAAAGGCACTCTGGATCGCGTCCCGGGCCTCAGCCTCCGGGTGCCATGCAGGAAACTTTTCACCAAGGGGTGTTTACCCAGCCACTGCTCCACAGGTGGGGTACAATAAGCCGCGATAGCAGACACGTAACCCTTCAGGGTTAAAGGATCTAACTGTTCCTGCAGGAACTCCAGCCCTGAACCAACCAGGCAGTTAAATGGGTCTAATTGGTGGTGCTCGCACAACGCAGTGAACAGGTGCCATTTAGTGGCATATGACCTCCTCGTAGAGCAAACTCTGGATTGGAGGATGGTCTCCACTACCTCAGTAGGGAGACCAGCTGCTAGAAACTGTGCCCCCTTAGGGGGCCACAGCCATAGCCTCCATAACTTATGCCATCTTTTTCAAGTTTTTAAACCCTAGTCACCACCGGCTTGCTCATCAGGGACAAACCTAAACTTATAAAGAACATATACATTTTTTATCACCACATCATCTGTGTAAAGCTGCTTTGAGACAATGTTTATTGTTAAAAGCACTATACAAATAAAAATTATGTTGAAGAATTGAATTAAATTGAATTGAATTGAATTGAATTGAATCGAATTGAATTGAGAGAAGGAGAGGAGATTCCATCCTGGAAAGAATTTCCCAAGGAGGTCCCTCGAGGAGGGACACCAGGTCCATGAAACATGGTCTGCCTGGCCACCGAGGTGCCAAGAGGAAAAGACAAGCTCCATCCCGGCAAACTCTCTCCAGATCTCTCGGGAGCAGCGCGATAGGGGGAAAGGCATACAGGAGTAGTCTCAGCCACATCTGTACCATAGCGTCCAGCCCCAAGGGGGCTTGGTGAGAAAGAGAGAACCAGAAGGGACAGTGCAAAGTCTCCTGAGTCACAAACAGATCCACCTGGGCTCTGTTTAATCTCCGCCATATCTGCTCCACCACCTCGGGGTAGAGCCTCAATTCCCCGGGCCTTAGCCTTTGTCTCAAAAGGGCGTCTGTGCGCCAATTCAGGTGACCCTGGATGTAGACAGCCCTCAGTGAGAGCAGTTTTCCCTGGGACCACAGGATGATCTGCCATGCCAGCCTGTACATGGGGTGAGATCAGAGACCCCCTTGGTTGTTGATGTATGAGACCACCAATGTGTTGTCCATAGAGACCAACACATGGTGATTCCCCAGGTCTGGGAGGAAGTGTTTCAATGGCAGAAACACAGCCAGCATCTCCAGGCAGTTTATGTGCCAAACAACTGACGGGGTTCTGAGACAGGAAGGCAGGTTTCTTCCACATATCTATGGCTCAAAGGGCTCGCCATGAGACCTTGATAGTTCGGAGTGGATTGCCCTTTCGGGAGAACCCTGAGCCACTGTTGAAGGGGACTCATGTGGAGGAGGCCAAGTGGACGCTGCCACCATGAGACCCAGCAGCTTCTGGAACTGCTTCACAATGAGTGACTGGCCTTGTCTTACTCCCCTGACTGTTGTGAGGATAGCTGCGATCCAAATGTGCCTGCATAACGGTCGAGACCCACACCACGCCCAAGAAGGTGGTTCTCTTTACTGGAGAAAGCACACTCTTCCTGGTGTTTGGTCTTAACCCCATCTCCTTCATGTAGGCAATAACGACATCTCGATGACAGACTGCCCTAAGCTCTGATCAAGCTAATATCAACCAGTCATCTATATAGTTCAGAATGCGGATGCCCTGAAGCCTTATCGGGGCCAAGGCCGCATTCATGCACTTTGTTAAGGTGCAGGGGGAGAGCGCCAGGCCAAACGCGAGGACCCAATATTGGTAAGATTCGCCCCCGAAAGCAAACCTTAAGAACCCCCTGTGAGCAGGAGGGACGGCTACGTGGAAGTATGCATCCTTTAGGTTTATCGTGACTAGATCTGAGACGAGACCTGCCTGAGAGTAAGCATCATGAACTTGAGCCTAACAAGTGAGCAGTTAAAGGAGCGCAGATCTTGGATCGGACACAACCCCCCATCCATCTTCAGAAGCACGAAGTACTGGCTGTAAAAGCTGTACTCTCTAACTAAGGCAGGGCCCAACTCGACGACCTCTTTCCTTAGGAGAGTGCGCACTTCCTGTTCCAGGACCAGATCCCGCTTAGGTCCCACCAGAGTGGGACACACCCCGTTGAAGCGGGGAGAAAAGGACCCGAATTGAATCAAGTAGCCACTTTCTATTGTGCACACCTACCTCCCCTATGTGGCTGGGCGGAGATGGAGTGAGACACCCGCTGGAGGTGGATGTGCCCTGAAGCACATCCTGTAGTCTGACCTCCTGGTAGCACTGAGGAGAAAGGGGAACCGTGCAATTAGGTGTACACCGCCCCCTAAGGTTAAGGCTCTCTGAGAGTCAGGGCCTGCGCACCACAGCCCGTTTGTTGGAGAAGATGAACTTCAAGTCGGCCGGCTCCTTGGGATTGGGCTCCCGAGCGGCCCCATGGAAGTGATGGGGAAGGTACCACTGGAATGCTGCCGATTGCTATTTTGGCCTCCTGAAACTTGTTGACGACCACGCCGACGGCGTCGCCGAACAAGCTAGGAAGGGCCATCGGGGTGTTCAGCAGGAAAGCCCTGTCCCTGAATCTCCAATAAGGAGAGCCACAGATGCCTTTTTATGGCTACAAGGGCTGACATGGTGAACTACGGCCCGTGCCGTTTCGTTAGTGACACTAAGGGTTAGCTCAGCACGGCATTACTGCTTACTATTGTCAGCCCCAGAGCTGAATCTGTCATCCATCTCCTGCAGCAGGTCAGCCTGGTATGCCTGCAACACACTCATCGTGTGGAGGCAACCCGCAGCCGGACCCGCTGATGCGTAAGCCTTGACCACTAGAACCGAAGTGGCTCGCAATGGTTTAGTGGGCAATACCGGAGCCTTAAGAGATGATGCTACGCCCAGGGAAAGATAGCTAGCTAGCGTCTCCTTGCCCCGTGGCATGACCCCATAGCCGCAGTCCCTGAACCCAACAACGTTTTGCAAACAGCGAGGTTTGTTGGGAAAAGAGGTGGGCCTCATGTGGGCTCTCCTAGGACCTGGACACCTCGGTGTGAAATCCAGGAAAAATAGCAGGCCCCGGCGCGGAGGCTGTGACACAGGGCACAGGAAGCGCTCATCCAGCTTAAAGGGTGTGCGCTGCTTCTACTTCTCATCCGGCCAAACTAACTCGAGCTTGGACAAGGCCTGTTTCACTACCTCCAGGAGCTCCTCATACAGCACAGGCTTGAAGGAATCCGTGGGCTCACTAGCCATCAAAATCTCTCCCTCCTCAGAGGAAGAAATGTGGAGCGCCGCGCTGGGACTCCTGTCTCCATGCTTTCTTCTAGATCCGCCTGTGAGCCCCACAACATCCAGCGGCACTTTGCCTCGGCAAGGCCGGCGCCCGAGCCGCAAGGAGCGTGCGCATAGTCATGAGGCTACAATGTCAGCAATCGACTCCTTCGACAGCCGACTGAGCATGCTCCACTCCCAGGCAAACAACGCATCGGCTGTGCATATCCACCCCAAAATTAAGATGGGGCAAGGAGAAACACAGCGGAAATTTTGCTTGCTTCTAACGCTCATGCTTGCACAGATTCACACACCAAGCACTTACCTGAACAAACAAAACCTAGCGTCGGCTCCAATGCATATGCATATGGTAGCTTCCTGGTCGTGACGTCACCCCACTGGTGGCGCTGCACCTTGCCGTTGGCCAGATTTCACAAGTGATTCAGAGCGTGAGGCATTCCCAAAGCTTTGTGACGCAGCTCGAGTTCCCAAAAGAGAACTCAGCTGTTCTGCGCAAAACCCTGACCTCATCTCCAATTAACACCTTTGGGATAAACTGGAACCTTAACTGTGCCTAGGGCCTTATTATCAATTAACGGTCTGATCTCAATAATGCATTTGTGAGTGCAAATCCCCAAGGCCACACGTTAGTGTCTATGTCAATGTAAATTTAAAGCTTTTTCAGAAGAGTAGAGATTATTACAACAGCAAAGAACAGAATGAATTTGGAATTTTATGTTCAACAAGGACATATCGGTGTGATGGCTAGGTGTCCACAAACATTAGTCACCAGCTGGCAACAGAAAGTGCTTGTGATTGGTTAATAAACAATCACTTATTAATTCAGTGGGTTTATTTTGCTTATTTAAAGGATTTACGTTATTTTAAAAAGGAATCACTTCTTTCTCCTGCCATTATTTTTGTTTTGCATTACAATTTTTTTTTTTTTTGCTGTTCCAGTCTATAACATTCATCTCAATCCAGTCACTTTTTTTTTTGAATTTGTGGTTGGTTATTAATTTTCATGATTCTGCTTTGTATATGAAGTGATAATGTCATTGTTTGTACAACAAGCTTTCAAATTTTTACAGATTTTGGAAAGATAATTGATCATAAAACACAATTTAGTAATCTAATAGTATTTTTTAATTGCATTTCATTTGCAAAAGCAACCACTGGAACCATTAATGCATGCTTAGTGTTATTGGTACTGGTGATTTTGTTTTCCAGATATGTTTATACTATATGTAACCAGAACTGGCCATGCATTAAGGTATAACACCATGTGTCATAAAGGCTTCTGCATTTCACTTTATGTTAATGGGCTTTTACATTATGTCCCCAAAATCACTCTTAGACTAAAGTTATAATAATAAGTCTTAAACACTGTCTCAGGAGACCTTGCATTGGAAATGGTGTTTCATCAGCGCTGTCTTCAACAATTTCTGTGGTAGTTAAGACACCTGCTTTCTGTTGTTCCCCATTTGACCCTCCTAATGAGGAGTTTGAACCCTTTGTTTAACTAACCTCATGCCCTCCCTCATTAGAATATCACAGGCTATAAATTATTTAATCGAGTAGAAATGTGCACTTTTAGTAATTTCTGCATACTCTAGAAATATACAGGTAATATAGATAAATATACTGATACCTCAATTTGGAAAAAAAAAACAAAGAACATGAAATTATTGCTACTGAGATATATCATGTGTCTATTGCTTTTATCTCCATTTTTCTCTTCCAGAAATCTCTGCCATTTAGTGTACATTAAGACAATATGCATTACTGAGTTTATGATGAACAGTTTAACACTTCAGAAAAGGTAAATGTTTTTGTATACTGGTTTCTTGAATTAGCATTAAACAGCATAACAGTTTTGATTGAAGAGAACCGTGAATGATATGGTTAGAAAAAAGACTTATATGCATTAAATCTTTAATCAAATTGAAACTTTACTATTATTTTTCACAAGTAACATGGGTTCTCATTCATCTATTTTTAATTTTAATTTCTACACATAAACTCCTGAATAGAAAAAGGACAAAGCTTCATATACAATTTTTTAATAAATTAATTCATTAAATAACCATTACATATGCTGTCCATGGTGGAATTATCTAAGGTTACTTCAAACAATGTATTAAATGTATTAATATACTATACATTAAAAAGATTTAAAACCTTTTGTGACATTGCAGACCTCTTTAGAGTTTAAATAGATTTGAAATATCTTTTTAGATTTATGCTGTTTCTGTAGTTTGATGGCTTATTTGCATATTTATTCATTGTTAAATGTAGGACAAACTAAAAATGAATTAATGACGTGGACAAGGAGAAATTAGAGTCCCATTATCATTATCCATCGAATTATCTTCTAAAAATACAAACCACTAAGATATCGCACTGCACTTTCAGTTGTTGCCTGGATAATAGTTTTAGCATTGGGTGCATTAGATTCAGGATTAGAATTGAGAAATGCATTGTATTTTATTCTACTACCAGAGTACTTACTTGTGTTTTCTATTAAAATTATTTGCTCTATAGCAGTGCTTAAAGCTTTGAGGAAACCTGGACCTGGTGAAAAATTAAGTGCAAAAGATGCAGAGTCTAACCGCATGAAAAAGAAAGCTTTTTTGGTGATTGTGATTATTCTGGCTTTCATGTTTATCACTTATTGTCCAATCATGTTCTTAATTTTTGTGTATGATTCTCTAACAAAAGCACAGGCAGAAGAATGTGTAATTGTGATCTCCTATTTTGTGATATTTTCTGGGACTGTGCAACCATTTCTGTATCTGCAAAGGGTTGGGAAGCTTCCCTTCATCTCAGTCTTAAAATTCTGTTAAAATGACAGTGAATAAGACCAGCAATAAACTCTGTTCTTTTCATTATTTCCCTTTTTTTTGTTCTAATGAATTTTGAATTTAAAAGTTAACTTGAAAAATAAAATGCTTATGTAATGTTTATAATATTTAAATGAACAGTTGTTTGTTTGATTAGTGTGTTTTAGTTTTATTATTATTATTATTATTATTATTATTATTATTATTGTTGTTGTTGTTGTTAGTATAATCTTTTGAATATTGTTTTGATATATGATGATGGCTTGCTTCATTTTCCTCCACATTGCTTTGTAGTTTATTTTAACCTAACCCTTAACCATTCAGTCTGTACTTTGATTAATGCATGTTAAGTGATGTTTACTTGTGATTTAGTTTTATAGACCTTATTGTTAATGCTTTATCCATAAAGAGCAGAAAATATTCGATCTTCTCTATCAGTTTGTTTTTGTATTAATAAATATTGACTGAGAAATTCAATATTTTGTTTAAACTGTTTTTTATTGCACTTTATTTTACTTGTGTATTCTATTAAAATTTTCTGCTCTATAGCAGTGCTTAAAGCTTTGAGGAAACCTGGACCTGGTGAGAAATTAAGTGCAAAAAATACAGAGTGTAACCGCATGAAAAAGAAAGCTTTTTGGGTGATTGTGATTATTCTGGATTTTGTATTTATAACACACCTGCCAATATTAATATTAATTTTGGTGTACGATTGTCTAACAGTTACACAGACTGTGACATGTATAGCAGTGGTCTTCTACTTTGTGATATTTGCTGGATTTGTGCATTAATTTGTGTATTTACACAGGGCTAGGAAACATTCTTTTTTTTCAGGCTTAAGGTTCAAAGTTAGGGTTCTTAGTGCCAGCACTAAGATCTGCTCTTTTAATTATTTTAGTTTCCTCAAGATAAACAATAGGCTCCTTTATTCATATAGTATTTTTTACATTATACATGAACATACTGCATATTTAAATTTCTCACTAAAGCAGTAAAACCTTGCATCTTCAGTAACGTAAGGATTCTTCAGTTTTATACTGTAATTTCAAAACAACAACAAAATTATGAGTGCTGTTCTTTTGCTGAGCTTGATTTTTAATAAAAACATAAGCAGGTGATTGCATTTCTTAAGAATTAAATATGCATTTCATTTAAAAGATTTTAATTAAATGCATGTGCTATATTCTAAATTAATGAATACAGCATATGCAATTTGCTGACCTGTAAGAATTTAATGTAGTTAATTGTTGTATCTCTATTTTACCTGTGCATTGTATTTGTACTGCAATTAAATACAGTGTCCAGGCATAGACAATCTGCATTCATGATAATAATTGTATTTAGAAAATGTGCCTGTCAAATCATTATGCAAACTGTACTGACAGTCATGGCAGTCATGTAAGGTGTAGTGAAATGAAGTGAAGTGAAGTGAAGTGAAGTGAGAAGGGAAGAGAACAGAAGAGAACAGAAGAGAAGAGAACAGAACAGAAAAGAACAGGACAGATGGGTGGTTTGGACAATGTTAGGAAGTCAATGCATATCCTAATAGAATTATAATGTGAAAGATTTTGTTTTTTTCCGCGAAATACTGTGATGTCTCTACACTTAAAAAATCTGTTTAAACTGATGTGCCTTTAAAATGCATTTACATATTGTTAAACAAATTAATGTTTAATCCTTTATTCCCATTTTATTTGATCACATAACATTTTTCAAAGTGTGATTTACTAGCTGTCTTTTGTCTAATGTAATGTTGCTTGGCTGTTGTACTAAATACATTTCCTAATCTTGTTATTTTACATATTACCTTGAAATGTTTTTTATGTGACTAGGGGGGTAAAATAATTGAACGTGTGAGGCTTAGTGGTTAAACTGTCCAACATTGAACATTGAATTGTTTGTTACAGCAACCCTAATCTACAGTAATAAAAATCTTTAAACAATGCCTGTTTTTATTGTGACAGGACAACTGCAGTGCTCAGACACAGAAGGACATGGAGCTTAAACTTCTATTGAAACAATAAAGTCTAAAAAATATGATATATATTTATAAGTTACAATCGTTTACAAGTTAAGAAGCAGGATGTGTAAGAAAATGGAGAAAACCATAAAGGTGGGTCATAAAGGGGAAATATGGAGTGTTGTGTGAGATTTTATGAATGTAATTTCCTTATATGATATTAAAATGATATTATGATATTACTTTAAACCCAGTTATTTTAGATTATTTTACTGAAATTACTGTATGTATATATAATGTTACCATCATCCTTCTCACTTGGAAACTAGTGTCATTTCTGTTTATGTGCCATATTTAAATTGGGAAGTAGTGAAAGAGAGTTCCTTATTTATGTGCTGAGATGAGGTCTAGAACTTTTACTTAAAGAAAAATAAATCATGCCCCAGCCCCAGTCACCTCCCACCTCATTAAGATTGTGGACCTTTAAAGAAGTAGATGCCGATCCCGCAAACATCCCAAACCATCTAGAGATGTGCCAGCGCCAATTGGATCCCTCTTCATGTGAAGTTTGGACACTGGACCTCCTTGAGTGTTTGAAAGCTCTGGCATGGAGAAGCTGGTGTTGGATCTATGATGATTGCAAACATTGAGCTATTTTATGAGTTGCTCAGTAGCTCTTAGTTTTATATTTACAAATGAGTGTAAAAGACTGTAGAAAGAACATCACTCATAAGCTTACATTCCAGTGCTAATGTTAGTTCTCACTCTCCAGTGTTCTGTATTGTTTAAAGATTATAATCACACCCTTGATGTCACCCAAATGAGGATCGGTTCCCCTTTTGAGTCTGGTTCCTCTCAAGATTTCTTGCTCATAACATCTAAGGACGTTTTTACTTGCCACAGTGACCATGGCTTACTCATCAGGAATAAATGCACACCATTCACCTTAACTCTTAAAATTCTGTAAAGCTGCTTTGAGACAATGTCTGTTGTGAAAAGAGCTATAAAAATCAACTTGTGTTATTTGACTTGACTTGACTTGACTTGACAATCCATATACTGAGAGTTGGCTTTTTGGCAGGAAAACCTTTTCTATAGAGGCCATAGCAGACAAACAGCTGCTCCAACTAGTCCTGTGGACGTACATGGATGGACGCAGTCGGTTTTGCTAATCCTGGTCAGGGGCTTGGAAGGGAGGACGGTAGAATGACTGCAGCACAACAGGTGTAAGTTTAGGGTAAAGCAAGACACTGGCCATGCCAGGGGTAAACTCCAGTAGAGACGGGGTTACGCAGAGAGCCTGTAGGTCCCAGACCATCTTCAGGGAGGATAAAGACAGAAGGAAAGTAATCTTAATAGACAGGTACCTAAGAAACACCTCCATATAATCCATATTCTTCTTTCCCTGTCACACCTCTTCTCTCTCTCTCTCTCTCTCTCTCTCTCTCTCTCTCTCTCTCTCTCTCTCTCTCTCTCTCTTCTCTTTCTCTCTCCATCTCCCTCTTCCCCTCTCTCTCTCTCTCTCTCTCTCTCTCTCTGTCGAGTTAAAAATGCCCCTGAGGTTCCAGTGACCATTGTTCCTGCCCCTTTTCCCTCCGTGGATCTTCACACTTTGTCTAGGCCTGCCACTGGATAGTGATCTTTTCATTTGGAAGCCACTCTGTGCAGCTGGGGACAGTTTCTCATCAACACCTTGGGTGGTTCATTTAATTCCGGAGTAAGAATGGGAGCTTTGAGGATGGATTTGGACTGTAGTTAATGTCAACAGTCTGCTACATTGACTCAGGACTACAGTGTGCTTCGGATCACCATCACTGTATCCCGCCACATCGTATATCTGCAATAAATGGACATTCGGTGCAACCCAGATGAGGATGGGTTCCCTCTTGAGTCTGGTTCCTCTCATGGTTTCTTCCTTATGTCACCAGGAGAAGACGGGCTCCTTCCCGGCAAACTCTCTCCAGAACTCGTGCAAGCAGCGCGATAGGGGGAAAGGCGTACAGGCGTAGCCTCAGCCACGTCTGTACCATGGCGCCCATCCCCAAGGGGGCTTTGTGAAAAAGAGAGAACCAGAGGGGACAGTGCAAAGTCTTCTGAGTCACAAACAGATCCACCTGGGCTTTGTTAAATCTCCGCCATATCTGCCATGCCAGCCTGTACATGGGGTGAGATCAGAGACCCCCCTGGTGGTTGATGTACGAGACCACCAATGTGTTGTCTGTACGGACCAACACATGGCGATCCCTCAGGTCTGAGAGGTGTTTCGATGCCAGAAACACAGCCAGCATCTCCAAGCAGTTTATGTGCCATGCAACGGATGGGGCCCTGAGACGGGAACACAGGTTTCTTCCACATATCTATGTCTCAAAGGGCTCATAGCGAGACCCTGATAGTTTGAAGTGGATTGCTCTTTAGGGAGAACCCTCTGTCTCTGAGCCACCGTTGAAGGGGTCTTATGTGGAGGAGGCCAAGTGGAATCACATTGGACACTCCACCTTGAGACCCAGCAGCCTCTGGAACTGCTTCACAGTGAGTGCAGGCCTTGTCTTACTCTCCTGACTATTGTAAGGATAGCTGCGATCCAATTGTGCCCGCATAATGGTCTAATCCCACACCACGCCCAAGAAGGTGGTTCTCTTTACTGGAGAATACACACTCTTCCTGGTGTTTAGTCTTAACCCCAGCTCCCTCATGTAGGCGATAACCACATCTTAATGCCGGACTGCCCGAAGCTCTGATCGCGCTAATATCAACCAGTCATCTATATAGTTTAGAATGCAGATGCTCTGAAGCCTTAGCGGGGCCAAGGCCGCATTCATGCACTTTGTTAAGGTGCAGGGGGAGAGCGCCAGGCTAAATGTGAGGACCTGATATTGGTAAACTCAACCTTAAACCTCAGGAACCTTCTGTAAGCGGGAAGGAGGCTACGTGAAAGTATGCCTCCTTTAGGTCTATCCTGACTTAATCCGAGAAACAACCTGCCTGAGAGTAAGCATCCTGAACATGAGCCTCACAAGAGATCGGTTAAAGGAGCACAGATCTTAAAATGGAGGCAACCCCCCATCCATCTTCGGAACAACGAAGTACTGGCTGTAAAAGCCTCTTTCCTTAAGAGAGTGCACACTTCCTGTTCCAGGACCAGAGCCTGCTCTGGTCCCACCAGGGTGGGACACACCCCGTTGAAGTGGGGAGAAGAGGACCTAAATTGAATCAAGTAGCCCTTCTCTATTGTGCGCACCTACTTCACCTACACGGCCGGGCAGAGAAGGAGTGAGACACCCGATGGAGGTGGCTGTGCCCTACTAGGCTACTAGGGCTAACATGGACCGACCTACAGTCCGTGATGTATTCTTGGTGGCCCTAAGGTTTAGCTCGGCAGCACTGCGTAACTCCTTACTATTGTATTGCCTCTGCAAAGCCAAGGCCCGAACAAACAGAAGCTAGCGTCAGCTCCAGTGCTTGTGCATTTTGTAGCTTTCTGGCTGTTGGCTGGATTCACATGTGATTCAGAGCGTGAGCAATGTGGAGGCATTCACAAATCATGGTGACGCAGCTCGAGTTCCCAAAAGGGAACTCAGCTGCTCTGCACCAAACCCTGACCTCATCACCAATTAACACCTTTGGGATAAACTGGAAACTTAACTGTGCCTAAGGCCTTATCATCCAATTTATGGCCTGATCTCAATAATGCGTTTGTTAATGCAAATCCCCACAGCCACACGTTAGTGTCTATGTCAATGTAAATTTTAGTCTTTTTCAGAAGAGTAGAGATTATTACAACAGCAAAGAACAGAGTGAATTTGGAATTTTATGTTCAACAAGGACATATCGGTGTAATAACTAGGTGTCCACAAACATTAGTCACCAGCTGGCAACAGCAAGCGCTTGTGATTGGTTAAAAGACAATCACTTATTAATTCAGTGGGTTTATTTTACTTGTTTAAAGGATCTTCTTTATTCTAAAAAGGAGTCACTGCTTTCTCCTGCCATTAGTTTTGTTTTGCATTACATTTATTTTGCTGCTCCAGTCTATAACATTCATCTCCTTAGATAAATACAGTGTTTGACAATCCAATAACTATTTCATTTGAATTTGTGGTTGGTTGTTAATTTTCATGATTCTGCTTTGTATATAAAGTGATCATGTCATTGTTTGTACAACAAGATCGCAAATTTTCCCAGATTTTGGAAAGATAATTGATGATAGAACACAATCGAGCAATCTAATGGTATTTGTAAAATGCATTTCATTTCAGTGGTCACAAACACCACTGGAAACATTAATGCATGCTCAGTGTTACTGGTTCTGGATGAATTTTGTTTTCCAGATATGTCTATACTGTATGTAACCAGAACTGGCCATGCATTAAGCACCATGTGTCATAAAGGCTTCTGCATTTCACTTTATGTTAATGGGCTTTAAGATTATGTCCCCAGAATCACTCTTAGACTAAAGTTATAATAATAAGTCTTAAACACTGTCTCAGGGGAACTTGCTTGTGAAATGGTGCTGTCTTCAACAATTTCTTTGGTAGTTAAGGCACCTGTTTCTGTCGGCACAAAAATGTTACTACTCCAAAGATCATTTGATTTAATTTGTTTTGACCATTGTTTTAAGATTTTTCAGTCTTCTAAGTGGCCACAAAGAGAATATGCTTTTTTGTGTTGTTAAATTGACCCATTATGCTTTTTGGATTTGTCTTATTTCTGTTGTTCCCCATTTGACCCTCCTAATGAGGATAAATATTTTTGCTTTGTTTAACTAACCTCATGCCCTCCCTCATCAGGGAGGATATAAATATATAAAGGATATAAATTATTTAATCGAGTAGAACTGTGCACTTTTAATAATTTCTGCATAATCTAGAAATATACAGGTAATATGGATAAATATATTTATACCTCAATTTGAAATAAACAAAGATTAAAAAAAAAACAAAGAAGATTTTGCTACTGAGATATATCATGTGTCTACTGCTTTTATCTCTATTCTTCTCTTCCAGAAATCTCTGTCATTTATTGTACATTAAGACAATATGCATTACTGAGTTTATGATGGACAGTTTAACACTTCAGAAAAGGTAAATGTTTTTGTATACTGGATTCTTGAATTAGCATTATCCAGCATAACAGTTTTGATTGAAGAGAACTATGAATGATATGGTTAAAAAGAAGACTTATATAAATTAAATATTTTCTTTAATCAAATTGAAACTTTATTACTATTATTTTTCACAAGTATAAATATAATTAAATCACCATTTTATAAATTAAATGAACAGAAAAAGGACAAAGCTAATATAAACACTTTTAACAAACTAAGTGATTAAATAACCATTAAATATGCTGTCCATGGTGGAATTCTCTAAGGTTACATCAAACAATGTATTAAATATGATATATACTGTACATTACAAAGATTTCTCAGGGTTTTTAATGGATGAAAGATTTGGTTCTTTAAAAGTTGCTTTATTTGGAACCTTTTGTGTCATTTGCAACCCTCTTTAGAATTTAAGATGCTTTTAAATATCTTTTTAGATTTATGCTGTTCATCTTCAACTCTTCATCTTCACATTTTATTGACAATAAGAGAGATCTCTATGAAGCATATACATATATAGGTATAAGCATAATGATGCAGGTTGTGTCTCTACCACTCAACATATATGTTCTGCAGCTGATTGTAAAAAGTTTAAAAAATGGAGTAGCATCAGAATTTTTTCCAATTAACCTGTGTGTGTGAGATCATCATTTTTGTCAATATGGTGCTTTCTTTATTTAATATTATATTATATGAAAATGGTAGAGGTAACCCTTTACACTCTGTTATGACATTTTTATTTTTCACACATTGTATCAGCCGAAACTTTTTCCAGTGCTGTGTCTGTGTGGAGCGATATGTGGCAGTAATCCATCCCATTATGTTCTTAAAATACAAACCACTAAGATATCGCACTGCACTTTCAGTTGTTGCCTGGATAATAGTTTTAGCATTGGGTGCATTAGGTCCAAATTTACAATTAAGAAATGCATTGTATTTTATTCTACTACCAGAGTATTTACTTGTGTTTTCTATTAAGAGTATCTGCTCTATAGCAGTGCTTAAAGCTTTGAGGAAACCTGGACCTGGTGAAAAACTAAGTGCAAAAGATGCAGAGTCTAACGGCATGAAAAAGGAAGCTTTTTTGGTGATTGTGATTATTCTGGCTTTCATGTTTATCACTTATTGTCCAATCATGATCTTAATTTTTGTGTATGATTCTCTAACAATAGCACAGGCAGAAACATGTATATTTGTGCTCTCCTACTTTGTTATATTTTCTGGGACTGTGCAACCATTTCTGTATCTGCAAAGGGTTGGGAAGCTTCCCTTCATCTCAGTCTTAAAATTCTGTTAAAATGACAGTGAATAAGACCAGCAATAAACTCTGTTCTTTTCATTATTTCCCTTTTTTGTCCTAATAAATTTAGAATTTAAAAGTGAACTTTATTAAACATTTTATGCTTATGTAATATTTATAATAGTTAAATAAACAGCTGTTTGTTTGATTGGTTTGTTTAATTTTATTTTTATTATTATTATTATTATTATTATTAATAATAATATTATTATTATTATTATTATTATTATTATTGTTGTTGTTGTTGTTGTTGTTTTGCATTTGAAAACTATCTGATGTAATGTTGCTTGGCTGTTGTACTAAAAACATTTCCTAATCTTGTAAAGTTCTTTACATGTAACCTTGAAATGTTTTTTATGTGACTAAGGCGGTACTCGGGACTGTCGGGGTAAATTAATTGAACGTGTGTTAGTTTAGTGGTTTAGCTGTCGAACATTGAGTTGTTTGTTACATCAACCCTAATCTACAGTAATAAAAATCTTTAAACAATGCCTGCTTTTTATTGTGACAGGCCAATTCAGTGCTCAGACACAGAAGGACATGGAGCTTAAACTTTAATGAAAACAATAAAGTCTGAAAATATGATTGTATATATTTATAAGTTATATGTACAAATGAAGAAGCAAGATGTGTAAACAAATGGAAAAAGCCATAAAGGTGGGTCAAAAAGGGGAAATATGTGGAGTGTTATGTGAGATTGTGTGATAAGTCATTTCCTTATATGATATAAAAATTTACTTTTATCACAGTATAATAATATAAAAATAGCCTACATCAGCAAGTTATTTTAGATTATGTTACTTAAATTCCTGTATGTATATAAAATGTTACCATCATCTTTCGCACTTGGAAACTAGTGTCTGTCAGTTCTGTTTATGTGCCATGTTTAAATTGGGAAGTAGTAATAGAGAGTTCCTTATTTATGTGCTGAGATAAGGTCTAGATCTTTTAGGTCTAGGTCTTTTAGTTAAAATAATGTAAATCATGAGTGCTTCAAATGTACACTATATGGCAAGTGAATGTGGTCACCTGACCTTTGCACGCATATATGGTTTCTATAATCTAAATAAAAATGATATATTATGTCTCTGGATGTTGTAGCGTTAACATGTTAATGATAACAAACATGTTCCCATATGACAAAATCCCATGCACATCAAGATCTATAAAGACATGGTCTGCCAAAGTTGGAGTGGAAGAACTGTTCTACACAAAATCCTGACCTCACCTCCAATTAACACCTTTGGGATAAACTGGAACCTTAAGTGTTCCTAAGGTCTTGTCACCCAGTTTACAGCCTAATCTCAATAATTATTTTATGGGTGCAAATCCCCACAGCCACACGTCAGTGTCTATGTCAATGTAAATGTAAATGTAAAGCATTTTCAAAACAGTGGATATTATTACAACAGCAAAGAGCAGAGTGAATTTGGAATTGTATGTTCAACAAGCACATATGGATGTGATGGCTGGTGTCCACAAACATTCGTCTTAGATTCATTGTCACCAGTTGAGAACAGCAAGTGTTTGGTTAATAAACAATCAGTTATTAATTCAGTCGGTTTATTTTGCTTATTTAAAGGATTTACTATTTTAAAATAGAATCACTTCTTTCTCTTGCCATTAGTTTTGTTTTGCATTACAATTTTTTTGCTGTTCCAGTCTATAACATTCATCTCCTTAGATAAATAGATATTACAGTGTTTGACAATCCAGTCATTTGTTTTTTTGTGGGTTCATTTTTGTGGTTGGTTATTAATTTCCATGATTCTGCTTTGTATATAAAGAGATAATGTCATTGTTTGTACAACAAGATCCCACATTTTCACAGATTTTGGAAAGATAATTAATCATAGAACACAATTTAGTACTCTCAGGGTATTTGTACAATTTATTTCATTTCAGTGTTCACAAGCACCACTGGAAACATTAATGCATGCGCAGCGTTACTGGATGGATTTTGTTTTCCAGATATGTCTTTACTGTATGTAACCAGAACTGGCCATGCATTAAGGTATAACACCATGTGTCATAAAGGCTTCTGCATTTCACTTTATGTTAATAGCTTTAACTTTATGTCCCCAGAATCACTCTTAGACAAAAGTTATAATGATAAAAACACTGATAAAAACAATGATACTTAAACACTGTATCATGGGAACTTGCGTGGGAAATGGTGCTTCATTAGCACTGTCTTCAACAATTTCTGTGGTAGTTAAAACACCTGCTTTCTGTCATCACTAGATTTTTACTACTCCAAAGATCATTTGATTTAATTTGTTTTTGCCATTGTTTTAAGATTTTTCAGTCTTCTAAGTGGCCACAAAAAGAATATGTTTTTTTGTATTGTTAAATTGATTTATTATGCTTTTTCGTTTTGTCTTATTTTTGATGTTAAACATTTGACCCTCCTAATGATGATAAATATTTTTGCTTTGTTTAACTAACCTCATGCCCTCCCTCATCAGAATATCACAGGCTATAAATTATTTAATCGAGTAGAAATGTGCACTTTTAGTAACTTCTGCATACTTTAGAAATATACAGGTAATATAGATAAATATATTTATACCTCAATTTGAAATAAACAAAGATCATGAAATTATTGCTACTGAGATATATCATGTGTCTATTGCTTTTATCTTCATTCTTCTCTTCCAGAAATCTCTGCCATTTATTGTACATTAAGAAATTAGGCATTACTGAGTTTATGATGGACAGTTTAACACTTCAGAAAAGGTAAGTGTTTTTGTATACTGGTTTCTTAAATTAGCATTAAACAGCATAACAGTTTTGATTGAAGAGAACCGTGAATGATATGGTTAGAAAAAAGACTTATATGCATTAAATCTTTTCTTTAATCAAATTGTAACTTTACTATTATTTGTCACAATTAACATTTGTTCTCATTCATCGTTTTGACATTTAAATTTCTACACGAACTTCTGAATAGAAAAAGGATTTATAAAAAACACTTTTCACAAATGTATTCATTAAATAACATTAGTTAACTTTAACAACATTGTCGTTGTTTTTTTTTATCTGGCCTTTGTATGTGTCCTTTATATGTCATTTTATTCTTCTAGCTTTTTTTTGACCATCATGAACTCTTCATCTTCACATCCTTTTGGCGATAAGATAGATCTCTATGAATTATATATATATATAGTTATCAGCATAATGATGCAGGTTGTATCTCTACCACTCAACATATATGTTCTGCAGATGATTGTAAAAAGTGTAAAAAGGGGAGCAGCATCAGAATTCTTTCCAATTAACCTCTGTGTGTGTGAGATCATTATTTTTGTCAATATGGTGCTTTGTATATGTAATATAATAGTATATGAAAATATTAGAAGTAACCCTTTACACTCTGTTATGACATTTTGTTTTTACACACATTGTATCAGCCGAAACTTTTTCCAGTGCTGTGTCTGTGTGGAGCGATATGTGGCAGTGATCCATCCCATTATCTTCTTAAAATACAAACCACTAAGATATCGCACTGCACTTTCAGTTGTTGCCTGGATAATAGTTTTAGCATTGGGTGCATTAGGTCCAAATTTACAATTAAGAAATGCATTGTATTTTATTCTACTACCAGAGTACTTAATTGTGTTTTCTATTAAGAGTATCTGCTCTATAGCAGTGCTTAAAGCTTTGAAGAAACCTGGACCTGGTGAAAAATTAAGTGCAAAAGATGCAGAGTCTAACGGCATGAAAAAGAAAGCTTTTTTGGTGATTGTGATTATTCTGGCTTTCATGGTTATCACTTATTGTCCAATCATGTTCCTAATTTTTGTGTATGATTCTCTAACAATAGCACAGGCAGAAAAATGTATATTTGTGCTCTCCTACTTTGTGATATTTTCTGGGACTGTGCAACCATTTCTGTATCTGCAAAGGGTTGGGAAGCTTCCCTTCATCTCAGTCTTAAAATTCTGTTAAAATGACAGTGAATAAGACCAGCAATAAACTCTGTTCTTTTCATTATTTCCCTTTTTTTGTTCTAATGATTTTAAAATTGAAAAGTAAATTTTATTAAATATTTAATGCTTATGTAATGTGTATAATATTTAAATAAACAATTTGTTAGATTGGTTTGTTTATTTTTATTGTTATTCTTGTTGTTGTTATTAGTATAATTATTTTAATATTGGTTTAATATATGATGATGGCTCGATTCATATTCCTCCATATTTGTTTTTTATAAACAATACTTTGTACTTTATTTTACCCATGAATGTGCAAATTGTTAATGCTTTATTTATCAAGAGCAGAGAATAGTCGATCTTCTCAATCAGTGTGTTTTTGTACTAATAAATATTGATTGAGGAATTCAATATTTTATTTGGACTGTTTTTTTAATTGCACTTATTTAGCTTCATCTGTTTTCTTAAAAATATCTGGCTTTAGTCAATTCTTTTCTCATTTTAAGGTCTTCTGTGTAAGATGTTGACGTTAAGGGTATATTAGAGAAAACCTAATTCCAGTGATATTCACAAGGATGCAAGGACCACTGGAGGTCCAGACAACTCACAGTATAAATGACCACCTCCTATTCTTCATAGTTCATATACGTATACTTCCTTTTATGTAAAATTAATACACATGATGCCTTATTTTTTGAAGTTTTTAATTTTTGCCACCTTGAGGAAGTTTACAAAAGAGAAACAGTTTGTACAGATTTTTTGGCCTATAAAGCTTCCATGAGCATTACTATAAATACATTTACTAACGCTATCTGCCTGCCACTGTGTAAATTAAGTAAACACTGCCACCATATTTAATGTTGTTATATTGATGGAACTTTTTAGTGTTCAAGCAAATTCTTATACATTAGGTTTCTTATCTATGTGCTATAAGCTTTGTATAGAATAGTGATATCACACTTCTCTTGTTCTGAACATAAAATTATTTTTCAAAAAGCACATACCAACATTATTTATTTTTTTAATACCAACATTATTTATTTTCCTTGTGGATCTCCTAAAAGATATTGAGTATTTTTTGTTTTTTTTGTCTTTTACATTTCTTGGTTTATATTTCATATAAAGAAATGAAGAGTGTCATGGTAGAAAAGTGGTTACAGTTACAGTGGTCTGCAGGGTTCTGTAGAATTTCTGTTTATGTATTCACTCTATGTTATGAGGTTTCCTCATAGTTTTCTGGTTTACTCCTACATCTGAAACATGCCAGTAGGTAGGGTGGCTACTATAATTGGCCCTATGTGTAAATAAATATGATGAATCAAGTTCATGATGTCCCATGCTGGATTTGCATCCCATTCAGTGTGTGGTCATGGCTGGTCTCCATGCGTTCCCATGATGGGGTACATCCTTGAGTATGACCAGATTAAGTTACTGATGATGGTTGACTGAATCAAAATCTAATAAAAAAGCCTAATAAAGTTGATAGGTCACACATGCAAACTGCTAATTATGGGGGTAAAGAATGGAGGCAGACATTTTGTGTACAGCTCTTCTTTTGTGGGCTTGATTGTAAGTATGTTATAGTCACAACGTACCAATGCTTGTAGTTTGCATGCATAGTGCATTATATATTTTACTGTAAATGTTTGTGCAAGGCACAAATTACACCCAGGTCCAATACGCCAAATGTGTATTTGTATTTGCCTGGAAAACCTGCTACATACTCACAAGTGATCTGAACAATGCATCCAAAAATCTTCGACTCTATGAGCACGATTCCAGGGTCAACCTAGGTGCAGTAAGGGACTTGCAAACTGCAAAAACAAACAATATACTGTATAATGTAACGTAAGCTTTTAAGACTTCAGCCAAGGAAAATAGCTTCTTTGTTCCACATGTTGTCTTTTGTATGACTCATTTTAACAGTATTACTCTACAACTATAAAGAATTAATTCTGGTGGTTAATTTGTAAAAATATACAAGTAGCCAGTGTTGGCACTATAAGCAGCTCCTGGCGTGCATGGTCCAACCTCTTAAATTAATAAAAAATGTAAACAACTTTGTGAATAAACTTAATTAATTAGTATATAAGTGATGAGTATCAATGAATACTGATTAAAGAGTAGATAAAAAAGCATAATGTGGACCTAAAGTAGAGAAACTTTGAGATTAACTGGAATGCTGACTCTTCACCAGGCCTTCTGACCTGACACTAGTGCCTAACCTCACTAACAGTGTTTTAGATTATAGGCAAATCCCCACATAAATGCATCAATCATGTGTATAGCCTTTCAAGAAGAATGGGGGCGAAACAGCAAAGGGGGAATACACCTGAAATTGGATGTTCAAAATATTATTGTGATGATCAGGTTTCCACAGATATTTGGCCATATAGAAGATTGATTTTAAAGAAATTTTCTTTTATGTGTTACATAAAAAGTACATTACAGCACAGCATGCACTATTATATTCCAATACAAATGTAAATGTAATGAAATGTAAAATTCATCTTTTTAAACAAAGCTTTTCTCTCTGATCTGTGTTATAAATGACGTTCTTCTAGGATTCTGATCTTTTTTACTGTCTAAATCGTCACAATGAAGTACAGAAGCCAGACTCTACTGTACCTCGCCTCCGACTGCACAATCCTATACACACTGACCTAAATGTGGGGAATAAGCAGGTGCCTGTGAATATTTGAGTAAATATCACCATTATCCTGTTTGTAGACATTTTATCTGCATGTCATCAACTTCCATAGTGTAGAATAACTTATTTCACAGATCTGTATAATAGATAGTTAGGCTTCTAACTATCGAAGAAAAAAATGCAATACAAAAGTAGTATAAGAGACGAAGTACTAGTGGACAAAGTACACAAAGCATGTACTTGAGTTAAAGTAGAGATACAGTGGGTAAAATATGACTCCAGTAAAAGTGCTCCCTTTAAACTTTCATTTGAGTAAAAGTACAAAATAATTTGCCTTCAAATTTACTTAATAATCCAAAGTACTATGATTTATTATTATTATTATTATTATTATTATTATTATTATTATTATTAACTATAATGTTCCTATTATCCTTTTTTACACAAGACTCTTACTAATCAACTCAGTCTATGTGAAAAGACTCTAATGTACTCTTAGCACAACAATCTATTAATAGAATGATATTAATGAATCAAACTTTGATTTATATCTATTAAAATTCGCATGAGCCCAAAACCTCCTTTTTAACTACTTGAAACCTTACGTGCAAATAAGGTCAAGGGTGCTGTGGCAAGTTGGAGTCAGGAGTTTCATTTCATTATTTATTTCTCTCAAAATGTTCTGCTAAATGTTGAACTGTATGTTCGTGCAAAGTAGATACCACCAAGCAGCAATCACAACAAGTTCAGAAAAGAACTCACTGTAGCCTGATTTGGGGCTTACAGAGTAATTGACCAGTTTAGTTTTTATCCACTCATAAATAACTGACTGATTTTGCTTAATGTAGTTGAGTAAAAAGTAAGATTTTTGACATTTTTTTAAATGTAGTGAAGTTAAAGTAAAATCTCCTCAAATAAAAATATTTCAGTGCAAAAATTTGTAGAAGCTCCTCAAGTACAGTAACAAGTTACATTTACTTTGCTACTGTCCACCACTGTCGTTAATCCCTGCCACGATTATGTTGGCCTGCGAGAGCCCAGGTACTGCTTGAATGCAACCCATATAAAGTCGCCTTATCAAACAAAGTTATTTGGTATTTAATTGTTTAATCCTATTGTGGTTCATATAAGTGTAAATCTGGCTTTGTCTGTCCAGTGACTCACCTGCTCTAGACCTCACTGATCAGAGCCCAGGGTCAGGACATCCACAATACAGCAGCACCCCTTGAGCAGAGAGGTTTATAAGCCGTAATTGAGGGCCCAACAGTGGCAGCTTGTGATCCTGTTCTCTGCTGCAGTTAGAACCCCAAAACCTTCCAAACAGTAACTGTGAATCTGGTTCAAGCTGTCCAGTGCCTCGCCCACTGTAGACCTCACTGTTTCGGGCACAGGGTCAGACCAGCCATAATACAGCACTACTGGAGGAGAGAGAGTTGAGAGCTTTGATCAAGGGCCCAACAATGGCAGCTTGTGTTCCTGTACTCTGCTGGGGCTTGAACACCTACAACTTCCACCACCAAGCATGTGAGGGTTTTCCTACATGGCCACACTCATCACACCAGCGCACGTCCTCTCCTGGTGGCTGCGCGCATATACATGTGCGTTGGCGCAAGGCAGGCACCAGGGGGCGCATACACTAACGTTTCAAATGCAGCTCCACATGAAGGATCCTGACGTAGGATTGAAGGCTGGCCAGGTAACGGTGTTACTGAAAACAGGCACATTTTAGTCTAGCACAGGAGTTATTTTTTTTGTTGCAATTATCTGGGATAAAAGCGTCGAAACAATGCCTGGTAAGTTATAGTACATGAAACAAATCCGCCATTCTATTTTGATTATCAGGTGACATCGCTGTGGAGTTTTTTTTTCCAGTCACTGAAAAACACGATGGATGTAGCTGTTAGCTAAACATTAGCCAGTGTTCATTAGCTCGCTCGGTTTGCAGTGTTTGTTTACAGTATAGCCCAGTGTCGTTCGTAGATTAGGTTTTTGCATCCAGGTTATGTGTGTAAACTGAAAAAAAATATAATAAATAAAATATTTGAAGAGTACTGCTTTTAACGTGTGGGAACGCGACGGCGTCGAGAAGGCCTTGTTTCCTCTAGCTAGCTTCGACCTCGGGCCTTCTCTGTGATCTCGCGAGATTTGGGTGAACACCACACAACCCATAGGTTTTCTTCTCTTTGTTTATCGTTTGTTTGTTAACGAATTTGGCCCGGAATGTGCAAAACTCAAGTGTTTTCTTCACGTGTACAACTCGGACGTGATCACTAATAGGCAAGTTGTTATTAAAAGCAAACGCATTCCACGGAGTTAATAGTAAACTCATGGGGGAACGTGAACGTGTTAACAACGTGTTGTGTCTGGTCTGTTTGTTCATTGTAGTCTATCGTGATCGTCATATAAAGTCTCATTGACCTGTGCTTTAACATGAGATAATAGATGGTAAGCCAAGTGAGTGGATCAACTGATCTGAGACTGACCAGAGCCACCAGGTTTATGGAAACTTTTTAAAATGGCCTGAAAAAAGAAAACTAAACTATGGATAAACCCCCACCCCCAACACACACACACACACACACACACATATTTATATTCATGTTCATTATGTTTTTCCCTTATCACATTGCATTCACATTCTCACACTTTGGAGTCCTAGGAGAAATATAGCTTAGTTCAGCAGTTAAGGTTATTCTTAATGATCAAGCCATTATTTATAGTAAACTATGAGGCAGAAACTTTCAAAGACTCAAAAGGGAACCAGTCCTTATCTGTGTGATTTTGACTATCAGTTTATACAGGCACTTAAGATCAGGATTAAACCACAGATTGTGGAGTTTGAAACATTACTTGCTGGCCCTCCCTGTCACCCGGGATTAAATATGCATAGTTGTTTTGGTCATTATGTTTTACAGACACTGATTACGCATTGGTTTGTGGGATTTCGTGAGAATACTAAATGTTCTTTTCAGATTACAAAATAAACCTTTCTAAAAAGTTCAGAAGATTTATCACCGCTCCAACAAAACAGTTCATTTTCGGTATGATAATGAACTGAATATGATACTGTCTCCTCCAGACATCCTCTCAGTGACTGAACCATTCACTGCATTTTTGTAAAAGTTATGCAAAATATCAGAGACATGACTGCTGGAGGCTTTAGAAAAATGTCATCGCACAAGCTCCCTCAGTGTGTTTAGAAAATGTCCAAATCGCCCCACTGCCTGTAGTCTTTAGTCATTCAGTAAGCTGTTAGTGGAATTTTTAAGGAGTCACATTTATATACAGCAGTGTGTCTAGAATAAGTGCATTTCGTTGGCTCTATACTTGTAAACAATACTGTTTTTAATCTAATCTCATTTAGTGACTGTTAGATATTTGCCAACAGCTTTTAAACATATATTGTCCTTGGGTGTTTAAAGGATAAACTCAAATGTAGATATTCATTTGTTATATTTCTTTATTTGTTACAGAACCTGCAGATATAAACAGTCCTGAGGTAGCAAAGACACCAGGGGGCAGCAGTGGCCCTGGGAAAGAAGACAGCATGTTAAATGGACACAAGGAAGTAGAAGCCAACCCCTTTGCGGAGTACATGTGGATGGAGAACGAGGAGGAGTACAACAGGCAGGTTAGTGTAATTTGTCTGAAAGTGCTCTGACGTTTATAGGTATGGATGGATTAAAAACATTTACAGAAAGTTCTGAAAACAAAATAACGTTAACTTGAAAACTAGCTGTTTTCTGCATTAATTACAGTACATTATGCATTTAAAACTGAAGGCATGAAGTAAAAACCTAATCACAATATAAGAAAAAAATCGTGGTTCATCTTAAATTCACACAGGTGGAGGAAGAGCTTTTGGAGCAGGAGTTTTTGGAGCGCTGTTTCCAAGAAATGCTAGAAGAGGAAGATCAAGATTGGTTCATTCCTTCACGAGACCTTCCTGGAGTTGGACACATTCAGCAGCAGTTCAGTGGGCTGTCAGTCAATGACTCGAATGCGGAAGACATTGCAGTAAGTTTCTTGACAATACTCTCTGGTCACATTTTGATACAAGATCGTAAGAATAAATATTTATAACAAAATTAGAAGTTGCTCCCTAAGAAGGTTTAATATTGTAAACCGGGTGTACTGCAGGTTTACTATAACTTAAAGATAAATAAACCTATGTTTTCCCACAAATTAAGCGCAGACATATTGACATGACATAATCATGAAATGTGAATTGTTTCACATTAAAATGTCTAAATTGTGGAGCGTCTTGTCATCCCCAATTTTCCTTATGCTTTTTCCTACAACTCTACCATGAAACTACGTTGACGATTAAGTTGGATTCATAGTATTAATCACTATGTACCGGTGCTTGGTATTTTTTATTTTATTTTTTTTATATATAATAATAATAACACTGTTAATTTCTCTTTAAAAATAGTGTTGGTGCTACATATTTATTGAACAATAAAAGACTGCAAGAAAATTCTTGAGTCAAAATAATAAAATGTATTGTATAACACAATATTTCATATTGTGTTCAAACATCTCACATTTCTGTTTTGTTTTTGTTTTCCAGCGCAAAAGCAGTTTGAACCCCGAGGCGAAGGAGTTTGTGCCAGGAGTGAAATACTAGGGATCAACTGGGCTCCCTCATATATAGACTCTTATGTGACTGCTGATGGTCAGCAGTCACACCCACCTCATGCCTCAATTAAATTTGATGTGTGTGTGGGGGGGGTTGGTTGGGTGGGGGGTTTGATGCTCTTCTATAAGCTTTTTATTTTTATTTGTCTTCATGTGTACCCTGGGTGGGAGATTGGGGTGGGCTGGGAAATCCAAGTAATGCTCCTAGTGGACCGCTTCAGTTTGTGACTAGCTTTTCTGAGAGGCAACTATGTTATTTCCACTATTGTGATAGTGACTACCAGTTTGTCCCTGGACACTGTTTAAAAATTCTTCAAATTTTGTTCCCGCCTTTAATTTTTTTTTTTTTTTTTTTAAGGGAGGAAATGTGTCATTAGAGTGGGAGGGGAATGGGCTGGGGTGAAGGATTGACACAGCAAAATGGATCATTTCTGGGTGGACCAGTTAAAAGTGTTTGGAGCTGATGGCAGCTGACTTCCTGTAAAGGATTTCTAATGTGTTTATTTTTTCTTCTTTAATTGAAGTCCTTTCACTGTGCGAATTGCATTTACAAAAATGAAGAAAAAAAAAAGTATAATGAAATAAAGAGTGGCTTCCCTCTTTTTGATGTGTTTTGCCCGAGGCTTCAATACATACTGCTTTGTAATGATTAAGTATACTGGGTATTTCAAATCAAGTAGGCTTTATTGTCATTTCAAATATATACAGTGCGTTACACCGTGACATGAAGCAACGTTTCATCACGATCAAGGTGCTACATCAATTAACAAAAGTAACATACAAATACACAGAACTCTAAACTAACAACACAGTGCACATGTGCAACATTTAGTGCAAAAAAAAAAAAAGACGAGGAAGATTGATTGATTGTATGTGTGTCTCAGTCCAGTTTTTTCATCTGAAGGAGTCTAATGGTCTTAAGGAAAAATCTTATACAGTCTGGATGTGAGGGCCTGAATTCTTCTGTACCTCTTTCCAGAGGACATTAGAATAAAGTGTGTGTCAGCCACAATGCTGCTTTATGGATGCATCATGTTTTGTAAAAGTCCATGACGGAAGGAAGAGAGACCCTTATGATCATCTCAGACGTCCTCACTATCCGCTGTAGGGTTTTGCGATCCGAGACGGTGCAATTCTCAAACCAGGCAATGATGCAGTTGCTCAGGATGCTTTCTATGGTCCCTCTGTAGAAGGTTGTGAGGATGTGAGGTGGAAGCAGTGCCTTCCTCAGCTTTCTCATGAAGTAGAGATGCTGCTGGGCTTTCCTTGTTATGGACCCTGTATTGATGGACCATTTAAAGTGGCTTATTGTTTAAATTATTGCATAAGAGAAAACAATTATATAGAAGAACTTGCTAAAACTCTCATTGTGATAATGCACAACTCAAATCTTCTGTCCATGCTGAAGTGTGCTAATGCCGTCTCATTCCTCACGCTTATTCATTACTGTCTTAAATGTATAATCGTTTTATAAAAACCTGGTAAGATTGAGATTTAGTTTACAAGGCACTAAAAGTTACATTTTAGCTTTTCTTATACCAACATTCATACTGACATTTCCATTTACAGTATTTCAATATGATGCCTGTTGCCTTTTAGCTTTCTTTATACCAATATTCATACTGACATTTTATTTAGGATAACGGATTTAATTGAGACTTGTTAAACAAGTACAGATAATTGTCCATTTTTGTCGGATATCACAACTGAAACTAATATTAAACCCTGTTCACTTGCTATAGCAGCAAGTGGGTTTGGACAAACGTCTTCTTTATCAGGCTAATATTGAAGGTATAAGCTAAAGCTGTGTGCCTTCATAATTCAGCCAGGCTAAAATAATGTTTTATTTGGTATGACATTTGTTCTATTGTATTGGGCCATGCCTCCCTCCCCAAGAAATATGTGTGTGGGTGTGGGTGTGTTGTTTTCATACCTTTGTCTCCCCTAAACCTGCTTTCTCTACTAGTAGTATATTTTCAAAAGGATTGGCTTTAATATATTCTACGAAAATGTAACTCCAAATATGTACTTAAAATGCAGCATGTGGTTTATGCAATCCGACAGGAAAATTGTTACGTGATGATGTGCAGTGACGTCATATCGATAATCGGTTGAGTCGGATGTGTATTGTGTTTGGGTATTGTCGTTAGGTGAAGGGTTGGGCGAAATAAAAGTTTCTTGTAAAGGCGGAGCAAATTTTCCTATTTAGAGAACAGAAAGAAGAGTTTCATCTTCATGCTTAGACCAACTCGGATCCCCTGGACTTAAATCACCCCTACTTGAACAGAACATGGACACCCATGCAAAAAGAGGGGAGGTTTATTTACAACACCAAAAAAATTCAGAGGTAAGTCTTTAAAACACTTGTATGGGTTTTTTTTTTCTGTTTTAGCACTTTAATAACTTTTCAAAGTGGGTCCGAGTAACAAATTATATATAGGAACTAGATCTAGATCTAGAGGCCTGTCGTGAATTATTACTAATGTTCTATAATTGTACAGAATAACTATACATAAGCTATCTATTTGTAACAAGAAAAAAAACCTACTCAAATTCTTTCTCTCATTATCGTATCATTATTACTCCAATCAGTTACCCACCCAAGAATGAATAAATCTGTGCTGCTGTTTATAAACTGATTTGAGTTTCATTTTTCACATATGTCTGGGCAAGTCTTTGCTGTGGCAAAAGGCTTAAAGGCTGTAAAGGAATGGTAAGTTATATGCTGGTATGAAAAAGGTGTAGTGGGCTGGGTTTCTACATGTCAAGACAGAACGAGCATCTCAGGTTGTTTCGCAATGTAAGGCATTTTTGGGTGATGCAGTTTCACGCACTTTTATGATGTGATGTTCCAAGAACCCAACCCCAAACAGACACATATGAAAACAGAGACTACAGCATTGAAAAATATTCAATATTTTAGTTTTACCTTTAAATGTGAGTGTCTTCAAACATAACACTAAACTGTGTAGGACAGATGGCACTCTATAGGGCAAAAGGAAACTGAGCTAAGCAGGAATATAATCACATTTAAGTATATATTAAGTCTTTATTTGTATAATTAGGTCTTCAATAATTTTTTTTATGCTCATATGTTTGTCACACTACATTTCTATTCTGGGGAGAATAAAGTGTTATCTTTTATCTGACTTCCTAAAAAGAGAAGCTGTGACGGGCATAATTTTGCTGCCAGAGTGCCAATGTGAACTCTGATTAACAAGCATATTGCATCTATCGTGTTGCCAAAACTATTAGTTCTTCTCTTTTTTTTTTTCTAAAACATGTTCCTGTGTGTGTTTCTATTTGTATTCCTAACTCCTGATTTCCTTCATCAGAAATGGAAGAAGTACTGGCTAAACCTTTACCCAAACAGCCGGAATGGTGTGGCTCGATTGGAGCTAACAGAAACAGGTCCAGAACGGTCGCCAGTTATTGTCCGGAAGCAACCCGATCGCAAGATTATAAGATTAGCTGACTGTATCAGCGTTGTTCGACTCCCTCCACATGCAGAGGCCCTGCCTGGGGACAACATGGCTGCTCTTTGTGTAGCCACAGATGAAAGGAGACTGGTGTTTGCTGTAGAGAAAGAGGGCTGTGGAGAGTGGGTGGATAAAATATGTGAAATTGCCTTTCAGGTAATTGCTCAAAAATACTAACTAAACATACAGGAAGTTGTATTTTTGTTGAAACTGTTTTAATTTGAATTATATTTTGCCTTTGACATTCTGGTTTCTACATTCACCAGAAAAAAGTAAGTAATAATGTTCCACGTCCAGTACCACAGATGGAAGAGAATCTCATCTATGCTTCCAGAGAGGAAGGTTGGTTTTAAGTTTTAGTTTGTTCTTAACTTGATATTTAGTAAAGCCAGAGAGGATTAAATAATTAACTGAATAACACTGAATGATTAATCATTGTACACTCTAACTTTAACTTATTTAATGATTAGTCAGTTCGGTTAAACAGCTTAGTGAAATTCTTGCATGTAAATATAGTTTTGCTTTAAAAATCTAACCAAACTATCAGCATTTATTTAACTTGTTGCTTTATGAACACTATCCGAAATGATTTGTTTCACTGAATGCTCAATGTCTATCTGCTTCTACCTTCAGTGTTTGAGTTTCTGGTGACTGTAGAGCAGTCCGAGGCATCGGTGCGCTGCAGTCTGCAGGGAGTGTATTGCTTGCAGGTTGGGGAAGAAATGCTTATGCTCAAGGATACTGACAGCAAGAAGAAAGTGATGGAATGGCCCTATAAGCTACTGCGCCGTTATGGAAGAGACAATGTCAGTAGATATTTTTTCTTGAAATTGTGAAAAATTAACCCCCAACTTAATTTCAGTGACCCAGTATGTTCACATTGACAGTATAGACATAATGTTCTTTACTAATGCTATATTAATACTATTTTGTGTTTATGTTTTAGGGACTATAGAAAATATCAAAAGTGAATAAGCCTTTGGAATCAGAGATTAGGTTATTGTGTTTATTTTGTATTACAGTAAAAGTTATAGGCCTATGCACTGATTTAGTTATTTTCTCCTTTCTAGATAACCTTCTCATTCGAAGCAGGCAGACGCTGTGATTCTGGTCCTGGCTCCTTTATATTTGAGACAAAGCAAGGTGATGAGATTCTCCGACACATGGAACTGGCCATTCAGCAACAGAAGAGTCTATCTGTCACTGGAACTGTCCTCACACCTAGCTCCCCATTTTCCAAACGACCAATCAGTGGCAACTTGCTAGACATTCAGAGCAACAAATATTCTGACTCTAGCTACTCAAGTCCTGTGTTTCCAGGTTCGGTTAAATTAGAAGGCATCACACTTGTTACTGACTCTTCCCAAAAAACACTGAGGCAACCTGCTGAATCCATTCCCTTGCCTGAAATTGTGTACTCAAATCCTGTTGTTGCTGTTGGGTTAGATGAGTGTACATCCATACAGTCAGTCAGACCACAAGTACCCAAGAGAAGCACAAGTCCGGGTCATGGCTATAATGCAGACAAAGAACCTGTGTATTCTGATCCTGTTGATGCTATTCAACCTTCATTTAATCCCCCAAAATATGAATCTGCTAATCCTGCGAAATCAACAGAAACATTTAATACTGTAAGTCAGTTAGAACCAGTGTATGCTGAGGTAAATTTCATACCATACCCAGCACAAAAACGGGGAAGCAAGGTTCAGAATAAGGAAGAACCTATCTACAGTTTACCTCAGGTTTGTGCAGTTCACAAAACAAAGGAGGATGTTCAAACCAGTGCTGAAAAAGACAGTAAGCTGAGTGCAAAAAGCAACGTGCCAGAGGAAGTCATCTACAGTCAAGTCATTAAACCAAAGAAATCTGCAAAGTCTCAAGACAAGTGCAAAACACAAGAGATTATGACTGAGGATCTTGGACTGATTTAAAGGAGCAATGGCAGTTTTAAATGTAATAGCCATTTATAAAGACTAGGCAATAATCATAGGAAAAGGTATATAAAAAAGGTTTATAACTGGTATTATAGACAATAAATCAGCAAAGTCTAGTCAGTTAGATTTAAGAATTCATTGTCGCTAAGGATTCCTCACCCCATAAAATGTTTGTAAAATAAATATACACACACACACACATTATTTATCTTATATTTATAAGAGCATTTCAAATTGCTGAAAACAAGCTAAAACATATGTTGTTTATTGCTTATTAATGGTTATTATAATGGACATTGTTCCTTTTATTCATATCTTGATGTGTATCTCGATGTCTTGGCTCACAGCGGACTGGAACATTATTAGAGTTTCACACCTCTGGTCTAAAGATACATACACGGGGGTCTCACAAATGCAGAAAATCAGAGAGAATGGACACCAGCCTGGTATGTAGCATATCAGAGATTAATTAGTTTTGATTAAATTGGTATATTTAGGCTTTTTAATGGGAGCTTTGCATTGTAGTGGATTAACACTTCTTTTCTAAAGTTCCAATAGTGATGCAGAGTAGAGTGTATTAAAATTACAGTATTAGAGTGGGTACAAGTATCTTGCCTTGCAGCTTTAACTACTATCAGAGCTGCTCCTGTAGACAATCCCACACAGTCACATTTGAGAATATAATGTTTATTTAATAGTATAAGGATTCAAGGAAACTTTATGGGTTCCCCCAGAGAGACAAATCTTCTAGGTATGATTTATATGTATGCAGTTTATACAGTTCTTTTTTTTAATAAATGTATTTGCTACACATAGAGTTTTTTTTATGAATAATATAATTTATATTATAATTTGCCACTTTTCTAACTGTCAGTTTTTTTGTTAGATTAAACAAATTTCTACAAAGATTTCATTCAAAAACATTCAATATGTACTAATTAAACTCATCAGGGTATGCATGGACAAATTAGAATTTATCCTAATCCACTCTATTTATGTCCTCACAGCACTGCATATCATGTATTATTTAATGTTACAATGTACTGTAAACTCTTGGATGTGAAGACAATTTAGTTCTGCTTGATCTGACATGAGTTGATGACATAGATAAGCCGTGTACAATCTCTACTTCCACATGTTTTCAAAAGCGGTACTCGAGGTACTTCTCGTGATGAATTGTTGTATGATATTACTGTGTATATTGTTCTTTGTTCCTGCAATGTGCTATTGCTGGACACCGAATTAATTGCACTATAATGTTGTTTTGTTCTTTAGCCTGGCTTCTCCACAGGCTCACATTTCATGTTCCTGTTTCATTTTTAAGCAACATGTCAAGCATCTTAAACATGTCCTTTCTAGTTTGTGAAAATATGGACTGTAAATATAAGTGTACTTTCTGTCAGTCTAAAGCAATAACCAGAGAATTGTTGTTTAGTATAATTGATTGACAGATGGTGATATCTTTGTTTTCAACTGCCTGGGAAAAAAAAAGGGGGTGGGGGATTAATTAAAGATCTTATAAATTATCTTGCAATTTCTTTATTTGGACTTTACAAACATTGATATCAAGTATTATAGATACATTATGGGTGCATTAGAACTAAGAATGAATGAATCACTTCCTTCTCACTCTGGTTTTATGTTTTAACCAAGAAAGCAATGGGATCACATGTGGTTATATACTGTATAAATCATGTGAAATTCAAGGAAACCACATGTGAAAAATAATATCTAAAAATAAATTAATGCATAAGATAACTCACAAGTAAAGTTCATGTAGCTTTTCTGTAAAAGGAGAGACAACCAGTATTAGTTTCTATGCCCTGAACATCAATATGAAAACCTAGAACATTTAAATTTGTACGTTCTTTTTGCTCAAATCAGGTGCATTGGAATGCAGATAAATTAATGTTATGAATAGGTTGAATGTTGAAAAATTGAGTACATGGACACACCTTATCTCATATTTACTATATCTTATATAAGTAAGCATTTTATTATAATTTTTAAATAAAACATTAGTAACATTAGTGTGGTTAAAAATGTTGTGCTATAAAGCATTGAACATGTCATATTTAAATTGTTTGATTAATTGTAGGTAAATGGACACCAGCCCAGAAAGCAGCATATCAGTGATATATTCTATCTTTTAAAGGTATTCAGGTCTTTTTATTGGAAACTTTGTATTACATTGTAATTACATAATTTTTCTCATGCACACTTTGTCACATCTCCTCCTCTTGCAAAAAAAAATGCTTTAATCCTAGGCCAAAAAAACAATATGGATAGACAGATGAGTAAGTAGTGATAATTTTGATAGTGCTGATAAATCAAGAGAATTGATTTACACATAAAGGGAGGTGGTATCTCAGTGTTTAAGGCTCAGGTTCACTGGTTGGAAAGTTAGGGTTTTAACCCTGGTATCACCAAGATGCCACTCTTGGTCCCTTAAACAAGGTCCTTAACTCTCTATATGCTAGATTGTGGCTGACCCAAGCTTCCTAACATCCCTGGAATAGGGAGAGAAAGAAGTTCACTGTGCTGTTAGGTATATGTGACAAACAAAAGTCAAAAAAGTATTGACCCTACCTAGGATTTCTTTTTTTTTTTTTTCATTTTTATTTAACCTGAATAACAAGTCAGCATTCTGTCACTCAGTCTTATATCTTGGGATCACTACATCACCTATAACATCTGAGAGAATGTTTTTCAAAACCCGGGAAGCTGATCAGTCAGGAAGGACCGGGATCATAGGGGAGAAGTGTCAAGATTCTGCAAAACCAAAGCAATGTAGAAATATAATGTACATACATTTTACATATGTTTTGTGTGATACATAATATTGTGTTCAATGTTTGTTTAATTAATATATATTAAATAAATATAAGAAAAGGTAAGTCTAGTCTATTATAATCAGTTTAATATTAATAATGATTGCTTTCAGAAATAATGGTCTTGTTATCTGTATCAATGTCGAAAACATTGCGCTTGAGAGTTCTTGATAGCCAAGTGATAAGAAAAAATACAAATATGACATGCAAATATGACATTTTTAATGGTCTTAGCAACACATCTCTGGTCAATGAAAAAATATCAGGAATTATTTACATTAACTCCTGAAACCTCGTGCGACACCATTTATTCATTTACTTTAACTGTAGTGAACAGTTTGGGGGGGAAACTAGACAAAGTGAAGTCGGTGTATTTGTGAATGCAAAGATAAAACCATGATAATAATTGAAATGTTTGGTTCAGACACATGTCTGGGTGTTTAAAGTGTTCCAAAAATATCGTCTGGGATTTGATTTCCGGGGTAAATCATTATTTTATTGTCTGCCACACACATGGTTTTATTGCCCATGATGGACATCACTGTAACTTTCCAGAAAATCTGAGGAACTCTGAGCACCAAGTGCTCCTGGATTAGACTTTGGATCTCCCTTTAACCAGGAGTAAGCGCGTACTAAACATGAATGAGGTCATATAATGATTAATAAGGTGTATGATCAACTACCATGGAGTTCATATCCGCTTTTTGGTGAGATCTTTTCCTGTAGTGTGACAGACATCACGAGGGACCTCGACGTCACTACTACAGGGCAGCCGGAAAGGAGTCGTGACGTCACCACGGAACGGCAACAAGACGACGGTGTTGCAACAATACGGTTACATTGTTTGACCACCAAATCCCCGGTGCGATTTTCTATACCGGAAAACGGAGTATCAAAGCGACACGGGTTAGATTTCTAGCGTAGGTGAAAGAAACGGCGGCTGTGTGTCGTTTCCGGTGTCTTTCATTATGTCGAATCGCCTGGCCTTTCAGACTCAGCTAGCCTCCATCATGGAGGTTCTGGCAAACGCAGCCGTGGCAGAAATCTGTAAACTGGTGGACGATGATTACGCGGTGATCAATCTGCAGATGTCTCAGTGCCAGCGTGAAAACAAGGCGTTGAAGAGGAAACTCCATCTGATGGAGCTGCGGATGGCCCGCGGTTACGCCGAAAGGAGAATCCGCGAAAGCTCGGGAAATCGATCCAGTCGAGTCCAAGTGAGCGCAAATCTCTCCGACAAATACCGAGCTCCTGTCGCTGGTACGTACCGCGATATTTCCACGGTTTCTTACCGATATCTCCACCTAAAATATAACACAAGTCGGGGAGTGCTTTTGTAGGAAAAGAATGTGTTTTATTCCTTTTCTGCCACCGCGATTTTTTTTTTTTTACCATGATTCTGTTTTTAATTTTTATTATTAGATTTGAGTGATTTGTTTTTGTTTGTTTATAGTTGTTTTTAAAGCTGCGGAACGCACACGTTTCCAATCTTTATAATTGCAATAGACAGTACATCTCTCACCTATCCCATGGTTTTTTTTTTTTTTTTGAGATTATATTTTCTTTCAATCTATTCATTTTAGATTTTACCCTTTCTCGATCTCTTCTTTAGGTCATATTTTCTCTCAAGCTAATTCTTTTTTTGTTGTTGTTAGTATTATTATTATTATTATTATTATTATTATTATTATTATTATTCTCTGTGTGTCTTAAAAACACAGCTCATCAAATGTCCCCTGTCCTGAAAACTTTAAATACTTGGACCCCAAATGCTTCCTCCTGAAACGTGTTTCGTAAATGTTAAATAAACGTTTCATTATTAGCTTCACTTCAGTCATGTTTATAAGGATTTGTTTCTATTTGCCGTTTTACGTATATCGTTTGCCATTCACGTCATTGCTACAGAAACTGTAATACAGTAATAATTCATATAAACCTGTGATTTGATAAAGTGGACCTTCCTTTAATATTAATAAAAAAGTCCTCAACACTTTCTAGTGAATCAGATTGGAGAATTCAGCAGCGCTGTGCTATACGAATTTGCAAATCTGTAAACCATTTGCATGTGTGTTCTTCCATGTAATCGCACAATAGATTTGACTGTTCATTACATCCTGTTGCGTTTTGCTTTTCTGTTCCAAGACATTTTTCCAAATCAAGATGAACTCTATGGGAGGCAGTTAAATGAAGATGTTTGGAGAGATGGGGAACCTTCTAATGCAGATGTGTCGATTGGGCATCCAGTCATCAAACATGATGAGAATGGGGTGAGCGAGAGTATTGTGACCTACATAACGAGCTGACAAACTGATTACTTAGTCGTGAACCGAGTTGCTACAGCAAAAAAAAATTAGGATTATTAATATACACCTTCATATGATTTAATTCATCATCAGCGGATGATGATAACAGATTACATACATAACACGTATCTCTTTATGATACTTTGTAAATCATCTTCTGGTGTGCTTTCTCTCAAAAGCATGAAGACTCCAGCCAGACCAGATCAAATGCTCTACTTGTAAAGGCTGAAACATCTGATGATGGCCACACACAGCAGCAACTATTTATTAGAGAAGATGGTGAGTATATACATTAAAATGTTATTTTATTAATAAATATAAATAATATGTATTTACAATTTAAAGTCAGAGTATTCTGTCCAAAAAAATTGCAGTGTTGCAGAAGGAATAAAGCCAATAAAAGCCATTAAGAAAGTGTAAATAAAACATTGCATAATATTAAAAAACCATTACACAGAAACGTGCATAATTAATTCTGTCCTTCCATTTTTTGTAGGAGTGGCAGAACCTGTGTGTGAGGGTGTGGATGCAGATTATGGTGCTGCTCAAGTGGATAAAGTGGATGGTCAGAACTCCAGGACACGACACGAGGCTTTGGAGGTCAGTGGATCTGACAAAGTGCTTAAATCTGAGCCACAGTTTGAGAACGCTGAGGGGTTATCCCAGGAGCCCTTGGGAGGAAAGGGGCAGGCAGAGTTTGGTGTAAGTGGGGATTGCGCTCCTTTGGGGGAGCTATTTATGCAAGGGTGTGACGATGCGGACCCACATCAGCCATCTTGTTCTTACATGATGAGTGACAGTAAAACTGAGAGCCAACCTGAGCATCTCCAGCAGAAACCAGAGATCATAGAAGTTGAGTCTGCAGAGGAAGGGGATGATGTCACGGTTTGGGACAGCAATAAGAAATCGACAATACACCAGACTTTGCAAAAGTACCCCACTGCAAGAATGGCGCACCTTAATAATTTTAGCATGCCCTCATCCAGCCTATCACGGTTGACCAGTGACTTTCCAGTGATGGCTTCAACTTCATCTTCAGTTATACCAGAAATGAACAGTTGGCAGCATGCAAAAGGCATTAGTCTATACCAGCCAAGAATTGTACAGGCAAGACAAGAGCGAGCTCACAATGAGAAACTTTTTACTTGTAAATATTGTGGAAAAGCTTTCAACCGGCCCAAGAAAGTGGAAATCCATCAAAGAATCCACACAGGTGAGAAGCCATTCCACTGTAATACCTGTGGGAAGCTTTTTGCTGAAGCCGGAAACCTGAAAAAGCACCAGAAAGTCCATACAGGGGAACGGCCCTACAGCTGCACCCAGTGCGGGAAGGCATTCGCCTGGATACGAAACCTTAAGACCCATCAGCAAAAATACCACCCTGATATGCTCACAGCAGAGGAGCTACTCGCTCTTGGGCCAATGAACAACTGACCAAAATGACTTATGGACATGTAGATGGATCACGCTGCATGCAACTGTGGGTTTTTCATAAAATATTTTCACAGACATCTGGAATACTAATGGAAATCTTCAGCTCTGAATTTGGTCCACCAACTATTTTACAGTCTGTACTGCTTGATTTAGTGGTATTCATAGTTTATTTTTTATTTTTTTGTTTATATATTTTTTTGTTCCTTTTGTTCCTTTTGTTTTTTGTTTTTTTTTTAGAACTCAAAAGAATTTATTCAGTTCAACTAAGTAACCAGAATGTGGATTTATAGTAACTGTCATACCCAGAAGGATGTGGGTTTAATGGCAGCTTTATGCAATTGTGTGACTCCAAAATCAACGTAAAAATAAATCTAATAAAATAATTGATGCATTTGTTTGCTCCTTGGAGACTGTTAGTTTAGTTTGTAGACATATTTTATCTCCAAATTGCTACCTGTATGATGGGATCAGAAGTATTACCCAATTAGATTCAGCAGAAACTCAAGATTATCCAGTAGGAGAAGCGGGAAGAAGGAATCGACACTGGCGTTTGTGGTGCTTTATATAATCATGAAAATCTGATCTGTAGAAAAACTTTACCAAAAAAAGTATTTGTAACATTAAATTACAACTATTTTGTTACTAGCAAAAAATGATCAGTAAACACTGGCTTTTATTCAATAAAATGCCCCTTTGTAGAAATTTCTGAGCATGGGTATTATTGTGTGTTTCAATCTGGATCTCTTAGGTACACTTCTGCAGCCATATGCATTATACTGAAACAATAACTGCACGTGTGAATAGAAAGATGAGTGTTAAGCAAAAATAAATGGATTGCACATTAAACTGCATACCTGTCCACACAACAAAGCCATAAAATATTAACCTTCCACTCTGTAACCTTTAATTAGCCCACAGTAGACTGCTAGTCTAAACCTGACTCGGGTGTAAATACTAGATGTGTGCTATAAAATACATACTGGTGAATTACACATGCATGTGGTTATTGTAGTGTGCGTTTCTTTTCAGTTGTTTCCAAAATGTGCATTGGCACACTAATCTGATGTATGAACCTAATATTAACTAGCATGTCGAGGGTTTTTTCCTACACAGTAATTACATTTGGAACATGCAACAAAATTCTATTATAATGTGTCTCTGGAAGCCGAAATTTTTCCAAATGCATTACACCATGGCACTAAGCAAACACACACCGACACCTAGTTAATAGGCTGTTGCATTGATTGTGCATGTAACATCAGGCTTCTGTGGTAATGCTCAGTCTTTGTGTGTGTGTTTGTGTGTATGTCTGCACTGTAGTGCCAAAAGACAGATGATGAAGAGCCAGATGTGCTGTTCATCAAAGAAGAGCATTCAGAGCTGGAGGATCAAGAAAGCCAGTCACATGGGGGCATGACCCTGCAAGACGGTGAGTCAAGGCGAGTGAGGAGAAACGATGAAATATGGTAAATGGGCCAGACTCAATCACTTAAGGATTAGTCCTGGTTATGTGCGTGATTTAGTTCATTAATGAATAAAAGTGAAAACCTATTGTGTAGTTTGACCTAAAAGCCCTCTGAGAGGTACTGATATCAAGGTCGACAGGATTGTTTTGGGCTGTTAGGTGAAGCTGTACGTGAGTTAAAAAAAAAAAAAAAAAAAAAAAAAAAAAAAAAAAAAAAAGAAAGAAAAAAAAGAAAAAAAAAAAGCATGGGTATTACTGATGCTTTTGGGTGGTTTAGTGGTTTTAGAAGATTATTTATAAATACTACTAGCCCGTATACTCATTGGACCGATAGTAGTGAGTCAGATCCTTTGGCAAAGTTTTGCATGAGTCTCTTTCAGATTCTAGATAACGTTCTAATTATAAACAATACCCCACTCCACCTAACACACACACACACACACACACACACACACACACTACACTACACTACACTACACTACACTACACTACACTACACTACACTACACTACACTACACTACACTACACTACACTACACTACACTACACTACACTACACTACACTACACTACACTACACTACACTGACTCACAGCCTGGCTAGCTCAGTCGGTAGAGCATGAGACTCTTAATCTCAGGGTCGTGGGTTCGAGCC
Organism: Silurus lanzhouensis; assembly: GCA_039877035.1. Taxonomy (NCBI): domain Eukaryota; kingdom Metazoa; phylum Chordata; class Actinopteri; order Siluriformes; family Siluridae; genus Silurus; species Silurus lanzhouensis. Next base: position 9,294,720 of record JBCEWE010000453.1, on the reverse strand, counting down.
CCACGTTGGGCGCAGTAGTATTTTCTAGACCTTCAGATGTCAAAGTAGGCGCTCCAGCTAAAGCTAGTTTAGGCAAATGCTTCAAACATGTTGAAAGTAACTTTTGTTCATATTTTTCAACAATGAACCAGCTAAGGGGTCAGAAGCACACACTACAATGTTTCACACTACACTGACTCACAGCCCGGCTAGCTCAGTCGGTAGAGCATGAGACTCTTAATCTCAGGGTCGTGGGTTCGAGCCCCACGTTGGGCGCGGTAGTATTTTTAGACCTTCAGATGTCAAAGTAGGCGCTAAAAGTGCTTCATGTTGAAAGTAACTTTCATTCATATTTTTTAACAATGGACCATCTAAGGGGTCAGAAGCACACACTACAATGTTTGCCATCTATTTACCAGTGATTATTGATCTTTGTGTAAATATTTATGTAACGGTTATTTAAAGCTATAAGCTATCTTCTAATTAACAAACTAGCAAAAAATTTATTTTATTAGTGTTGCTTCTTTAAGAATATATTATTACCTAATAGAATTGTTAGTATGAACATGCTAAAATGGGGGAATTATAGAATCATTATTATATAATCACCTGATATATTTTTGGGGTTTTCACCATTATTTTTGTTAACTCATTTTGTTACTTATGATAAATGAAAGCCTTGCACACTCACTGCCAATGTCTATATCTACACTCAATGTCTATACATTTAATATTAAATAAATCCTTCTTACTCTGTTGTAACGTAAAATAATGTACATTTTGTCTGCTGATCAGGATTTGTGGAGTCCAGCACAGACATATGTGGAAACGGAGCCTCTTCCTCACCTGCGCAGATCACATTAGCTCTCCATGTACAGGCGGTCAGTGTGGATAATACAGTGCTAAAATCACAATATAGCTGTCGGTCTTGCTCTAGTATCAGAGTTCTGTACTCTTCCTCACACGTACAGAATAGACATAATGCTAAATGTGCTATTGGCTAAGAGAAAGAAAGATTATTTTTTTGTTTTCAGTCTCACGAGTCATCCATTGTGAAGGGTGAAAGTAGACTTCAAGAAGAACAACAAGGAACTTCAAGTCAGTCAACAGACATGCAGCTGACTGTACAAAGTGAGTAAGATATCTGTATAATAATAGAAAAAAAAAATGTTCATGTATTTTTTTTTTTACTGACATTAAAACCTTTAGTACTGATTTCTTTATTTTTTGTTTCATGGGGCTACAAAGGACATCTTGTTTTACAGAAAATGTTTAAGATTAGCAATATTGCTGATGTATTTCTCCTGTAATCCAGATGCGGTAGACTCGCAGACTGTTGGTACTCTGTGTTCACATGATCCAGTTCTTCCTCAGAGAGACGTCAAAGTGTGGGATATTCCCAGTTCCCAGTCTCTTCTTCAAGGGTCAGATGACAGCAGCAATATCCCACATTCAAACCAGAATGTTCAGAGAAAAACAGTAGTGTCTGTCGATGTGCTAGGGACAAATAGTACACTGTACGAGAGAACAAAAGATCTGGAAAGTTCTTTCCCACGATGGGCTGCAAATAGCCCCTCTGACACTCAGCCATCTTGTTCTTATATAGTGGAAGTAGAGCAAGACCAGGACTGTGTTCTGGTGCAGCCAGGACCCGTGTCTGTTAGTGGTAGGCAAAAAGGGGCTGCATCAAACAGGCTTCAGGATGGTAGAGGACTTCATAGTGTCGAGGCAGATTGGAGCACGGTCACTGCTTCAAGCCAAGCTCATAATCAGCAGTTCAGTCACTTTAACAGGAGTCGTTTAGATGCAACAAACCAAGCAAATCTTACTCAGGCTATTCCGAACCTGCCACATCCTGGGGTTTCCCTCGCTGGGCTACATCTTTCAAGGCGCATGGAGAAAGGCAAGAGGAAAAGTTATATCTGCAGGTACTGTGGAAAGGCTTTTACCGGGCAGTCTAACTTAGAGGCTCATCAACGCATCCACACTGGAGAGAAGCCTTTCAAGTGTGAAACCTGTGGTAAGCTCTTTACAGAAGCAGGAAACCTGAAGAAGCATCAAAGAGTTCATACTGGAGAGAAACCATTTGTGTGTAATCGCTGTGGGAAACGTTTTGCCTGGATCTGCAATCTCAGGACCCATCAGCAGTCAGCTTCCTGCGGGGCAGTATAAGGAAAATGATCCAATACAATCAATCGCACTGAGAACGAACTGATATTCACACACTGTGTTCTTGGTAAAAAAAAAAAAATGTGTTGGATTAGTGGAATCAGATAGATCAAGTATTAGACAGTGACTAAGTATTTAAGGACACTGATTATAACTGCAGAATGGATTAGGGCTGGGCAATATGGCAAAGTTGTACTGATAACCTGATTTAATAACATTACGATACACATTTTGTCTCAATTATTATGTCAATGCTTTTATAATCCTGTGTTACTCTTGACAGTTGTATTATCCCACCTATTTTTCTGTCATAAAATGCTTCAGACAAAAATCTGTGAAAATATAATATTTTGTGTTGGCCTTATTTGTTAGCAGAGCCTTGACAAAATGATAGTGTGTAATGCAGGTATCGTGACATTTTTGCCCTTTTGCCTACCTCTAGTGTGGATGAGTGAGGGTGTAAAGAGTTTAAAGTTGTAAGAGACACATGGTGCTTTCCTTTATATTGGTTTAGTGCCTTAATTGTTAACTGTACACTTGATTTGTTTTAAGATTTCAAAACTTTTGCAAACGCCATTCTACCTCGTGAATGTTTCTGCAGACAAAAACAAAGCAATATGTTCAAACCAGGAATGGATGAAAAGTGCTTAATTTTAATTCAACACAGAAACTTGTTCATCTGATGAATTGAGAAAACAATGATAGCAATGTACCATGAAATTCAGTGTATGGCTGGCTCATTGTAAAATACCGAAATACATAAGATCACATTAAATGTTGGAGGCATTTGTTAAACAGAATTAAATTTAAAAATAAATTGAACTTCTACTCCATTCGTCACGAACCATGTCTTCATCAAGCTTGCTTTCTGCACAGGAGAATTGTCATGCTGGAGAAGTTCTCAGCGATGTACGGTGCACTTAGGACCTCACAACTATAAGAACATTGTCTTAAGATTTATCAATCTTTATTATGGCCCATAAAAATATTTTAGAATTATGTATTTTGTTGTAGAATTAGTATCAATCAGACAGGCTTCACCATGTCAAATTAAAGTAAAAGCATACAATAATATTACTTGATTTATAAGGTATTTTAAATAAATTAATTATAATATATATTTTTTCGCTGTTAATGTTTTAAATAAAACATGATAACAGGGTGCACTGAGTTTTGCACTGGTGCACTGGAATTTTCAAGGAAAGAAAAATAAATGTAATTTCATTAAAAACATTTATTGAATATATAATATTTATTTATTATAATATATGTATTTATTTATTATTTAATATATGGATCTTATTTAATATATGGATAATATTTGGATCTCAAGGTTTGGGCAGTGACAATACAACTTGAGGATGTGAAGCTTCAGAGTATGCGACAATCCAAATAATTGTTCAGATAAAATATGCTAATAGATTATTGAGGTAAAACCTTAAACCATAAAAAAATGTGTGTATGGGTGTGTGCTCTCTATTTTATTACCTCATTTTTCTCATATATCTATATTCTTTTCTACGTCAGAATCTGTTTGTGGTTCAGTTCTACACAAATATATTCTCATTAAATTGGTCACATGAATTTGCTGATACTGTTGAGGTGCATGAACTTCACTTCAGTGTGTGTTTGGAAACAGTTTGGGGAGGAACCACATCGGGGTGTGATGTTCAGATATTTACAATCTTTTGGTCACAGTGTATTCTGGAAGGAGTCCCGTGTGTAAGCCCTTGGTAACTTCTTATTTCGGCTGCTCCCGTTAGGGGTCGCCACATCGGATCATCTGTCTCCATACCCCCCTGTCCTCTACATCTGTCTCTTTCAAACCAACTACCTGCATGTCTTCCTTCACCACATCCATGAACCTCCTTCTTGATCTTCCTCTTTTCCTCATTCCTGGTGGCTCCATCCTCAGCATTCTCCTACCGATATATCCCATGTCCCTTCTCTGCACATGTCCAAACCGTCTCTCATTTTGTCTTCAAAACGTCGTGTCCCTCTAATAAACTCATTTCTAATCCTGTCCATCGTCGTCACGATCCACGGCACGCGAGGACTCACAGCCCGGCTAGCTCAGTCGGTAGAGCATGAGACTCTTAATCTCAGGGTCGTGGGTTCGAGCCCCACGTTGGGCGCAGTAATGTTTTTAGACCTGCAGATGTTAAAGTAGGCGCTCCAGCTAAAGCTAGTTCATGCAAATGCTTCAAACACGTTGAAAGTAATGTTCGTTCATATCTTTTTAATAACAAACCAGCTAATGAACAGCCATTCCTGATTTCAAGTGTAGTTGGGTCTAGCAGACAAGCACAAATGTTAGAGGTTGCGGGAGAACCAGGGTCAGAAACCCCGGAGATTGATATGAGGAATTTGGTTGGATTAACTATTTCATGCGTTCATTTGGGGACTATATACACATAGTAGTAGTATATATACACTGTATATATAAATGCGCTTTCATCAATTTAGAGTGTCACAATTAAAAATATTGTTTAATTGCATTATCTAGGTTTAATAATGACGTTTTACACACTGCACCGACGAAGAAAAGAGATTTATAATTTCATTCAATTTAAAAAAAAAAAAAGAAAAGTCTTAGCAGAGGATGGTTTCGATCCATCGACCTCTGGGTTATGGGCCCAGCACGCTTCCGCTGCGCCACTCTGCTGTCGGCAGCTTTGCTTGATGTAGATGTTTTATGTCTCTAAGATGTCGTGTCTAAGACTTGGTGTAACCAAGTTAAACGTTTGGTTTATATACATTCTTATTTAAATGCAAGCATCTGAATAGTAACAGTGTGTGTGGTTTTTTTTTTGTTGATTAACGCAATAAAAAAAAAAATCAAAATATTCGTTCCCTGACCGGGAATCGAACCCGGGCCGCGGCGGTGAGAGCGCCGAATCCTAACCACTAGACCACCAGGGAGACTTAAAGCGAAGCCAGAGGTTTTAATCTTAAAACTAATCTAAGTAGTAAAAAGTTATTTAAATGCACATTAGAACAATTCACTGTTTTACCTGAAAGCTTTTTTGCAAAAATATAAATGTAAATATTATATACTCCTTGTATAATACAATAAATAAATACAAGCTAGCTAGGAATTATCGAATGCAGAGAAAGAAGGCTGTCTCCAAACTTCACGGAATATATTTTATATGGGGTCAAATGTGTCTGTGTTTAGCCAAATGTGCACATTTAGTCCTACAGAGTGTAAACAAACTGACAAAAAATAACTCTTTAAAGCGTAACAAACTGCCAATTTATTAATGTCTGCAAAATAATACAATAATTTTTAATTAGTTTCGGAAAATATGTTTACTGAACAGCTAATTTTCTTTTGTAATTATTATACACGAAAATGTCAAATATATATTGAAATTAGCCCACAAAACAATAAAATACTTGTGGTATTTTATAAAATGGTAAAAGATGATAGATTGTTTGGTATTTATGTTAAACTGCTGACAAGACAATATTTTACTATATAATATTTTAATTCACAGCTGAAATTTTTTCTCATCTGAAACAAAGTATCTCAGAGCAGAAAGAAGGTATTTACAAAATCACTGTCATCTCTTTCCCTACCATGTTCCAGAATATTCTGATTTCTTATCATTATCTTCTTCCTGGGTGAATTTGTCTCTGTCCATGTGTTTCCTCATTTCTTTACTTTGTCTTTTCCCAGGTTCTCTCACCACACATGGCATAAACTTGACGAAGAACAAAATAAAGGAGAGACAAAGCAAAATGAAGACAGCCCCAACGCCGAGTACAAAATGTCGATTTGTATTTCTCCCTCGATTTTCTATGTCAGGTGAAATATTTACTGCATTGTCTTTGTGGTTTGGTGTCAGTACTGCATTTTCCAAGTCATCCCATGCATTCATGTCATTGCTTGTTTTATCAGCGTAGTTTGTGGACTTCAAGGTTGCTTGTTCCTGGTCGGAGTTGTGATACACATTTGTGTTTAACTTTGCAAATGTGTCTAATGCACTGGTCATCTCAAAGTTAAAATCTTCACTTTCTAGAGGCCAGAGTTCTGCATCTAGGTTAACCCTTATCCAACCTGATCCTTTAGCCAGTCTCCTAGTTCCACTTCTTTCTTTGATCTCATCCGTCTTGATGTGGGTTGACACAAGCTCACAGGTGGAGACCAGAAGCTCTGCTTTCACAAGTGGCCCTCCACCATCTCCTTGTGCAAGGACACGCTGCAATGGGGCAGGTGTTATAGCAACCACAGACTCAGCCAACGAGGATAAATGTAGAGAGAATGGGAATTCAGTAAAAGCAGTGAGCAAATTGGCAGTGTCATCACCAAACTGTAGCCAAACACTGAATGAAGCTTCCTGAGAAAAAACAGTATGGTAAAAAAAAGAAAAGAGAGAAATATATAATTTTCTTTGAAAATGTAGTTGTAGTGGTGCATGGTGATTCTACTCTATACTCTTCTAAGATTTTTTTATCTAATGTAATACTTTTTTTTAAATAATAATTACATTAAAAGTTTAGACTTGTAAACTTTACACATTACAGTATTTGAAACATTATTTGTAACTTCTGCTAATGACTGTAACTGCTAATGCAAGTTTACCATCTGAGATTATGAGCACTTACTTGTCCATGGTTATAAAGTGTGTTATGAGACATCACAGTTGCTGTGATGACTGAAGGATTTGAAGAGCTTGAGGCGACCAAGAGGCCAAGACCACCCACTAAATGTACAGAAAGATCACCCGGAGCCACAGGCTCAGAGGTTACAGTGACATCAACCGTGCCAAGAACTCCATCCCACTGATTAGATATTAGCTGAGAACAAATAAGAAAGTGTTTCGCAATAATGTAAAAAATAGATTTTGTATGACACCTTAGGTCTCAAAAGTACATTAGTGTAATGTATTTAGATTGTTGTATAGGACATGTACATTTAGATACCAACATTTAGTGAAGTAACTCCAGGCTCTAAACCGATGACATAATTTTGTTCATGAAGGGCTGCGACGCGAGAGTTCTCTATTCTCAGGGAATCACGAACCAGGTCTGTTACATCTACAAACCAATCGGGTGATCCAAGCATGTAGGTAAGTCCCTGGGCTGAATGTGCCCTGAATTGTGCAAAGACCTGTATGGTAGACCTTTGATAAACTGGAGTGCATCTGAAAAAGAAAGTGGAGGGTGGACACCAAGAGAAGGAATAAGACATGGGAAAACGATCTTAGTTATGCGTATTATATTTTCAAAATATATTCTTCCCTCTTTCTTATATAATTTTGTCTGGATTCAGTGGAGGTTTCCTGTGGAACTGAGTGTCTCACAGAGTACTGTCTATGTAGATTCATTGGTCATTAATTTTTTCATTTATTCATTTATTCATTACTTCATCTTAAGTAACTCTTTATCCTGATCAGGGTCAAGGTGGATCTGGAGAGCAATGGGTGCAAAGCAATCTGGATATGGGCATGTTTTTGGAAAGAGGGAGGGAACCTAAGATCCCAGAGGAAATTTATACAGGGATTAGATGTGAACCAGAAACTGTGTCACCATGCTACTACAAACATGTCAAATTAGCAAGTCAACAGAGCAAATGTAAAAACTAAACCATAAATATTTTTTCATTAATATGAGAACCCAAGTCAAAACAACAAACTCAATTTCTATACAATATATTAGTTCTTATGTTCGATATTAATTGTAATTACTTAAAGGATTGATGCATACCTGCTGTCTGTGTAGTAGTTCCAGCCTTCAATGGGGCTTAGGACTGTATCTGAGAGAGAGATATGGAGAGGAACTACTGGAGCCCATACAGCCAGGCTTAAAGAGCTAGTGAAGATACCCAATGAATACTCCACCTCTACACATGTACTGCCCACACCAGATTCACTTCCATCAACATATACAGCAGAGCAATCACTTGATACCTGCAAATATGAGATCTTCATTGTAACAAATGCAATATTTCACATACAGCAGATAAGTGTATACACATTACAGCAAATGTAGTATCACAGATAATAATTTTTATATGCTATAATGTAATATGCTCTTCAGAAATATCACTTTACCTTGACAATGTCTTCATTAGTTGATTGACAGTTTACAGCTGCTGTAATATCTAATACTTTGCCATCCTGCCCAACAGCCAGTACTATAACCGGGAGAGAAACCGGTTGGCTAGACAAGATGGCTGTGTTCATTATTGTGTTTCTCTGTTATTGTATGGAGAATAAACAGCACAGGGGTTTTAAAGCCTTATAAAAACAAAAATCAACTAAGATTTAAGTATGATGCCCAAAATTACAAGTATGTCCAAATGAACAGACCCTTAAATAAAGACAACCTCTGGCTTCACAGTTTTATAGAAGACAAATGATAAATTAATAAATTATTAGGCAGAGAAGAATAAGGAGAGAACGCCCCCACAGTGAGGATGTTAGATGCATTTAACTACAGTCTATGTTACATTAGTGACTTACCTCTGTGATGGGAGCAATGCCTACTATCTCTCTGTCCGTAAAGGAGAAGAAGGTTGTTACTGCCCCATATGGTGAAATCAGCTTATCATGCATTGTGTCCACCACCCACCAGTTTACTGGAACTGTCATTGCAACTCTAAAGCTGCTCTGTATGCCCTCAACTGAGAGACAGGCGACCAGTTGCAGAACCAAGGTGCTGAGCAAGATGATGACGAAATAAATGAATAAATAAATGTAATAATTTTTAATTTAACAAATTGTTTGACTATAAGTATGGGTTGTTTAAACAATTGTTTCTATCTTTTTTACTAAGTAAACTTAGTTAACTGAGAATAACTGAGCTAAAGATCAAGCATAAATCATTAAACATCTATTCTATTATGTTATAAAAATCGTTTAACCTTACCCACTTCTCTCTACAACAGCACCAGTTCTGTGAGAGATTATGGAGATTGTGTCATGTTTGGAGCTTGATGTTTTCTCCACTTTAACAGCCCAAATGCGAGAGTTTTTGTTTGGGTGGACTCGTAGTGACAGTAACCCTTTCTTTAGTTTAAGCCTGAGCAAAAAAGAAAATCGTTGCAACATTGACTGTGAATTTTCAGTGATTGAGCTAAAATGTGTGATTCTAAAGGTAATCAATCATACTTCACAATGAGGAAATCTCCACTAAAATTTGCTCTTAGATTCAATGAAACTCTAACTGGTTGTCCAGCTCGCACAGGCCCCTTGTTATAGTAAATCAGTACATTTGAATTCAACCATAGTTCCTCCTGTTCAACTTCACTGGAGCAGGAAAAACCTTGTATTGGTTTGTTATTTTTATTTTCTTTATCTGGGAGAGCCACAGATCCAATGAAGTACAGATTTCTCTGTGACTGCTTGTCTGCCACACATCCAGAAGGTGATATTTTATGGTTGGTCATGCTGCCAATGGAAGAGTAGTAGAGCTGGATCATATCACTGGGGATTCCATGTTTGGCCCTGAGAGATGCTGGGAAGTTTTGCTCCGATGGGATGCGGTTACGTGATCGGCGCCTGTATTGATGGCGTCTGAAATTTTGGCTCTGGTGTGGTTGAACAGTCTGATCAGGCTTAAACCAGTCTTTGGGTAAAGTCATGGTGACTGCACACAATCCTAGAGGAGGCTTCCGATGAGCATGGTGCGGGCGACAGATATTGGAAAAGAAAAACAGCACAAGTATGAAAGAATGCAATACACAAAACATATGCAACACCGACAAAGTATGTTGATGTTGCAACAAGATGGGTTTCAGTAAAACAGCATGTTTATTGGTTGCATAACCAAAATTAAAATGTTTGTAAATGCTCTCTATAACAGTAAAATCCTGCAATGTTTTAAAGCAGGTGTCATTAACAGTCATATTGCACAGAGCTGGTGCAGACTCAGCAAAATCAGCCAGAAAACTTTACACATTTTTAGTGATGTTTTTAATAAAACTGTCAATAGTTCAGTGATTCTGTGACATTGTGGCTTGTGTAGCAGAGCCTCTATTATGGCTTATCTAATCATGAATTTGAGGAAATTATTTAGCTGTGGAAATCAAAGATGGGCTACAATGTTAATGATATAATCTCAGATAGGGAAGAGCTTTTAACATGCTTGGATTTTTTATCTCCATGGTATAAATAGTAAACTGCCAGCACTCTTCTTTAAAGAGAAATTGGTCATGAAGTTGATATTTATTATCTGCATCAAAATCAAAACTGATTTGCTTATACAGAAATATGTAAGCATGCAAAATTATTATAAAACTTCTGCTCTTTAGCAATACCTGGGTAATACATGATGCTTTCTGCTCCTCTGTCTGTTTGAAAGCATGAAGAGTCACACATGTTCTTCTGCTTGAGTTACCTTTCATGTGGAACAACACTCTAATGGTAAAACCTTCCCCTCGCTCAGAATCCCATGTTTGTTCAGTTTCTTTGGAAAGAAGGTATGCAACTAGAGGTACAGAGAATGAAGCTAAAGGGTCAGAAACAAGCTGGAGAAAAAAGTAAAATAAGAGAAAACGCGTGTTGGACTATTTCTTCCTTAAAACCCAGTAATGATTAAAACAAAGTTACAGTTGAGTTTTGGAAATGTACCTGAGTCACAGAGTAAGGACCAAATGTAGCATGGAGGACTGGTTTAGAGTCAGTTCCCACAGGAGGTATGAGCAACAAGGATTGCGTAAAGGAGAAAGGGCTGGAGTTGGTAAAAATGAGGTTTAGATCACCTTGAGACACATTGAGAGAGTGCCATGGGGGAAGGACAGAGATTTTGACTGGGAGCGAGAGAGAGGGTGGAGGCTGGGTGTGTGCTTGAGGAGGTGGAGAAAACAGAAAAGTTGAAGTTTACATGTGTGATGTGATTTTAAAAAAAAAAGAACTGGTTTATTAAACTCATATTCTGTGAATATTCTATTCCACTGCAAAATGTCCAATCTTGCTACTAACACCACCAGATTTATCTTCTAAATGCTGTTCATGCATGCTACATAACCATGGATTTAGAACATATAACACATTATTATGGTTTTATAGATACATTATGTTTAGATTACTAATAGTCTTTGAATTTCTGCATTGTGGAATCCACTGGTATAAATTATATTAATAATTTCAGATTAATCTTAATTATGGCTTTAAAGAACCAAATGCTAGCTAGGAAGCCTCTCAGGAGTCTTTGAGAGAATATAGGGGAGGATAGATACTAATATATACATATGCATGTAATATATCAATTGCCTTGAGGAATATTATGGAAAACAGAAGGGTCTCAAACACAGTATAGTAAATTCAATGTCTAAAACCTATGTGAATGGAAAACATGGTACATAGACAGAAGCCAACAAGCACAATATTAGTGGAAGAAAATGTTGCTGTTTTGCAAATAAAATGTTTTCAACTTACAGAGTATCACAAAGCAGGAGAGGATTATTAGTTTCATCGTCACAGATTCACATAGCGCTGCAAAAATTCTGAGAACAACAATCACTTCATCCCTAAAACAACACAAAAAAATCATCCTAATCCTAACCAACTAACCAAATGTGGCCAATTATTGTCATATAATTGTGAATTTTGGAAATTAAGAATGAATTTATTGTCTTACCTCATTTGTTTGGTATTGCCCAGATGTAAAACAGACTATGGAGTTTTGGCCTCTTGACGAATTCTTGTACTATAATACTGAATTGTACAACTACTTGTTATTACCAGTACTTCTTACTTGTTGTACTACTTGTTATTGCCAGTACTTCCAAAATGGCCGCATTTGTTGAAAATTATATTGAAATCAGTTCTCTCCATTTGTTTTGCTTAAGCTTTTGTGTTTTGTCTTTATAATTTTCAATAATCTCCAGCCATTGTATTGTTGTCTTCTAATGATTCTATTCCTCTCTCTCTCCCTCTTCTTTGCTTGTTCTCTCTCTCTCTCTCTCTCTCTCTGTCTCTCTCTCTCTCTCTCTCTCTCTCTCTCTCTCTTATTGTCTCTTACCAGGACAATACAGATTTATTTATTTAAAATGATAAATAATCCCCTCTCTCTTTGTCTCTGTTCGCTATCATCCCTCCCTTTTTTCATCTTTTTCTTGTCTGTTTGAAATGGTGGCTCCTCCAAAGTGATGACACATTTAGTAAAACAAAAAAGCATATTGTCATCATGTTAATGTTTAATTTTTGTTATGCAGTTTTTTCCCAGTGTACACTGCATATTTACTTCAATTTTAAATGCACATTTAGTTTTGAGAGATATATTTAATCTAAATATAAATGTGTATTTGTAAATATAAGCACAGTTCTAGGGCATCTGATATCTTTCTATAAGGCTGTTTCTTTTAGTTGGGAAGACTTTATGCAAAAAACAGCATTCATGGTAAAAGGAGCCTCCCGAAGTTCTCAGGTTCAATATTATTAAGGAACCCAAACGGAAAAAGCTACAGAGCCATAACATAAAGGTTTTATATGTTCCTGTTGCAATTGTACTACATTGTAACTGCAATCATATTCATGTGTAAAGTTCATGGAAAAACAATGCTGACTAATGATGACAAAGCCAGCAGTAATCTAAAAAGAGTTGAAGGACCACCTGAAAACAGTAGAAACAACAGAACAAACTGAACACCATACGCATTGAACTGCACGCTAATCAGCTCTTTACCTACAACCCACGCAAAACTCCTCTGCTGAAACAGAAGCACAGCGATGCATGGCTAAACGCATTTAGACAACTCAGGACTCTTTTGGCAAATATACTTTAGTCAGATGAATCAAAAACAACACTTTAGCAATCATCTGATGAAGCTGCAAACCTATCAGAGGGACCTATGTAATCCAGATGGAATTGGAGCAAAACTGAACCATGTATCCAAAAGTGAATTAAAAATCGAAGCAGAACTACCAATGATGTCTGTGCAACAAGGTACTGAAGTTATTCATTTGTGGTGTCTAAATATTTATTTATTTTAAACAAATGCTTATTTATTACTACCTACTTATGTCTTTTTCACATTTACAAGTACAGATTTATGGCATTGGTTTGTAAATATTGAAGTTTAAATAAAGATAAAAAAAAAAAAAGAAAAATAACAACAACAAATGTGTCTGCACACTAATTTTCCATCACTATAAATGAACAGAAATAGACAATTTAAATTTAATTACACTTCTCAATCTCTTTTACTCAATCTTCCCTAGAAAAGCTCATAATTACAAGTTTGGGTAGATTAGAGAAGTATTTGGCTACATCAGTAACACTGTTCTTAAGAGCATTGTTCATAGGCCTACGTGCATTGTTCATTGGCTTTTATGACAACTGACATGAATCTACATCTAATGGATGTCAAATCTTATGAACAATGTACTTACAATACACACAAGCACATTCATTTTCAGAATCAGAATTTTGCCTATATAAGCTCGATTGACAGCCTGACATAAACATAAATAAACTTATGATGCTTTTTTTAGAAATAAGTAGATTTTTTTAATTACACTTGTAGTAATATTGATGTTTTGTTTTACGTATGTAAGAATAATCGTATATAAATGCTAATTCAGTTTCATCTTACTTCATATACTGTAGCTTTAAGAACACTGGCCTTAAGTGACCGAAGAGGAGGTTCGAATATTATTTTATCTTATTCACTTCAGCTCAGTGATAGAATAAAAAAAGATTAGAGACAAAGAGCTTAGCATAAACCTATAGCATTAAACCACACAAAGCATCCACACACTCAGGATGCCAGATAATGGCAGCAGTTCTCCCACACACACACCAACACACTAAAAAGCACAGATGTCTGCTGCTCATACACACTACACAACAAAGCTTTTTGATGTTTATGCCACCTTCCATCGTGCAAATAAATAAATAAAATTTGAACTAAACAATGAAAGCATAAGAATAAACAAATATTTTACGCACATAACTCATATTTGAATGATAGATGGATGGATGTGGAGGAATTTATTTGCTCTTCTAATCTCCTTGTGTAATCTGTTGTCAGATTTCATTGTTCTCTGCTGCAACCTCATTCAAACTACACAGATAATCTGCTTTTCTGACCTGAGGATGATGAAGAGAGATGGCACTTATTCAACCACCCACTCGCCCTCTCTTACACTAACTGAAACAAATTATTTCTTATATATACCTTTAAAGATTTTTTTTTTTTCCGAATAAAATTACTGCATTTATAGATACATATAAAAACTATTATAATTGCAATATGTAAATTCAGATTAATAATTTAAAGCTGGAAAACATAAGATAATGTACACTGTAAACTAGGGGTCACCAACCTTTTTGAAACTGAGAGCTACTTCTTGGGTACCGATTAATGTGAAGGGCTACCAGTTTATTACACACTTCTGAAATAACAAATTTGCTCAATTTACCTTTAATTATATGTTATTATCAATAATTAATGATATTCATCTACATCTAGTCATCTACATTTTAATAGTCATTTTTAAATTCACATCAATGCAAGTGTGATTTTGTCAGGGAACAACCAGCCACGTCTCCCTCCAAGGCTCTATCTCTCACTCAGACTATTTCTGCTCTAATCACCTACACCTGTTTCCCATTACCTTTCCCCTTTTTAAGTTCAGGATTCCATTTCACTCAACGTCAGATCTACTCGTTGCCATGAGAGATGTACCGACTTCTTACCACTAGTATTCCCCATACTTCCATGCTCCTGGCTCCGCTTTGGATGAAGCGCTCAAGATAGGTTTACCTTTAATGGTTCACATTGGCGATCATCCCTGGACTACGCGCATTACAGATTCTAACCGCATTACGAATTATACCCGCTCCCCGGTTCGTATTTCTCCTCAAGCTTTTGCCTTGTATATGTTCAGACTAAATAAAGACAAGGTGTTTAACCATACTTCGGTTTCCAACACTTGGTCTATCTGTGACAGATTTAAAAAAGAATAGCAACAAAATAAATTTGATGCAGCTCACTGGTAAGTGGCGCTATGGTGAGCTATTTTTAGAAAAGTCCCGCGGGCAACTCATGTGGTCCTTGCGGGCACCATGTTGGTGACCCCTCCTTTAAACCATAATGCTCTTATTACTTTAACAATCAGGTAGTCTTGACTAAACACTACTTGAAATTTTGTATTTTCTACTTATAACTCAAAAATATGTTAGTTTAACTTACTTATCTGCAAAATACTTGAACTAAAGATTTGAAGTGTTATGAACTCAAAATCCTGATTAATTAAAATAACTCACTCTGGTCTCCCTTTAATGTAATTGGGTAAGTAAGAAGTTCTGCCTGGCAACAAATCTACTAATGCACTGATTGGTAGATAATTACAAAAGGCAGTCCTTAATGATTGTTGCTGAAACCGCGAAGTTGATTTAAGCTTTTCGTCGTTCGCCATTTTAAGGTCAGTAGGTAAACTTGAAAAATATATGTTTTTTAACTGTGAAATATGTCTGTTTAAATCCTAATAGTACATTTCTATAATAAAGGACAAGCCAGCCATCATTACAAATTTTCCAAAAAGGTGTTACATTAGTGATGTTTTTTTCCAAACCTTGCCAACATCACTATTAATTTTGTGATGGTATGATTGAGAAATCAACTTAATTTGACTTGCAATATGTAAATACATCGTTTAATACGCCTGTTAATCCTGTGTTTCGAGGAAAAACAAAGTGATGTTTCCTATTCGGTGAAATCCATCAACAGTTCATCTTCACCTTTTTTATCAACATCTTTTTTTTTATTAAATATCACTATCTAACTGACCTTCCTTTATTTGCTGGTTTAAGCATATTTTGCATAACATTAAGATTTTATTTTTAATTATAAAATATAATTTTCTTAATGACTTTGTTAACCTTTTTTTTATATTTTCAGTTGTTTTTATATTGCATGGAATATGAGAGAAGAGCATATGGAAATGTAGGTAAACTCAAACATTATCAAAACATAGTGGTCATACAAAAACTGCACTTTTTCCATGCCTACACCACAACTTGCAACTTGAGGTTAGTGGTTATTAGTCTGATTTTAGATAACTTGAAAGCATTTCATGTTATATAAATGAATGTATTTTGAATTGAATGTATTTCTAATTAAATATACGTGGTTGTGGCATGTTTCATGTTTATTCCTAAAGTCAGCCCAGCCAACTGTGGGCCGAACCCTTGTGCTGTGAGAAGTGCCTGTCCTGCTCGGGGATGATGAGTCTGCTTTCTTTAAATCATGTATGTTTATGTAAGTGCACATGTATATTTGTTGTAAAATAAAAAAAAATGTAATATGTGGCTAAAAATTGGTCAATATAAGTGATGTGTGTAGTGATGTGCATATATTTATTGGGGTTCTGAAAAATATGCATTGATGTTCAGCCTTTAATGCAGGATCACAATAATAGATTTATTCTTGTGTCTTTACTAGGTGTCTGATCATCGCAAAGCTTTTTGGTTAAGAAAAATGTTTGTTTCAATGAATGTCTTATTGTTGCTATATTTGAGTCAGTATTGTTACATGTACATGTTCGGTACAATATATACAGTGTATATATATATATATATATATATATATATAATATATATATATATAATATATGATATATAATGATATATAATATATATTGATATGATATAATATCATATTATAAAATATTTTATTGATATTATATAAAACATATTTGTGAAACCATTTTTCCCTTTGTTTACTCCATTATCCATCAAAGAATAATAGAAATTGTGATTGGATAAATTGATTAAGTGCACAAAGTTTGAGCAGTGATGTAGTGCAGCAGTTAATGTGTGCCATGCAGTCTGATTCTTCCGTTGTTCAATTCTTTTTTATTTACGCTACTGTGTAGCACCTTGGTATTCGAGAAATGTTGATTCTTTTAAATATCTACTACACCAGCCATATATGGTTAAAATGACTTGACCTGAATAGTAATTATAATACTTCACATATATTCATCCCAAAATTCCAGCACCAACAGTGTAAACTGCCTGTAAGTGTGAATAAGTTATATGTATAATATAATAATAGAGGTGTGACGGTACACAAAATTCACAGTTCGGTACATACTTCGGTTTCTAAGTCATAGTTTGATACAATTTCAGTACAGTTAGGGGAAAGAAATGCAAAACATTAACGTTTTTTATTAACACAGTCTATTAGTAATTTGTGAACATCAACTGTTAAAAAGTTAACATTTTTAAAACAATTTTTAATAAAATGCCTGCTTGGTTAAATAATATATATAATAATAATATAAAATAATACTTTATAAAAATAAAATAGAATAAATACAATTAATGCAATAGACATTTAATTATATTGATTAAATAAAATTAAATAAATGGAAACATTTTATTTAATAGTTTAATATATTAATAGTAGTTTGTTAGTAATAAAGATGTTTAGTGTGTGTGTGTGTGTGTGTGTGTTTTACATTTAATATTTAATTTTCTAAAGATAGGATCTACTGTTCTACTTATTTCAGGATACTTTAACAAATGTCTTTATTCCTTCAATACATCATTCATTCACCCCCTCGATATGTGGAATTGTCAGGATTTTTACCTTCCTGAGAAATTCTTGAAACTAGACATAAAACGCTAAAGAATCCGTTGCGCTAGCATTAGCCGTTAGCTACTTCCGGGTTAGCGCAAAACATGCATGCGCAAAACAAATCTTAATTCCGAGAAGGAGTGTAGCCACAGTGACACTGCGCTAACTCTAGTTTCTTTTTTATACCCCTGGCAATGTTGTGTATGTTTTCAACTTCAATAGCAATAATAGAAACATGTGCTTAAAGATTTGAACTATGATCCATACGTAAAAAGTATTGCATTCGGTACACATACATACTGAACCAAAAGCCATTTACAGAAACATTACACCCCTAGGTAATACACTATACACTATATTACCAAAAGTATTTACTCACACATCTAAATCATTGAATTCAGGTGTTCCAATCACTTCCATGGTTACGGCTGTATAAAATCAGGCACCTGGGCATGCAGACTGCCTCTACAAACATTTGTGAATAAATGGGCTGCTCTCAGGAGCTCAGTGAATTCCAGCATGATACCATGATAAGATGCCACCTGCGCAATATTGAAATTTCCTTGCTACAAAATATTCCACAGTCAGCTGTTAGTGGCATTATAACAAAGTGAAAACGATTGGGAACGACAGCAACTCAGCCACGAGCCAGATTAGCTCAAGAACAGTGGTTAGAGAGCTTCATGGAATGGGTTTCCATGGTCGAGCAGCTCCTTTCAAGCTTTACATCACCAAGTGCAAATAAAAGCATTGGATGCAGTGGAAAAACCACACCGCCACTGGACTCTAGAGCAGTGGAAGCGTGTTCTCTGGAGTGACGAATCACACTTCACTGTCTTGCAATCAGATAGATGAGTCGGGGTTTGGTGGTTGCCAGGAGAACGGTACTCATTTGACTGCATTGTGCCAAGTGTAAAGTTTGGTGGAGGTGGGATTATGATGTGGGGTTGTTTTTCAGGAGTTGGGTCCGGCCCCTTAGTTTCAGTAAAAGGATCTCTTAATGCTTCAGCATACTAAGCCATTTTTGGACAATTTCATGCTCCCAAAATTTATGGGAACAGTTTGGGGATGGCCCATCACTGCTCCAACATGACTGCGCACCAGTGCACAAAGCAAGGTCCATAAAGATATGGATGAGTTTAGTGTGGAAGAACTTGACTGAGTCCTGACCGCAACCCAATAGAAAACCTTTGGGATGAATTAGAGCAGAGACTGCGATCCAGGCCTTCTCGTCCAACATCAGTGTCTGACCTCACAAATGTGCTTCTGGAAGAATGGTAAAAAAATTCCCATTAACACATTCCTAAACCTTGTGGAATGCCTTTTCCAGAAGAGTTGAAGTTGTTATAGGTGCCAAAGGGTGGGCTAACATCATAATAAATCCTATGGATTAAGAATAAGATGTTAAGTTAATTTGCATGTGAAGGCAATATAGTGTATATGGAAAAGATCTTTCAAAATAATTTACTTATCTAAGCTAAGAATGGAAAAAGACCAAATAAAATCAAGGAAATTGTGCCCAAAAAAAAAAAAGGTAACGTTATTAGAATGAAAGGGAGGGGGGCAAAAAATTGAAAAGAATTGACTGAGAGAAAATGAATGAGTTCTGCCCTCTGTAACAAGCATACAAAGGAACTGTTGTGAACTGGCAATATTTTTAGAGCAAGAGAGAATGAACGACAGAAATAACACAAACAGGAAGTTAGTCCAAACTTGACAGGAAACCACAGTGCTGCAAAGCTGTGCATTCATATACTTCTCTGCCTGTCTCCCATCATCACCTGCTCTTACACTCCACCTCTCTCTTTCTTTCAATCTACCTCCACTCTAATTCACACAATGGGAATCATTCAGTCACAGAGAGAAAGAGATATTCATTTTTTCTTTATTTATAAAATAAAAAAAAATAGTGGAAACACTTCATGTTAAGGTTCATGTAACTGACATTGTAACCGGAATAAATCAATGTTCATACCAACAGGGAGTAAAATAAATCCCACAGTGAACAAGATGAACCAACACCTAAATCAATGT